>JAJJMC010019063.1:14963284-15007913 GCA_023531435.1 Papaver californicum
CTCAGAAAGGGGAAGTAACTGATGCTAAACTCATGAGAACTAGGTAAATTAAACATTCCTTCTTATATCTTTTCAATGAATGAATGGATGAGAACTAGGGGAAGTAACAGTTTTGTATTATTATTATTATCAGAGATGGTAAGAGTAGACAATTGGCTTTTATTGGGTTCGAACGGAGCAACAAGCTGAAGAAGCTCTCAAGTACTTCAACAATTCATATATGGATACATCTAGAATTACATGTGAGGTTCGTTTTAAGTACTGTTGATGTAAACAAACATATAGGAGAGATTAATTTTAATGTTAGTTGTTGTCCTATAGAAGAAAAAATGTTATATTATATCATTCCAGATTGCTCATAAAGTTGGGGATGCAAATATTCCACGTCCATGGAGTCGGCATTCCGTTACAAAAAAAGACGAGACAGTAGATGAAAGTAAGAAAACTACTGGTGCTGCTGCCAAAAGCTCAAACAATAAAGGAGGAGAATTAAAGAAAAATAAAAAAGACATGGAGGTTGATGACCCTCAACTTAGAGAGTTTCTTGCAGTTATGCAACCACGGAGTAAGATGAAGTTGTGGGGGAATGATACATAAGGAAGTACTCTAGCTGAACAAAATGGCAAAGGTGGTGTTGAAAAAACTCCTTCTGACAAGGTAGACAAGAAACGGAAGGATCTATCAAAGGTGAAATTGGATAAGCATGATGAAAAAGAAAATGGGCCATCTAATGATTCAGCAAATAAAGAGACTTTATCTACCTAAAACTGAAGATGTCTCTGACATGGATTATTTCAAGAGTAAAGTGAAAAAGGATTGGTCGGATTCTGATTCTGATTCAGGTTCAGAGAGTGAAGATGGTCCAAATAGCAAAGCCGAAGCTGGTAGGGTAGTGTACGCAGAAGAACCCTCTGATGACTATACTAGAGAGGCCTCTCAAGAAAATATGGAAGAGGAGGAAGGTCCTCCTGGAGGATCTGATGGTGAAATGGTTTAGCCTGATGACCCATCTTCAATCTTAGATGATGCTAAAAAACAGATTCTTGAGATAGGCCGTCTCTTTGGTCGCAATCTTCCATACACTGCGAGGTATGTTGACCTTTCATTCAGCCTTGTTCGATTTCTATTTACCTGTTGGGTGTCTAATAAACTGATATATATTTGAATGAATTTTTGTATTGATTACGGAATAGTGATGAAGATCTGACGGAGATATTTAGCAAATTTGGTGATATCTCGGAGGTCCATCTTGTTGTTGATAGAGATACCAAACAATCAAAAGGAATTGCTTACGTTCTCTATACTTCCAGAATTTGCAGTTAGGTACTGTATTGTGGATTCAATTAAACATCTTTCACTTGTTCTTTTTCAATTGGTTAATGTTTTAATTGTGCTATCTTTTTTGTTTTGAAATGTAAATCGTATAATCTGAGAAAGTAGATGCCAAATATTCGTATTGAGCCGAGATTACGAAAACTCTTAGTTTACCTTAGTTAGCTCTATCATAAAGGTCTAAACCATACCTTCGGTATTTGGTAACCATACCTGTGTACTTAGTGAATCATTTCCAATGATTTTTGCACAAAGATGCAACCGCTTTGATTTTGCTCATACTTGCTAATCATACTACTTTAGTAGCTCATAAGTCATAACTGCTCGATTTGCTGATCGTAAATTCTTTGAATGTGGTTCCATGTGTTTTTCTTCTTCAGTTTCTCATCTTTGTGACTTGTCGTTTCAGGGCTTTTGAAGAGTTAGACAGTTCCATTTTCCAAGGCAGGTTATTGCATATTCTACCAGCAAAACAGCAAAACACTTCTATGAAACAAGAGTAAGCATCTGAACTAAATTGTTTTTTTTTGTTGATTTTTTTTTGTCCGTCTGTCTATTTGTCTTTCGATTTTTTTTCCTTTCTCTTTTTCCGTTATCGAATGAGTTCGTTATTCTTGTTTTTCAGCTCTAACACTGCTGGCCAACCTTCAAAAACTTGTAAGCAACAAAAGGACGACCAAAGAAAAGCAACTGAAGCCGGTGGAGATACACGAACATGGAACAGTTTACTCATGCGCCCTGATACAGTAAGTAAACTAGCTAAACAATCCTTATCCTCCGTCAGATTCATTTACATGATTGAAGGTGTTCTTCTGCACCAATCAGTTTGAAATAATAACATGATAACAATTATATAACTCTCACATTAACTACCTTGCTCTTCCATAACTCTTGTCAGAAAAATCTGCCTGGTGCGATATATATGAGAGCCAATGGTTACAATTACATAACTTAGGGGAAGACCTTTTTTCTATGAAGTTTGTCGTTACTGAAGCTAATTTTCCTTGCTCATGTAAATCAGGGTTCAGTTGTTATTTTCTCATTCTGTATTGCTACTTCAGCTTCTAGGCTTCAGTAACTTATTATGTATTGTTCTCTCCTACATCAAACAGGTTGTGGAGAACATTGCTAGGAAATATGGAGTGAGTAAAAGTGATTTTCTTGACCGGGAAGCAGATGATTTAGCCGTTCGCATTGCTTTGGGAGAGACACACGTCATTTCTGATACGAAAAAAGGTTTAGTAAATGCTGGTATCAACGTTGCTGCTCTAGAGGAATTTGCCTCTGGAAAGACCGATGGTAACAAAAGAAGCAATCATGTTCTACTCGTGAAGAATTTGCCATATGGCTCTTCTGAGGGAGATCTGACGAAGATGTTTGACAAATTTGGAAACTTGGATAAAATTATTCTTCCTCAAACCAAAACATTGGCCTTGGTATGCACTCATCATATCAATCATTCCATATAATGATAACTTGGATCTGAAAGTGCCTGAATTACTAACAATTACTAATCTAATGATATTATTTTCTTATCTTGGTTAAAATATAGAATGTTGTTCCAAGGGTTTTAATTTGTGAACTACTTTGAATCTGCCTTCTATGCTGGATTTCAAATCTTTCTCAAATTTCATACCTGTCGTCTTCTTCTACCAAGAATATTGTGTATGTGTATCATTTATATTTTTTTGGTATTTGATCTACTGATTACGTTCTTAGCTTAAGGAGGATAGTAATTGATATGTGCTAAAATATTTATGTTGGTATGAGCGGTGTAGATATCTGCATCATGGTTTGGAACACTGACCCCCAAACAAATATTGTTTAGTTAGATGTGAAATCAAATAGTATAAGATGCACACTGTATTGTGTTTTTAATCCTAAGTGCTAGTAACTTAATGTCAACAGATGGAATGCAGTACTTATATTGTATCCAGAACATTATTACTTAGTGGAGAATTGCGTAAAGCAGGTTCTTAACCTCATTTGCTTTTATTAATGTCCTTCACATGATTTTGCAGGTTGTTTTCCTTGAAGCAAATGAAGCAAGTGCAGCTTTCAAAGGCCTAGCGTACAAGCGTTACAAGTAAGTTCATCTGGGAAAAAGAAGTCTTACGAAAAAAGATTTGGAATCTCTATGGAAAAAGAATTAGGTAGCTGTTGACTACTAGTAGTCGAGTATCTGGAAATATAATTCTCTGCTATATCCAATTGTGATATAGCCAGAATTTGACTTTTCACATGCTTGAAGTACTGTTCCCGTGGTTAGCAAATACATCTGGCATGTGAATACCCTACCCTCACAATAGAACTTTATTATGACCAATTGTTAAGAGAATATTCTCTAGTTACATTATTTGCTGATGATAGACTTCTCTGTCAATATATATATAAAAAATGTTAGAGATGCTCCATTGTATTTGGAATGGGCTCCTGGAAATATCCTGTCTCCAAGTTTAACATCGGAGGCTGATGCTCAGAAGTATGGCGTCGTTGGTGAAAACGATGTGAACAGAGCAATTATTGAACAAGGTGTGGAAGCAATATCTGGAGTTGATGTCGATCCTGATAGAGTGGAGGTTTGTTATTTCTCATGATTTATACTTCAAAGTTGTAATGTTGTGAGGACTGCTTTCCTAAAGCTCATGTTATATTTCGTAGATTGTACTAATCTAGCAATGAAAAGACAGTCTCACGATAGATTTTTAAAAGTCTTATGCAATCTGTAGGAAACAGTTTCTCAAAAAATCCTATCTGACAATTTAACTTCTCAAAGTGGATATTTTAGTACTAGTGTTAATTGCATTTCTTGTGGTTTTAATGGCTCATAACGCAAACTGCCACAAATTCTCTTCATAACAGAAATGGAATTAAACATCATGTTATAGATCGTCAGTGTTACAATTTGTGCTTTACATTGTACTTCTGTTTACATTTCAGTAGTTCCTGTTAGTTATTTGGTATTTTAAATTTTGAACGATGGATACTTTTTGAACTAATTAATGAACTTACTTGACCTTTTTAACTTTGACTGTGAGTGGTGACATCTTTTGTTTGTTTGGTGCAGTCACGGTCTCTATTTGTTAAAAATTTGAATTTTAGAACATCTGATGAGAATTTAAAAAAGCATTTTACTGAAAAGATAATGGTGGGAAGAATTCAAAGTGCCAAGGTAATGCTTACTTTTCTGAGCAATCAATTATCCATTTGTAGAGCCTTCGTTGTATTTATTCTCACTTAGATGCTATTGCCCATGCGCAGGTTAAGAAGCACTTGAAAAATGGGAAGAATGTCTCGATGGGTTTTGGTTACATCGAATTGGATTCTGTTGAAACGCCGACAAAAGTGTGCAAGGATTTACAGGTGAAAAAAATCTCACAAGCAAATAGTAATCCAGGTGCAGACTTTTAATCAATTATGTAGCTGATAATCATTTGTTTCTTGTATGGTTTGTCTATAAGTAATATACAATTGTTTGTCTGCATTCCAGGGAACAATTTTGGATGGCCATGCACTTATTTTGCAGCATTGCCATGCCAAATCGGATGAGCAAGTTGGAAAAAGAGTTAATAAAGACGAGTTCTACCAAGCTAATTGTAAGAAATGTTGCATTTGAGGCAACGGAGAAAGATCTGAGACAGCTGTTCATTCCTTTCGGCCAGGTGATTGAATTTTTATCAGCATACATAATTTTTACTAATGTTTAACTGAATGGATTCATACATAATTAGGGCATCATGTTTCTAATTGCTTCCTCAAATGTATATGACTATTTTGCAGGTAAAAAATTTAAGGTTACTGATGAAGTTAGGGAACCACAGAGGTTTTGCGTTTGTTGAGTTTGTAACAAAGCAGGAAGCTCAGAATGCTCTCCAACAGCTTTCAAGTGTCCATTTGTACGGCCGGCATCTGGTTGACCTTGTTTTATTACAGTTTCTCCTGGACCTAAAAATAATTCTGTTCTGGTTTTCTATGTAAGACTTTACTTTTTATAGCAATTTTCTGTGAACTCGTATTTGTTGGTCAAGCTTTTGGAACTTATACGGGTGTGGTTCTTTGGTTGAATTTACTAGGATTGGGTCATGTTCTCTTTTCTTAAAGTATCATGATAACAGCTAATGTGCAAAGTAGTATGATAGTAGCATACCTCAATATTCTTAAGCATTGTCCTGTATACCAATGTCGAGTACATAGCTTGTAATGATATAAATTTCAACTGTAGTTAGTTGATTCTGTTTTGTATATCAAATGTGGGGTCAAAACCAGGAAAAATAGGCTCCTAGTTCAGTTTCGTTCTGGGCAAGTGGTCCTAGTTCTATGTGTGTGTGTATATATTTACCAAAGGATCATCCACTTTCAGGTATTGGAACGAGCAAAGGAAGGAGAGACCTTGGAAGACTTGCGAGCTAGAACTGCTGCTCAGTTCACTGACGAGCAAATGCATACCAAAACCCAACAAAGCTAGTAAAGAAGAGAAAACAGATGGACATTCTCGACAAATCTGATGTTATGTTTGAAAGGATCGCCCACTAAATTTATTTATTTTTGTTTTTGTTTTTATAGAATAATATAGATATGCAAATAATTACAACTATGAGAAAGGAAAGTGTTTTATAGAAATTTATCTTCGAGGCTTCCTTTGTAATCTATTTATAATTGAAAAATGGGGCAGATCTGTCACTGAAAAAATTATAGGTTAAGGGATTTTTTAAATTATTTTAAAATGATCATATTTTGTTTTATCTAGCATTGTAGCCCCGATTAAAAGTTATAGGTTAAGGGGTATTCCTGGTTCCCATTTTCCGTGTAGATTGCAGGTAGCATTAGACTGCCTTGTATTAAGCTGTGTTTGTCATCCTGAATAGTTAATAGGTGGCCGTGTGGTATTTACAAAACTTTGGATGTTTACCTCAAATTTAGATAAAATAAAGCAGGGCAAAAAAATTTACATTGCAGAAATTACATAATTTGCACCCCCAAAATTTCTTGTTTTTAAGACTGAGGGTGATGTCCCGAATTTGTAATCAGTTGGCGGAACTCTAACCCAATTTGCAACTGTGGTTTGTCTGGGAAGAGCTCAAACTATACATGATCGAAGTTTGAAAGTGAGATCTCAGTGGCACTAAGCAACACAACATACAAAACCAAGGGACAACAAATGGAGCTGCAAATTCAGGAACAACCAAAACACTTTCCTAATCCAAACAAACCCCCTGATGGTAATGGCATAGGCAGTTGACTGGAAAATGGCTTTTTTCGTGGAAGGTGTTTAAAGAAAGCCTTTACTGCTCCTGTAACTCCGTCCTCATTTTCCATGGCCTTTGCTAGTTCAACGGCACACTCCTTGACCTACATTTAACGAAGATGGTTGTTAGGAAACGGATGACGAACACACGAGATTCTGAATATCCATATATGTGAGTATGCTAGCACTCGAAATTACTGAAACAAACAAGGATGCAATTTTCCATTTTACAAATATGCTCCTTGCCGCCATATTGATACATCATGTAGCATGAATTCATGATCACACTTTTCTTCTTTAAGTTGTTTGCTCAAAACTGAATGTCAACTTTCAGGGCCAAACAACAGATGGGCACAGTATCCACTTGCAAGCAACTTGCTCTTTACCTTGGGGTCCAGCATGAAATTGATTGCATCTACCAGCTTCTGCAATGAAAACTGATCAATAGGAATAGGAGGTGGACCTACACCTCTAGCGTGAACTTGCTCTCCCCAAAATGGTTGGTCTCCAAAGAATGGAACAATAGCAGTTGGGCACTGGAGAAAAGAAAAATAGTGATCTATGATAAGTCATCGACTATAAACTTCTAACAAATAAATCATAATAGTAGTGCAGTAGCATTTACAGCAGCTTTAAGGCCAGCAGCTGTTGTTCCAGCACCACCGTGATGAACCTACAGATAACATCGGAACAAATTACATGGTGAGACTTGACGTTTCGAAGGGAAAAACAAAACTGAAATAGAGAATGATTTTTAAATTTTGAAAATATCTAAGAGACGTAGCTTAACTAGGCATACAAGGTTAGATATAACTTATTGTGGCAATATAAGCACTCAAACATGAGCAAAGAGTTGCTATATACATTACAAAAGTTATAACAGTTTGTAGGTATCACTATCTTTCTTATCTTAACTGTACACAAGGTATGTAAGAAATTGAATAGAACATAGTTTTCTATTTCTTTGATGAGGTGACAATAGTAGATACCCCTTTCCTCGTTTAGCAAACCCAATACCCATTAACAACTTCCTCTGCCATGGTAAGAACTAACGCCTTTTGGCATGTCCTGGAAAACCCCACACCTTGACCTCATTGGGTGGTTAGGTGAGGAAAAAATTAGTATTCACTAGGAGTGGTTTTAAAAACAGATAAACCACACATTCAACAAGAAGAAAAGAAAAGACAAAGAAATCCCTAGTGTAATATCCCACTTGCCTCTAAGGCGTTACACTTTTGGAGTCTCAACTTACAATCTTATGTCCTTTTGAGAGAGTTGGGCCAAGACTCTCATACAGAATGAAACTCCAAAGTGGCATTATGCTAGCTAAAATGGTATATAATTGGGTTGGCATGGTTGGCGAGATCACGCCAACATCCAAGCACCAAAGGTACATTTGACCCAATGCAACTTGAGCATTACTTGTACTGCATCCAATGGAACTGTCGACACAGGTATAATGCTATTAACAACCATAAAATTCAGCAGCTGACTCTAGTATTCACTTTCAAAAACAAGTACGTTTTTGTTTCTATTTAAAAAAGAAGCTGGATTTTGTTGTTTTGAAATGAGAAAAAGTGTTGCGTACAATGCAACCAAAATGACAGGTGGTATTCATAACCATGAAAATCCAGAATTTCTCAGCAATTGCATGTGTTTCTTTATTATGCATTCCAGTAAGAACTGCTAGTGCAACATATAAGTGGATTTGTTACGTTGTACCAAATTTCGAAACAATTCATGATAAATCATTGGGATTTGGGTGGGACACAGCTAAGTTTCTCCAAGTGTTAATAGTGGAAGCTTGAAAATTAACAACATTAACAGAAATTTAATTCTAAATAAACCTCAATTAAAAATGACTGAAACCATTGGTGCTCAATAAGTTCTACATAGAGGACATGCACAGGGATAAATGTAGAGAGAGATGCCATGGACTAGATTTATATTCTTGATTTTTCACAAAAAAGATATAATTCTTGATTAGGACAGGAAATGCGTTATACAATCTTTAAAGAATGACATTTCCAACCAACATATAACCATAATTAATGAAATCAAATCTTACCACAGCCGTGCATTGTAAGAAAAGCCAGTCATGGGGGCATTCGTCCAGCAAATAAATTGATTCCTTAGGTTCTGCCACTGATCATAAATTATCTCATGTTAATAAAAGAAATAAAAATAACAATAAAAAACTAATACGAGCACGAAAGAAACCTTCTCGAAATACCAACAGCATTACTAACATAGCGTGTAAAGTAGAGAATGTGAACTTACAATCTCCAAGACCACCCCACCCTTTGTTGATTATGCCTCTCTGCCCAGTGATTTCTAGAGCTTCGACAATGATCTGGGTCATTTTTTCAGGCTCTTGAACAGGCTTCATAGAAACACGAATTGTTATGAAATGCAGTTGACAGTTGTAAAGAAAAATGCAGTGAGGAGATGACAATTTTCTCTTATAGCTTAATATATCAAACAGCATAAAATAATTGTGAAGGCACATTTTTGTAGTTAGTACATAATCATTTATCAGTTTCAACATCCCATTCATACAAAATGGGTTTATTACTTTTGTTTTGCTTTGCCTTGCTTTTGTCTTTTTATGTTGTTATCATACCAAGCTGTGTACAAATTGCTATTCTTTGACTTGTATTTTAACTGTCCAATAGTAAGTAAACAGATCCACCAGAGAACCCAGACATGAATATCCAAGCAAAGGTATACATAATACATCTTGGTGCTGATGGTATTCTGTAAAGCTAAACCACCATATCAAAGAATTGGTTCTAAGTGTGGATATGAATCTATTAAGTTTAGTTTAGAGCTTTCAGTCATATTTTAATATCTGGTAAATTTCTGTTCTGGGGAAACCTAATATGGTACCAAATGTAGTTAGAGCGTGACTGAGCACTTAGGAAATGGGATAATATAATTAGATATCTTTTAGAGAAATTGAAATCTTAAAGTAAGAGCACTCACCAGGCTACCAAACCCGATATAGACAGGCTTTGGACCAGATTCAAGCCAGTCTACCAGAGGTTTTGGTGGTGCATAATTTGACGCAAGGTCAAGGAAGCAGAACCCAACAACATCGATCTTAGGTCCCCAATCTGCAAATCCAGCAATCAAACTGCATTAGACAATTGCCTAAACCAGGATTGTATTAGAACTGTATCCAAAGAGTGGTATATTCTCCAAGCTTATCCACATGAATTGGTGAGCTTTGGTAGAACCAAAGTCGAATTGATCTTCAAAGAGCTAACTCTAAATGACTGAATCTGAATTGACTACAAAGTATACATTGACATGACATCAAAGACTAGCACATTTTTGTGTTTGGTACAATGAGATACACACCTTTGGGCTTTGGAACCAGGTTAGGGCTCCAGATATACCCGTGAGGAACATCAGATCCAGATCCATGGGCACCACTTAAATATGTCACTGGCCGTAAATTCAGCTTTTTCTTCCTAAATTCATTTATCATATCTCGGATTCCAAGCCAAATCATTGAGTCAACAATTTGATATGATACCTGTAGACAAATCCAGAACAAAAATCTAAATGAGTCAGATAAAAAATAGCATGTCAGATCACTCATTAACAATCAAAGAAATTATAAAGTGGTTTTGAAGTGGACCAACCCTATATCCAGCTTGCTGCTTGACACGGGATAAAGGATGTGGAAATTGACTAGTTGGCCTGTCATAAGATAAAAATGACTGCATCCTCAACTTAAGTAGACCTCATATCATATTGTGAAAACAAAAATTGAATAGTGAAAAGAACGGTGAAGAGAAAGACTCTGCACACGTCCACACAACTTTTGCATCACGTCTGAAGATACAAGAGCCATGCGAAGTCACCGAAATACAAAAATAAATATATGGAGATATAATAAATGAATAACTGTTGATATATAATCTTACGTCCATGGCATCGTGAAAAATATATGGATCGGTACATTTAGATGCTCTGCTACATGTGCATGTCCTGCAAAGCATAAACAGATGTTAACAGTTGATCATGCTCACCAAAACACATTATTTCTAGATCTTACGATGATCATTTAAAACAGAAGGTAACAATGGCAATCACAAGTACAGACTATGAACGTGTTTCGCTTCTACACATCATATCTGCAAAGCCAATTCAGATAGCCAACAAGCTCCAATGAAAATGGAAAACATGGGCAGTCAGCCGCAACCAGCTTGTTAAAAAAAAGGACAGATCACAGATGATCCTTGCATTTTTTATTTTATCATCTACTTAAACAAATTTTTAAGCAACAGCCTTCAAGAATCCTTATAAATGCTACATGAAAGAAACCCTGAGCTTGTCACATTGCATTATGAGTACCGAAAAACATACAGGCAGGGAGAGTTAGAGAGTTGGCATAACAAAAAAGTAAGTAAACCTACCATATGCCGGAGGGTTGGCAATTATTGCTTCTGCTTTGAAAGGAATGCCAGAATCGAGATCTGGCTCCTTGCATGCCGAGAGTAAAGAAAAGATAATTTCCTTCAACTGCTTACGTTGAATAGGTATTTCTGAAGGTGTAGAAGGCAAAAATCCTTTGTTTTTTACCATGTCTAAGAAAAGAAAGATAACTTAGTGGAGTATATGCACATCTATGTATTATGTATACTACATATCTAAAACTAATTAAAAGAGCTAGAAGTGCCTTTAAAACAATTGAACTATATGTACCAGGAATTAAAAAACAGAGCATCCAGACAAATTAACTTATGTTAGCATGAAAGAAACTATCTCAACCAAGTCGCCTGACCTTAGCAATCCCAGATATAGAAAGTTCAAGACATTTTCAAATTGAAACATGGAAACTTCTGAGTGGTTTAGTGTTACCATATGGTTTGGTTGTACACATGCATGAAAACCAATTAAAAGTAAACAGAAAAAGAAAATTAAAAGATCACCAACTTTTATCAGTAAACAACTGGCATGTAGGAATGAGTAAAACTGTAGGAATGAGTCATTTATTGCTTCGTTTAAATTTAGAGAAAAAAGGACGACTGAAGAGAGTAAACACAAAGCAGCAGAACCCCGAGATACTGGTGCTCATATAATAAATAGCAAACAGGAAGCAAAAGAACCTCAAGGTATTGGTGTTCTCATGATAAATCCGACATAAATTTTCTCGCAAGAACAGAGAGAAGAACAAACACCAGCTTAAGTTCAGATCTCAACAGTGCACAGAAGATAATATTTTACAAGAATAAAAAAAAGAAAGATCAGATTTTCCTTTTTCTGCTATTTCTTTCATCTTTTATTAACATCAAAATACCATTTCCATTCTATTAAATCTTTAAAAAATATTGACTAAGATACAGACAGAACTAGAGGAAATTGACTGGACTGCTACTAGCTTGCAAACAAAACTGCAGGATGATCCATTTACAGCACTATAAGATCAAACATCAATGTATGAGAACATTAAACAGCTTTAATAACAAATTGATTCCATTTTAAGATAATAGTCTCAGTAACCTCTCTCATAGCACAAAGCTCAACTGTTCAACACATTACAAAAAACACTTATTTTTTGTAGCAACTTTTGGTTTTACGAACCACACCTAAAAAACAAAAGATTTGCATCTTAGGCGACCTAGATACAGTCTTGAAGGCCTTACACATTTAACCTCTTTCTACGTTCATCTACTGAACCAATATGTAGAATCTTCTCTTCATAAATGATAGTCTCAGAAACAGTTTAACGAAACCAAGACTTTCCAACAGAAAAACAACACCAGTTTATAACAAGACAAACAGATGAGAACATTTAAAAAATTCCAAAATACTCAAAATTAAAACCATGTACATTCCAAAACCATGTTAATCTGAAGCACCAATCTATATACATTGGAACAGAATGACCTCGCACATGCTTGTGGTAATGGAAATGATATGACTGTAGGGACTATTGTTCCCTTCTAGAAAATTGAACAACCACAAAATGCCACTCCAAATGAAAATAAATAACATTTTGTTTAAGAAGAATCAAGATAAGCAATGCTCAAAATTGTATATATCATTTGACATTCTCAGCAGCTAAGCATTCAGATAGGAGTTAGAATTAAAATGCAATGAGGTATCCAATAAAAATTTGAGATGTTGATTCAAAAGTGTGAACTGCTCAAGAAGTCACTGAAAATTACGTACATTCAGCAAGTACTTTTGGATCTCCACCTAAAGGATAGAACTCCAAACCAGCAGTCAAAACAAACTCCTTGAAGTTCCCATGGGTTGCTAGTCTAACACGATGACCATAATCCTGTATGAGAAAGGAATATCAACACCAATTAAATTAGTGAACTGTACATCGATGTGGACAAGTAAGACATCTTTTTTGCAGACATGCTGGGCTTCTATTTCTTGATGAAGTGTTGCTCCCAAAGTGACAAATAAAAAGCTAAGCAAGGGAAACTTCGAGATGTCTTAAAAAAATGTCAATACACAGAAAGGGTATAAGCTTATAACCTGCAGGCGTTTACCAATAGCAATAAATGGCTGCACATCTCCTCGGGTACCAACAATAAGCATTACTATTTGCAGCGGTGGTATATACTGAAGGTCCATTGAGTCAAGAGGTTCCCCATCAACAGCTTCACTACCAGCATCTTCAGTTTCAAAATCAAAACCTCCATGTTTAGAATCCAGTGGAACTTCAAACTCAACAGTACCATCATGTTTCACAGTGCCCATCTGCTTCAGCATTTCAAGCTGCATAATTGGAAAATAACTTCTCAAATGAATGGCAGACTGCAGAAATACGAGAAGAGTAGAGAGTAGTGTGCATTGTGAAACACAAACTGGTGTATTTTTCCTAAACCTTTTTAGTAATAACAACCGGAATGAACCATTTAGAAAATCTGAAAGTTTGATTTTACAACACCAAATAGTTCTGTCCACTGTCATCAGTATCAGTAATGTATTAAGACGTTAGGGAATATAAAACAACTACAAGTAATACTGGAAGTAATTAAAACTGAAAAGAAAATACTCGTCAATGACTTACATACCTTTTTCTGAATGGGCAAATTTTCATCAAAAATGTGTGCTGCCTGCTCACCAGTTAATGGACTTTGTTGACGCCTCTCAGTTCTAGACCTTTCCAGAGCCGGTTCATTTGTTTTCAACTGCGGTTTATCAAGATCTGAATTCACTTCAGACAAATTCGTCCCTCTAGACGAAGTCCTGTCAACAGTTCCTAAATAAATAGCATAACATGAATAATGGTCCAAAAGGGCAGACAAAACAATCACAAGACTACTGTTTAAAAAATTTATCAAAAAGGTAGAAGTCTATAATCGAACAATTATATCATAAGAAACTTTCTCATACATCGTCATCAATAACACCAACAATAAAAGAGAAATCATACTGAAAAAAACACTGTGTAAAAAAGGTTCTCAGAATAACTTAGAACCATAGTACGACGTACGAGGCATAGATAAAATATAGGTAACACTTTATTCAGGGACAAGCAGGGCGGGTGCTGACATGTGTTAGCATGCACAATGTTCATCTTTGGACAAAGTTAAAGCATTGCAGAATCCAGTTCAACACAAAAGGAGTCTTATGGATCCAAATATGCATTACATTAGAAGATAGGAAGTAGAGGGGGTAGACATTAAAGGGAAGGTAAATGTAACAAAAACAATGCTACAAAAGCCACAGTTCATACCCCTTAATAAAAGCATCCCAACCAATGTTGGTAAGTTAGTCCACTAAAGTCCGACGTTTGATGAGATCGAGAGATCCTAGCCAAGTAAGAAGTTACCTACTGCCCTTGAGCTGACAACTTTTACCTTGCATTATAATGAGTATATGGAATAGGGATTTTTAGAGCCAAAGAAAAACAAAAATAACAAAAAGTGTGAACATAGAGATTATATGCTCGTCATTGGCTAAATATAAATTATTCAAACATGAAATGGATATTAAATGGAAAAATAGTCAGCCAGCTCCAACAGTAAAAGGTACTCAATCTTTCAGTTTAAACTGTATATCAAAGAAACAGTTTGGTACAGAAAGATTTACAAGTAACTTGAAACCCCTGCCAAAGGTCTTTTTGGAGGGTTTTCAAGTAAGTTTACCAAATACATCTTCGTGCCCTCAAACTCCTTTCCGAAAAACGAGGAATAAGAAAAGGGTACATGAACTACTCCTAAAGTCTTATCAGAAGGAACACTACAATCCACAAAACAGCATTCTCGTACATCATTTTTGAACCCTATGTCTGTAATGCATTTCAAAATTTACAGCAAATATAACTAATCAATCTTCCTACAACAAGGCAAAAGCCTATAATACTATAGTTTCTTCTATGTACCCTAAACAAGTGATTCTACATTAGATCGATTCACTGAACTTTTTCCTATCTAAGCATTCCAAACCCTAAGGAATAGGCCTTGGCTTGAATTGGACCCATTAATAATAATTCAACCAAAAAAATCATGTACAAGAAGAGCCACAAAATCAAACCTGAAATACTAGAGTTGTTGGCATCATCGTCCACCATAGATCGAGGAGTTCCTTTGCCTTCCTCCAGTTCACCAGCACCAATGCTTTCCAAAATTACTTCATTACCAACATCCTCAGAAGAAGACTTATGATGATCCCCATTGGCAGGAAGATTATCATCATGATGCATTTGTGGATCCACCGCCATATCTGAAGAATTTTTTCCTTCTCCCCCTGAAAAAGTCATGGGGAGAGACAGAGAGAAAGATACAGCTGGAGACGATTTTCTAAACACAAACTTGTTCAGATGAACCGTGAATTCAAAACCCTAAGAGGGAGAATTGAAAGAAGAAGAAAAAGAAATTGAGTTTAAAAAATGAGATATAGTGTTTTACATTCAGACCTAAGTGTTTTTACTTCGTGTTAGAACGACAGGTATTATGTGGTTTTCCCTCTAAACAAAAGAACGGCCGTTACACTTTCTATTTCTGAAAACGAGGTTTGCACTTGCACGCTATGTAGTTAATTTCGGCCGAAATGGCCGAAATTTCGCCGAAATTTCGGATTTCGGGGTGAAACGAAGACGAAATCCGAAATTTCGGCCAACGATATTTGGCCGAAATATCAACCGATATGGACCGAAATATCGGCCGATATGGACCGAAATATCGGCCGATATGAACCGATACGGCCGATATGGACGATTTTTATTTTTATTTTTGAAAAATCAAATTTAAAAAAAAAAAAAAAAAAATTAAAAAAAAAATTAATTTTTTTTTAAAAAAAAAATCCTTGTTTTAGGGTTTCAATTTTTACTCATATTTTAGAATTATATATGGATATGATAATATCTATAATTAATCTAACGATTTCGATTAGAATTGTAATATCCTTGTTTAATTAGCATTTTAGACGATAAACTTTGAAGTTGTTCTTGTTTTTCTTATGTTTCCAGTTTGAAATTTATGAAATCTATGGATCTATATATTTTAGATGATTACTAGTTTTTCTTTCTAAACTTTGTGAAAAAACGTTTCTTATAACGTGTTAAAATATATTTATAATTATAAAATATGAACTAGTATTTTTTCATAAAATTATAGGTATAAAATATATGGACCGATATTTCACCGATATTTGAACCGAAATTTCCCCGATATACCGGCGTACCAGTGTATCGCCCTTGACCGGTACGAACCGAAATCCGATATGTAACAGCCTTGCTTGCACGTGATATTGGTGTTCGGACATCCGACATCGGATTTTTTTAGTTTGCCCCTAAACAAAACTAAACAAAACTAGTGATCTCTGTTTACCTCAAAATTATTCTCAGCTTGCACGAGTCATGATAATAATTTTGAAATTGAGTCGGATAGAAAGTTTGAACGGAATCAATTCTTAATATATTTTTTTATTTTTTTTAGTTTAAATCACCTAATTTATCTGTATCTGACTTAATATGTTTGTTTTTTAAATTAAACTTAAATTAATTAATTCAAAAAGATGTAAGTCATTGGTTTGTTCTCGTAAACCAGAAACATTTTATTTTATGACTCAAACAGATTTATATCAGAAATAAGGTCTGCATCAGTTAACGAGTCAGATCAGACTCAAACAAAAAAATTCAGATGTCATTTCAGCAAAGGAACAAACACGTTGTAAGACTTTGGATTGCTAGGGCTATCAATTGCTATCAAGCCAGCTCACCCTTCCTTCATCTGTTTTATTAATAATCCTGACATTTAATCAGTTGTTAATTAAAAGTTAAAGATTCATTTGGAGACCTATAATTGCATAAAAAAAATACTTATTACCCAGCCCCTACAGCTACGGCATGAGTCGTGCTCTGATACCATACTAAAGAAAAATACAATCACTTATTGCTTTGTTATATGCATATATAAAGAATAAACCAGCAGAAAACCCTTAACAGTTGCTGCTGTTATCCAACAACTAAGTCGATGTAGTCCAAACAGTTCATAAGATATTAATTATTCAAAGTTTGTGCTAAATCTATAGCTGAACTTAAGTCATACAACAAAAAAATAACTCTTTTTCACAGTAACAATCTTTAAAACAAGTCAATTAGGATCATCTTGAATAGAACAACAGCTCAACAGTAATCAGAAAACAGAACTCAATCTTTCATTTATATTTTCTTTTTCTTTTTTGAGATGGGCAATTACAATTACAGAGTTATACACATGACTAGTATAATGGTTAATAGTAGTTTTGGTCACACTTAGTCACAACAAACACTACTTTAGAACAAATCAATCAATCACAAAAATCTGATTTAATGAGAAGACAAATAAAATATCTCTTCCAGCCAACAACAGTTGATACCATAAAAAATTCAGCTCCAGTGCTCATTAATTGTTCTGGAAATCCATTTTTCCTCGCATTGTATGGCAGCTGAAGTATTCTGACAACTGACCCATAATTATTTAGGCAGCTGCCGGTTTTGGAACCTTCATTCCAAATCCACGTTTTAACTTCTCGATTCTGTTCACAAGTAAAGGGCATTTTCAGATGATATAGCATACTGGTTGTTTGAAAAAAACTCTAATCAAATGCCTTATTTTGAGAATTTTTGAGATTTAGGAAAGAACTTATTAAAAGTGATTTTATAGCTCTAGAATTTATCTTGTACGAGTGAAGGACTAAGTAGTATTCTAACACCCTGATAAATATAAGATGGGTCATTGGTCATCCCAATCCTAACTGTAGAAAGAACTCAAGTCATTGTCATCCAATTGTGTGAGGTAATCTACAAGCTAATCATGGAGTAATCAAAAAAGTAATACAGTAAGAAAACTAGGAGAAACAACAAAATATTGAACAGGTTAGCATCTATACATAAGTATACTAGTTCAGTGTAACTAAAAGAAAAAGAGAATTAGAGAAAATTCAAGACTTACGTTGGGGCAAGTTTGCCAAGGCTATCAAGCTTTTCTCCTGATTCCGCATCCAGCACCGAACCTGATATCTCGATGGTATAAGATTTATCTCTAGTAGTTGGAAGACCCCTGCTTGCAAGTAAATTTAGATCTTTCTCACGAAGTTCTCTCCCATTTACGAGAACACCGGAGTCTCCACCAGAACAATTCTTGGACATTGGGTAATTAAACTCTTGAATATGTGGCTGCAGAGATTCATGGATATATATATAGTATTAGTCAAAAGGTGTGAATTGAAACTATTATCCACATATGAATCGGAAATGAATTGTTGTTCTGTAATCTCACCGGAATCACGCCAGAACAGGGTTGACCCATTACACCCCAGAAACCAGCTCGAAAATCATACCTGATCAGGGCACCAAATAATCCCAATATCATAAGTGCCTCTAAATTAAAGAGCATTTTTGTGGTAGTAGAGAATTCTTCTTGAGCATACATGTTTCTACAAGAAATACATACACCAATGCGAACTTTGAAAACCTAACGACAAAAAAGGATAGAATGCTTACCAGTAATCGCCGGGATAGATACGCCCAGCTTGCTTTTGAGCTTTCCTGACTAAATGATCTGGCAAAGGATGCCCATTTATTGAAATATTAGGTGTCTCATTCTCCACAGTATAATCAGAGTCTGAGGAATATATTGAGCTCCTCCTGGGCAGATCTCCTCTGGCTGAATCAGAATCCTGAGACGTGTAGGTATCATTAAATGACGTATCTATTACGGTTGCCTGAGATATACCTTCCGTAGAGTTCGGCAAGGAACTGGGATTAGTTGGCAGATCAGGGACCATTTCTGCTTGATCTTCCATCCTTTTGCTATTGTTTCCAATCCCAGGTTTGTCCACCTTACGCATGTAAGTAGAATATTCGAATAACTCTTCAAGGCTAGAACCTGGGGCAGGTTGAGTTACGGGTTTTGATAGGTCCAACATCTCCCCTCGAGCAATCACATTATGACTTACCTCACCATCTGAAGTAGCAGTAAATGAAGAAGGAAGATCATGAATCTTCTCAGACTCACTTGGTCTCAAGCTTGGATCGGTTGATGACAAGATGGAATCTGAGTCCATAGACTGATAGTTACCATAGTCGTCGGAGTAAGAGTTCGTGCTGTCCATTTTGGCATGATCATGAGAATGCAAATTACTTTCTCGAGCCACCACAACAGGTCCATCTTTCACCTTTGAAGGATTTTCTTGGATACAAGTGAGTTTCTTACTCTCAACCAAAATCCTAATAATAGTTGAACACGCCCCACATTTTAGCATTCTTTCGTTCATTTGCATAAGCAAAAACTTTCTTGGAAGCTTCAACAGTCCAAAGCAGTTATGGCACGTAATAAATGGAGCACCGCCGGCAGCTGGATAACAACGAAGTTTAGCACTCTTTGGTACCACTTCCCTCTCTACACTTCTATTACCAACAGTAACTCTCTTCGGTACCACTTCCCTTTCTACACTTCTATTACCAACACTACTAAACTCGGAATCCAGATCAACTGACACCTGTGCACGAGGCCGAGACAGAGGAGGATTGGCACCTTCATGATAATAACCCCTTGGACGAGCCTCGACGTGATGACCTATTGGGTTGCTAGTGGGATTTGTGAACTTTCTATCTCTCAAAACTGTAGGTTGGACTTGGAGAGGAACTTGCAAGTGTTTGTTGTAGCAATGAACACAAGAACATGAGGGCTGGTGGAAGAAAGTATTGTTTGAAGAAACAGTCTCTGTGTCAAAGCCTCCATGGAAGTAATCATGAGATGGTCGATTTGGGTATCGCTGGGGTGAGTGGCTCAGGTTTCTTCCATAAGTTGAACCAATCATATCAGGGTGTCCTGGGAGTTCATTTGGTGGAGGATAGAATGTCTGCAAGTCCGCCAAATGTCTGTTCATTACATTATTGACAGACGACCTGTGAACATGTTTTCCAGGAAAGTAAGGATGCGATGGAGATGTAACTAATCCAGACGGCTCAACTGACAACCTAGGATCACGAGCACCGTAAGAATCAGGAGTAACCATTCTCGCATTCAGTGGAACCCTTCTATCCATTGGTTTAGAAGTAAGATCACCAGAAGTTTCCAATTTAATTTGTATCTCTTGCAGTTGTTTCAAGAGCTCGGCTCGATCATTTTCAAGATACTGAACTCTCTCAGATACACCAGAGCTGTTAACTGGGTAAGACATATGATCGTCGTACGGATAATTAGTGCCCCGGACTGGTATCTGCTCACCGTACCTATAGTTGGAACCTTGGTTTGATATCTGCTCACCATAACCAATACCCAATTCATGGCCTGATATAGGTCTTCCATAGCCATAACTATGACCAAATTGTTCGTAGTTGGATGGACCTTCATCAGCATATGGAGCACTTAGAAATCTACCTCTTCCATTTTCAAATTGTTGCATTCTCTGGTTTGCCATCATCCCATCTAATCTCGGGTTAGGCCTAGGTGAAATTTGGTCTGATTTCTGATAAACGTTAGCAATTTCAATTTGAGGTTCAACATCAACAAATTCCTTTTGAGTACTAACACTCGAGACTTCATCTTGGTCCATGTTTAAATCTCTCTGAATTAGAGATTCATCCATCGGAGCTTTCGACTTACGTCTATACTTAGAATCATAACCATTTGCCATGTTTTCTCCCCCAGTTTCTTCATCTCCGACCCTAGAACTAGTCTGCTTGAAAGTTCCAACAGCCACATCAATTTCCCTATCACTTTCTGATTTCTTATAACCTATGTTCACCTTCTCTTCATTAGATTTCTGAGATAACCCATCGGTTGTTGATTTAGTTTTCACTATATTTACAGAACCCCATAATCAAAATATAAAAAACAAATAGATAGAAACAAACAAATAGAATATAATAGAGAGAGAAAAAGTGAATAAAAATGATTTTGCTTACCTTGAAGAACAGTGCCACAACCACCACATTGATATACAGGAGAATTTGGTGGTTCAGTTAAGATTTTATTGCACTTTGGGCAACGAACTCGTCGAATTTTTGTTCTTCCTTCCTCCATTGTTAAGAAGAACGGGAAGAAAGATAGAATCAAATTAACCAAAATAAAAAGTAGAAGAACCTCACCCACCAGGAAGTAATTTCTTAGAAACCCACCATTCTTTTACAGAAAAACCCTCAACACAAAACTCAAAATCAAAACTTGAAGCCTTAAACTAGAAATCTCTAAAACCTGAGAAAAAACCTCAAAAAGAGACTCAGAAGTATAGGTTTTCAGCTCAACTAATCTCCATGAATGGAATGAAATGAGAAGAAAAAAGAATTTGGCAGGCTTCCTCCTCCTTTGGAATTAGAGGAGTTGTCTGCAAGTCCTCTCGACAAAAGTCAAAAGAAGATTTCCAGAGAGAGAGAAGAGGGAGAGATAGTTCCAAATCCCAATAAATGAAATGTTTGTGTGTAAGGAAATCGGAAGTGGTTAAAGGTTTTTGGGTCTTCTCTGAAAATTTGGAATTGGTAAAAGGTTGAAGCCGGGGCTCGCACGTTTGTAGAGGGTTCCTTGATATAAAATTCAAAAAAAATTCCATAATATTTTTATAATAGCTAAACTATCCTTGATTAGTTAGTATTAATAAAACTAATTAATTAATAGATTAGGCTAAACATAATTAATTTTAAATAATCTTATACTTAACGAAATCAAATCAAATTTTTATTTTTATTTTGGTTTGGTGGGAAGAAAAATTAGAAGAAATGTAAGATAATTTTGAAGGTTTTTTTTAAAAACCCTAGATTTTGATTCAATCAACTAGAGTAGTGAGGTATACCTCTAACTTAAACTTTTGGTCTTTTAATGGCTCAAATTTGATGAAATTACGTATGAGAAGATGATTCTTTTTTGATTCAGAGAATTTTACGGTTGGGTTTTCATGTCGAACCCAACCGTAAAAGTCATTTACGGTTGGGTGTTCTTCCTAACCCAACCGTAAACAGAAGAAAATGGATGAACACCAAATCGTAACAGTTTTACGGTTGGGTTTTAGCATCGGACCCAACCGTACATAATTTAAAAAAAAAAATCTTATCAATGATGATTTACGGTTGGGTTTTGACAATCAACCCAACCGTAAATACCAATTGTAGTTTTACTTCCAGACAATTTCAGCCAATATTTACGGTTGGGTTTAGGCTTCCCAAGCCAATCGTAAAACATCCTTTGGAGCATTGAGTTTAAGGTAAAATTGGGGTTTAAAAATCAACTTTTAAACTTATTCAATCATTTTAACTAGATTGAAGGTAAATTGGGTCATTGAAACAAAAAAAAACGGAAAAACAACACAAGTACTAAAATCCAATTTTGAATGATCCAGGAGAATTTACGGTTGGTTTTTGGCTGAAAACCCAACCGTAAATATGATTTATTTTTATTTTTTTGACTTGATTTTTCCTTTGCTTGGTTTCCAACTTGAAATTTTTGTAAATAAAACATGAGCTAGACAAATTAAAGATAAAAACTTTCTCATACATTCTCTTGTGTTATATAATGTATATAATACACCCACAAAAAAAAAACCTTAGTTTGACGCAATTGTTAATAGAGTTAGGGAAAAGGAGGAGGGGATTGTCGATGAGTTTGACGAGCTCTTTTTTTGCTCTTAGGACAACGAGTACGAGGAGCAGCACCACCGCCACGAGTACGAGCACCAGCACGACCGCCACGAGTACGAGCACCACGTTGCACATCCTTGGCTTCATCATGTGTCTCTTCATCACTAGGTTGCGGCTCTCTTCGGCTAGTAGTCGCATCTCTTGTACCGGCTCTACTCCTCTTTAAATTTCTTGCCGTCTCATCTTCGTCTGCTTCATGAAGCTTCCAAATTTTGGCTTGCAGGTTCTTCAATTGGTCAGACGTCGTCACATCAACTCTACTTAGGCATGGAGTGATAGACTCTGCCAATGCAAGTGCTTTTTTTTTCAACTTATTTTTCTATTCACATATGAAAATAAAATTTGGTTGAGTCTTTAGTAATAAATCTTAAAAACATTAATAACAAAAGTAATTTACGTACCAAATTGAAATATGCTTTCTTCCAAAAACCATCTTCTGTGTTGTTTTCTTTGCCCCTTTGAAGTATTTTCATAGTTTCTGGATCAATGTTAATGAAATTTGGATGACCAAAATGACGATACCAATCCAAGTAATCTTTTGCAGCCTCTTTTGTGCCCGGAGATGAAATTACCTCATGCGTTTGGATTTGGTAATCCGGTTGATAGCGGTTGTTCCAAACCGCGACCGAAGGCGTTGGGTTGTAGTTGAGCACGATGCTTGGGCCTTCGATTATCGAGCCATTCACACACAATATATGTGTTACCTTGGTTTGGAGATATCCAGTTTGGCGGAGAGTTCGACGGGGGTTGCACATCAGGAACCCAAACGGATGGCAAAGGCCCGTTGTATCCTGCCACGTCCGAGAATTGACGTAAATCTTCAACATCTCCTTCATCATCTATGTTAATATTCACATAAGGATCAAAAACAACATATTCAACGGTGAAAGCATCAATTTCACTTCTCATCTTTGTTATCTGCACTTCTTTTTGCCTTGCCTGAGTACCAGTGAAGATGAATTTCTTTCCCGTAGGTCCAGTACCATCACCGCTCGACTTCGTTGTAGGAGCCAGGCTCGGAAAGTGATCATAGACCCATGCCTATGAAGATAATAAATAGTAATATAAGATAATGCGCAAAAAAAATCTGAATTTAAACATTGAAATTCCAACAATAAATTATCTGAAAAAGACCAGTATTTCCAGCAATCTCAGTTCCCCTAACCCTCGAAGCTTTTCTAAGGTTGGCAAGTAGGTAAGCCAGGCTGGCAGTTCCCCATGAGTACTCATGCGTCTTCTGGAGATCATCCGTTAACCACTGTAGAAAGTGAGCGTTGACCCTGTTTCCTGAGTTGTCAGCAAAGAAGATGGTGCGGAGCATATATAGCAGATACGCTTTGGTTGTTCGCATAGCTCTGGTTTTATCTATGACGACCCCATCCTTTTCCAACTGTCGGGTTCCTCCAAACTTCTCCTTGAGACTACGCAACAAGATCTTCTTGGTCATACCTAGACCTTTCTTCGTTGCTGCCCCCGGTTTATCTCCACAAGCCAATTTAAACTCCGATTCGGCTTCTCTCTTCTCCCATCCAAGTGTATCTTCGACAAGGACACAAAGATCACTCCATGAAATGTTGTTGTCAAAATCTTCATACACAGATTTACCTTCAATTGGTAAGCCAAGAATTGAATGGACATCATCCGGAGTTATTGTCATATCGGCGAATGGGAGATGAAACATATCGGTTTCAGGCCAATAACGTTCCCCGAATGCTGTGCAGGTGACACTGTCATACTCCAACATCGAATTGGTAATTCCGGGAGCTAACCCGGTACCATTTACGAGAACTTGGACGGCCATACATTCTTCAGCTAAGGGCCAATGTTGATCCCCTTGACGAACAAATTTCTTGATCGCCTGTGTATGATCCTACAAAGAAAAAAATATTTTTTTAACTTGAAGTTAAACAAACGGAAATTTAACAAAACAAGCGAAGTTTTTAGATTAATACCCTAGTCTCAGCAACTTTGGCATCCCATGAATGGGGATAACCAAATAATATAGAAGACCTGTCTGGGGCCTCACCACAAGGTCTTCCATTCCTCTTCTTACGCCACAACACGTCTTTGCATTTGGAAATATGCTTCCCTTTCGGTTCTGGATGCTTCTTTGGCTTTTTTTCCTTCAGTCTTGGTTCAGTAGAAGCAACAACAATTTCTTTACCTTTGTCTTGAGGGACAAATTGTTCTTTGTCCGTCTCTTCTTCCTCATATTGTTGCTCTTGTGGTGGTTCTCTAATCACAAGAGCACCTCCACTGCACACAGGTAGATCTTCCAAGTCTTGGAAAACATTATATTCCTCTTGTGCAAGTTGAGGAGAACTACCACCCCCTACTACAAAAGTCATCTTATGGCTCTTTCTCAAGCCTCTATTAGCTACCCCTAAATGAACTCCGTGGCGAGGGGTTGGAGTGTGAGAAATAAGTGTTAAATTATTACCCCTATTCTTCATATGTTTCCTACAACATACAAGCAATACAAGTTAGATGATTTCTAAAAAATTCGACTCAAACAACTTCAATTTGAAAATTCAGAATTTTTTATGGTTGGGTTTCACATATAGAACCCAACCGTAAATAATAAACATCACCTACACATGAGAATTTACGGTTGGGAATTGACACTCCAACCCAACCGTAAATAATCCTCACCAAAAAAATTAACTAACCAGAAGCATTTACGGTGGGTTTTCCAATCGAACCCAACCGTAAATAATCCTCAACAAAAAATTTTTTACATACACAAAAATATTTACGGTTGGAAAAATGAATCCAACCCAACCGTAAAATTCAAGTAAAAAAATAAATGCAATTTTTTTTACGGTTGGGTTCGATTTATTTACGGTTGGGCAGTTACAGTTGGGTTTTCCAATCGAACCCAACCGTAAATTCTTCTGTAACCAATTTTTTTTAACAAAAACAACAATCAAACAAGAAAATCAATCACTTTTGGGTTCTAAAAATAACATGGGTTTTGTTCAATACCTTGGATACACCATTGTTTGTTGTTTCGGAGTATGATTTTGATTGTCACCACCTTGTTCTTCAATCTCTTGATTAGGTTGAAAAGTTTGATTTTGGTTGACATCACTACTACCTTCTACACCTTTAGTATGATTCTTCATCACGATTTTTGGAGTTTAATCGACGAAGAATTTTTCGAATCGACGAGGAATTTCGATGGAGAAGTTGAAATTGGAAAGGCTGGGTTACGGTTGGGAAACTTAAAGTTTTGAGAGAGTTTTGAATTGGAATTGAAATTGGAAAGGTTTTGTTTTTGTTTAGGTTTTAATTGATTGAAGGGCAAATAAAACTTTTTTATTAATAGAAGGATAATATGGACATTTAACATAGCCTCCTAGGACACCTCTTAACGGATTTTTGGGTCACCCTGCCTCATATTGGAACCCCTCTACAAATGTGGGATCCCCTAAATCAAGCTTCAAAAAGTTTTTGGGTGTTCTCTGAAGCTAGAGATTAGTATTTTCCCAGTAGTGCAGTGAAAGTAAAGAGTACATGAAGTCATGGGCAACTACCATTTGACAACTAAAATTCACAATGCATAAATTATTCTACTTTTGTCCAAAACAAATAAATTATTTTGTTGTTTTAAAATAAAATTATTATTATTATTCTAAATTGATTTATTTTTAAACAAAAATAAAAAAAATGATAATAATATTTTTCTACGAATAAAAAAAGTATTAAATTATAAAAAAATAAAAATATCATATTTTCCGTGAGACCTGTGGGATGGTCAACCAGGCCATAGTTACGACGAAATATTGTTTTTGTGGACACCAATGATTTCTCTCTTTTGCATGTGAAAATGTGGTACACACGCATTTCAGGTATGTTGAACTTCTAGGTCTTTGGTATATTATTGTAATTAGGTGATGAAATTGTAGCAAAAAGTCAAACACCAATTAAGACAAGATCGTAGTATTTGGTCGTGGGTTGATATTGTTTGACTAGTATTCACACGTATCATTGTTTCCTTTTAGTAATAATGCTGTTGATTATGACTGTCACTTAGAGTTAGTTGGATTAGTCGTCACATATCGTACATATTATGGATGGGTTTTTATTGCTTTTTATGTTGCATATCCCACTCAACTCACTGATTCTTCCGCTTCAATTTATTTTTACTAGTATGAAAACACATACTTGTTAATTTTTAAAATAAAAATTATTTAAAAATATAATTTAATATTTTTATTTATACTCATTGCTTAAATAATTTAAAGAATTATTTATATTTTAAAAAATATAATTGTTTGAAGTTTTTTAATCTATTTTTAAAATAATATTATTCTTATAAATATATAAAGATATGCATTGTATATAATTTTATCCTTGAATATGTATAGTAGTATTAACGATGTTGGAGGTTATTTTTATAATATCAGGATTCGACCAACCAAAAATATGTTTTTTCTTTATATTAATAAGATATTTTGCCGTTACATATTAGTGTCTAGTTGAACAAGAAAAATCTCATTCATTAATTGACACAAGTAAACAAATTACAAGGATAAGAAGTTTCATGATTCATACTAGGAAGCTTAGGCTAGATATAGTGGAGCTTCAAGATACAACTTCAAGTCAAGATCTATGTCAACTTAAACAGGACTGAGTCTAGTGGTTTTACGAGGTTTAAGAAAAACACGCCATATCGTTACGCGTAGACAAAAATATTTTTTACAAGAACAAAAATGGTTTAAAGACCTACGTGATTTAAATTTTGGGGCTTCTAGGGATACTACAATCCTCAATGGATCATAGGATTATGTGGTGGAACATTAGAGGTCTAGGGCAGGATAACAAAATTGTAGCCATTAGGAATACAATTAGGAGGAATAATATCACTTTATGTTCAATTCAGGAATCAAAGAAACAGACAGTGGATGATAATTTGAGTACGTCTCTTTGAGGAAACAAAAATTGTAACTTTTTATTTCAACCTTCAATTGGTGCTTCTGGCGGTATCATCATCATGTGGAAGGAGGGTGTGCTTCATATGGAATATTACTTGATGGGTCCTTTCTCTTTAACTATAAAATTCAGGAATATTTTTTGACAATTTCCATTGGTTGTTCACATCAGTTTACGGAGCATCAGATTTTGGTTACTATAGGCAGTGTTGGCAAGAATTGTCAAATATAAGGCTTTTATTTGATGATCCCTGGGTGTCGGGAGGAGATTTCAATGCTACTATACGCCCCAATCTGAAAGAAACTACCAGTGTGGATACATTACATATAGAAGATATTTCAAATATTTTATGAGCAGGCATGAGTTGATTGACTTACCAATGTCTAGATCATGATTCTATTTTGCTTTGTTGCAACTCTGATTTCAAATTTAAAGCTTCTTTTAGGTTGAATAATTATCTTCTACATCATCCTGATTTTCTCTCTAAGCTGAAAGTTTGGGGGCATAATTTAACATTCTTTGGCAAGCCAATTTTTGTTTTTGCAGAAAAAACTACAAGGTCTAAAATTCTTCATCAAGGCTTGGAAATATTATTTGGGGTGATCTTCAACACCAAATAGACCAGATTGAGTTGGTCATTGACTCTTGGGATATACAGGAGAAGAATGACATTATTCTTTTCTATTTCTAATATTGTTGCTTGAGAAAATGCTAGAGTTGATCATGCCTCCCTCACTCTGAATATAACAGTAAAAGGAAGTCAGAGAACTAAGGAGAATTGGGTTAAGGATGCAAAGAAGAACTCAATGTACTTACGTCAAATTACTTCTTACAAGTATTCTTGTAATAACATTAATTGTCTTCTTATTGATGGGTCTATATGATATGATAAAGCTACAATTTTTTCTGAAGCTAAGGATTTCTATACTTCTATGTTCACTGAAGACCATGAGATTATGCCCAGTTTTGATGGTATTGTGAAGCCCTTAATTTTTATAGTAGACATCATTGCTCTTGAGAAACCATTTTCAGAATAAGAAGTGAAAAATATAATGTGGTAGTTTGGCAAAAATAAGGCACCAGGGCCTGATGGTTTCACAATGGAGTTTTTCAAAACTTTTTGGATATTAAACTTGATTTGATGAAGGTAATCAAAGAATTTGAAAGTACTTACTAATTAGATTGGAGATTGAACTGCACAATTTTGAAGCTAATTCCAAAAACTAATGAGGCTATGCCTTTGCATAACTTTAGGCCCGTAAGTCTTATTGGTGGCGTTTATAAATTTGTCTCCAAACTCCTTGTCGAAAGATTGAAAGTGGTGTTGCCATCAACAATCTCAAACTACTAAGGCACATTTGTTCATGATAGACAGATAAATTATGGTATCTTAATAGTTGTAGAAGTAATCAATTTTAGAATAAGGGCTAACAAATCTAGCATTGTGTGCAAGGTGGAATTTGGAGAATCTTTTGACAACATAAACTGGAATTGCATTGATATTGTAATGAAGAGATTTGGTTTTGGTTTGAAGTGGAGGAGCAGGATTAGGTGGTGCGTTTCTTTTGCAAGATTTTCAATTCTCATATGGAACAACTACAAGCATGTTTAGAAACCAAAAGGGAGTCATGCAGAGAGACCCCATATCTTCGTTTTTGTTCATTATGGTTGTGGAATTACTATTATTAAAGATAAGAAAAACAGTTACAACTGGTCAAATTTATGGATTTCAAGTAGCAGATAATGGCACCATCATTCACCATTTACAGTTTGTTGATGATTTAGTGGTCTTCTTAGGTTCCTCTGAAGAGCAAGTAACAACCCGAAGAATATTTTATTTGCTTTTAAAATGGTAGATGGATTGAAGGTTAACTTTAGAAATAGTATAGTGGTTGGTATTGGTGAAGATCATAATGGTGTTATATGTGTTAATTCTTTTGGATGTCAGTTGACTAATCTTCCAATAAATTATTTGGGCATCCCATTGGGAAGTAAGTCTAAATGTAGAGCTATTTGGGATGTTATAATCCAAAAAAAATAGCATAAGTTTTGCACATGGAAATGGAGATACATTTCAAAGAGTCAAAGGCTTATTTTGATAAATAATGTTTTGGCAAGTTTGACAATATATTATCTCTCGATGTTTCAAATGCTTGTTGTTGTTATCAAAGAAATTGAGAGATCATGCGCAATTTCTTGTGGGGGTCTTCAAATACTAACAAGAAGAGAAGTTGGGTGGCTTGGTCTAAAATTGTGCTTCCTAAAGCTAGAGGTGGAATTGGAATTAAGAAATTGAAGATTGTGAACAAGGTTTTGCACTGCAAATGGATATGGAGATATGGTGAGGGGAAGAATGATTTTTGGAGGCAAATTATTCTAGTAAAAATTGGAGGTAATCAAGTTATTTTGTTTCCTAATTACTCTACAAAACATGTGGGTATTAGTATTTAGTCCGGGATTCTTAAAGCTAGACAATTTGTCAAAGATAACACTACTCTGATCATTAGAAATGGAAGGAAAAGTGTTTTTTGGTCAGACTAATGGGTTGGTAATGGTGCTTTAAAAGATAGATATCTAAGAATTTATAAGCTGACAAGAACCAAAAAGGCCACTGTGAATGAGGTTGTGTCAAGTAATGGTGCTTTGAATTTTAACCTCAAAAGGAATTTTAATGAACAAAAAGTGGGAGATACGGCTGGTGTGCTGCAAGATTTAGAGGACTTCTTAGCTCCTTTTGATAACAACATAGAGGATATCATAAAATGGGAGTTTGGTCATAATTATTTGGTTGCAAATTGCTATGTTGCTCTTGATGTAGATAGTTTACTTGTTTTCCCGCACAACTAAGTATGGAATCCAAAGGTGCCTTTGAAAGTCTCCTTCCCGGTCTGGAATTTATGTTAAAATGGATCCCCTGCTATTGATATATTGCATAGAGCTGACATGGTTCAATCTAGCTTATGCCTTATGTGTTTTACTGAATAAAAAATCAAGAATCATTTGTTTTTTCATTGTCCCGAAACAAGAAAGCTCTAACACTACTTCTTAAACAGTTTTAAGATGAAGTGGGTTTTTTCTGATTATGTTAAGAGAAATATGTGGGAATGGTCAAAAAAGAAAAATAGAGTTTTCATGCGTCAACTATGGATCCTTTTGCCTTTTACAATTTAGTGGATTGTGTGGAAATGGCGCAATAGTAGACTATATATGAGGCATAAGAAAAGTTTTGATCAACTTATTATAGATATTAAATGTACTCTATTTAACTGGTCTTTAGCTTCAAATATGTTTGAGGGTGGTTTAGCTTCAAAGGAACGCCATACTCTAATATATAGCTGCAAGCTGAGATCCGCACACTACTTGACTGCAGTAAGTAAAGCTAAAGCTTCATCTTGAACTGTTCATGTTGTTGAAGAGTTGTCTTTTTTGGTTGCGGTAAAAAAAAAATATACCAAAGCCTGCAAAAGTAGTTTACAGATGCGTTTTACGAAAAAGTATACTCTACCCGTCCATAAAAAGTGAGTCTTTTGGTATTTGCACAAATTTTAAGAAAAACATGAGAGAACCATTTTTTTTAGTATTTTTTCCTTATATACTTTTTTTTTTGTTAAGACTTCGAATGAAAAAATATTTTACAAACTAAAAGACGAATAATTGTAAATGTTATACCGTTAGAAATATTTTTAAAAAACATATGCAACGAGTATAAACATGACTACCGATTATTTTATATTTCTTAAAGAAAATTTTAGTAACACTAGTTATTATTAATGATTTGTTTGGAAAAATAGCATATGAAAAAAAATCTCTTATTTTGGGACAACTTTTTTCCCTTCAAGAACTCACTTTTTATGGGAGAGTATATAATGATAATCTTTCACGTTAGTTTTCAGGGCAATGTGGTTAGTGTATGTTTGGATGTTGAGTGGTTCGTTGCTTATTCAATTTTTTTAATCTGGTGAATTAGAATCAGTAGTGGTGTGATAAAAAACTTTCAAACATCTGATTTCCCTTAAATATATGTGTCACCATATCAATGTTGCTAGGTGTAAAGTGTTGAGGATGGGATTGTCTTCTTTAAGCTAACCAAGGGTTTTGCATTTAGGTAGATTCTGAATTTAGTTTTGCTTTGTATCTCTTTTAAACTGAGTTCATCTGTGAATTTCATTAAATACCTATGCCTATTATTCTGTATATAGGGCCTTCGCTGCATAATTCAATTTGGCAATGTTATTATGTGTTCTACGGTTTAATATTTAATATGTTATAATCAAATAAAATTGATGGTTCAAAAATGAAGGTGATGAGTACACATTAAGAGTCGATAATTCAGAAATGATTATGTTGAGTACGCACTGGGATATCTGATTAGCACAACGTGGGATTCACACTTTTGAGAAGCTTGGATGTGTATAATTTATGAGTTACATGACCCTTTATTTTTTTTTTTTCTTTTGGAGAATGCTTTAATAATTATTTTGTGAAAATTTTAATGTCGTTTTGTTTTTGTAGATCTACATTTATTTTCCCAAAATTAGATTATTAATTCATATCATTTATCATTTATTTGTAACGACATTACATGTCTCCAATTATGGTGGCCAATGACCATATGAACTTTATTGAGTACTATTAGCTTCTAGATTCCCTAGCATTGTGTTTTCTTTCAAATTTCAGTGGGTCTCCAATAATAGTGTCACTGATAGGGGAAGCATCACACTCACTTATGCAAATTAGGTAGAGATATTAACAAACTAAAAAGTTGGGCACACACACAAGACAATCTTGTCGTGTATTGCATATTAGTTATGAGAAGAAAAATGTAAAAAATAACTTTTTATTGTTACTAAAATAAGGATTATAAATTATTCCAGGTACTCATATCCCAGAGATCAGGTTAAACCTCTATAGTAGATTTGGTGGATTATTTGAAAAAATGTTTGAACTTGGGTATATATGATGGTTTCTTTTGCTTTTGACAGTACAAATCTGCAATAATTATGTACTGAAAAATCCTAGTTTATTTTGACTAACATGATCCATCAGTGCAAATATGATAGTTTCTTTTGTCATCGATAGTGTGAATCAACAGTACATATATTCTCTACTGAAAAATCTCAGTTTATTTTGACCAATATGATCCTTCAATGTATATATAATAGTTTTCTTTGCTTATCTTTGTTATAGACATTGCGAATTTACAGTACATATCTCTCATACTTGTGAAAAATCATTGTTTATGCTTGCATATATGATTGTCTTTGTTTATGACATTATAATTTATCAGTACATATCTCCCATATTGGGGAAAATCCTAGTTTACGCTTGCATATATGATTGTCTTTTGTTTTAGACATTATAAATTTGCAGTACATATCTCCCATATTGGTGAAAACTCATTGTTTATGCCTGCATATGTGACTTTCTTTGTTTCAGACACAATGATCAAGCAATACATATCTCCCATACTGATGAAAAACCCATATCCACAAGAGTTTGGGAGATGATGAATAACTCAAGTTAAAGATGTATAAGAAAAAGGTCTCTTTAACATGCAAGATGCTTTCAACAACTCCTCCTGAGCAGAGTTGGAAACAAACTGATGAAACACACTGTTATCCTCATATCTGACAGTACATATCAGCTACACTGAAAAACTTGTTAGCAATATTATTAACATGATAAGAATGATCTTATAACATATTGGTTAGTTACTAGTTATAGTTTTTAGTTATTTTAGTAGTTTTGTTGAATGTGCAATTATGACAGTTATCTATGAATATATGGTGTTTGTTTCTCTACTTAATCTGTGAATATTCGGTGATTTATAGTGTTTGTTGTGTATTTCATTAGAAATATTGACAAAACAGACTGAGAACATAATACTCAACATAAAAAAAGTGAATAATCTATTCGATGAGTATAAATTACTTTGTTCAAAAAAATAATAAAAAGTACATAATAATATTACTGTAAAAAAAAGTACAAAAAAAATTAAAATTTATAATTCACAAACATAATAATTTTAAAATTTTAATCTCTTAATATAAATCTAAAAAATAATCTTTTAAACTATGTATAAAGTATCTTGTTCCTGAAAAATAAAGGGCTATTTATAGTTTAGTACCCGGGTTATAATCTTTTATAGTGTGGTATCCAGTTCTTTTAAAATTAAGCGTTGTTACCTAGACCAATATGACCATCAAAAAAATCTGTTTGACTTACTAATTTTTAATTTTTATTTTAAAATTGCTTTTTATTAATAAATTATTTTTTCCTACATTTACCCTTTTTCAATCTCTTATTCCTATCGTAAGCCAAATCATAAAAAGATGAACAAAAAACCAGGAAAAGATAGGAGTAGCAGCTCTTAGATCAACGACAGCAACCCTTGGGATGCATCGTCGTAGAGTAAAAGGATTAGATCATTATCATCAGAAAAATTAACACACAGTCAGGCGAAGATTGTTAAAGGTAATGGTGGTTATGTTCTTGAAGATGTTCCTCATTTAATTGATTATACCTCTCTTCTAATAATGATCTTTCTGTATGTTGTTCTCTACTATGTATTGATTCAATTTTGACTTTTCAACTTTCCGTGAATTGTTGATTTTGATTCCTTTTATTTTATGTACATCCATTCAATACTTTAATTAGTTAATCAATTTTTCTTTTAATTTTTATCTTTTAAACATAACCCAAATCTATGTCCTGAAGATGTTCTTCATTAAAGTGTTTTTTGGGTTCTGATGTGGTAGTCTTATCCCAAACAGTTACGACGGAGATCGTGATAAGAGAATATTAATCCTTTTTCTAAAACAAAGAAAACCCCATCATTTGCTTCTCTTTTAAGGGTTATGTTTGTTTTTTAAAAGGAAATTAAAGGAGGAGGATCGTTTATCGTATAGATCAAGAAGATAGATAATGTAACAGCAAGACAAGTAATTTGTTCAAAAAGTAGAAGAAATCAAACAAGATCTAAACAGAATAAAGTGATCTTAAATTAAAAAAAAAAGAGAAAATCTTGGTTAAGATGATAAAATTAATGTGAAAAATGAAAACATTAGTTCGAGTTTTAAGAAGAACGGCGGTGAGGAACACGAAAATAGAAAACATTTAATTTCTTCTCTAAACGCAGGTTGCGAAATCCTCTGCCGCAGATCAAATGGAGACTTATTGCAGCCAAATGTTGGACAACAAGGGCTCAATCCATCATTACTGCTGAAGGTCATGCTCTTGTTAATACAATAGAATGGGCCTCATGAGAAAAATCATATGCAAATTGAATTTGCATTGTGACCCAAATGAGTACTAAGAAAAATGAAACTTAAAACTCATGGGTACATATGAACGAACGACATTGCACGTAGCCTTATTATGAGCTTTGAGACCATATTTTGAGCATGTGATGGACTTTCTGCTCTTCTCCCATGCACTTTTGATACGATTCATCTTTGCTCTCCTTGGTGGAACTCGTGGATTAGGTATCCTCTGGATCATATTGATCTGGTTTGTTGTGATTAGAAACATGTCTGATCGTAATTAAATAAAGCTGCTAAATAACTTTGAAGTATTTTTGAACATAATCTATGTATCTTCGCAGAAATAGCCGCAATAGCATGCGAGCAAGGAAAACCATACACACGACATCTTTGGAAAGTGCAAGTCAACAGTGTGAGACCTGCACACACAAAAAACAAAAATTGTAAAAAGTTGTTCAACACAATATATTAAATAACAATACATATATGCAGTACTTAAACAAATACACAAAATATGACTAATATGATTATTCATATGTACCATACAAAAAAAACCCATAGATCATTATGTATACTATGATTTATCAGAGCAATATATAAAAGTTTCCACTGCTTTTAACAAATATGATTCATCAGTACATATATGATATACCCCCAAAAATATTAATCTTTACAAATATAATTCATCGATACATTTATGCTATACTGTTAGAGAACTTGAATTAGACACGATACTAACCTGGGTGAATGAACTTCATAGACATCATCTGAAGTAACACTTAATTTGCAGGAGTAAGGAATTCAAGGTCCATCAAAAGACTCTGTTAATGCGACTCGCCTTTGGTTTTCCTTGAAATCATCACATTATAGATATCGCATATAATCAAAGAAAAAAATTCAAATGAACTTACAACTATTAAGAAATTAGTGATAACTCGACCCTTGTAAATAATAAAGGACAATCACTAAAATGATAAAAAACTTACATCAACATTCAAAGTAGATATGACAATATAAACTCAATATAAAATTCAAACCTACAAATTCATCAATACATAGAAAAAAAAACAGTACATCATATATGTATTGACGTACTCTTGGATCCTACCTAAATCAACTGAGTAAATATGATAATTTGAAACAAAAAAGAATATGGATCAATTATGATTCATAGTAAAAACTTAAAGAAATACCTAGCCTGAAATTTCAATGCTTCATGATACTCATAAAAATAAGAACAAACACCTACAAATGATGCAAAATAAAAAATATGGAATAAAACACAGTACAAACAATATGTACCGAGTCAACTGAGTCAACTGAAAAAAAGAAACCACTTCAGTGAATTTATGGTAACATCAAGATAGTCATTCCATCCAAAATCATTTTACATATAATTCAGGTCATGCAATACGAATCCAAACAAAAATAAAGAGAACAACGAATACACAAAAGATACTGAGTCATTAGATTATCCAACTAATACTTATTTTCATACAGCACACACACACACATATACATAAAAATATAGATGTTACACACATCTCATAGATACACAGCGACCGTATTATATTGTGACGACCCAAAATTTCTAACTACTAATTAATCAAGAAATTAGTCTAACAATGAGACATTAAGAAATCTAATATATTAATTTAGCCAAATAAAACTCTCATAAATTAAAACCCATCAACTCTGATATTTATGAATGGAAATCTTTCAAGTGATACAGATCTAATATATTAATTTCACCTTATAAGATAATTATACATAAAAGATACATACATAAAATAATATCAAAACAACTCTAACTCGCTAAAGTTTTAAGCTACGAAAACGAATATCTTCATGTGCATCATCTCATTCGATAACTGAAAACTGAAGTGGAAACGAGTGAGCACATCATCCCACAAAGGGTGCTCAGTGGAAACATACAACTTTCAAGTAATCACTAACATGCTTTACAATTATAAAATAACAGTTTTATACGGAGACAATATTGAAATTTATAACATTAATAATTCAAGCACTTGAGAAAGCAGAGTGTTAGAGGGTGTTTGTTTTTTGCACTATATAGTGATTTTCACTTCAAATGTCTTTAAAATGGTGGGACCCAAAAAAAATGGGGTGTTTGTTTTTTGGCTATATAGTGATTATCACTTCAAGTGGTGGTGATTTGAAGTGCAAAATATGAAGTAGCAAAAAGCTACTTCAATTTTACCACTTCAAATATTTATCACTTACTACTCATTTTATCCTTTAACAACTATTATTATTCCAATCTCTCACAAACCTAAAAATCTAAACTGTCACCATTCTCACGTCTAAACTCCCACCACTTCTGCCACCACCGCTTCTATTGGTGGTTACTATACATGATTTAGGTATGTCTTTCTTTCATTTCTTCTCTTGTAACCTCTGTTTTACAGAATAGTGAAGCTTCATATTTCTTTACAGTGATTTTTTTTCCTTCAAAAAATACTTTTGATTCCGTGAAGCAATTTACACCATTTTATTCCGGAAGATTTGTACCGTTCTTATGTTCTTTTTCAAATAATGAGATTCTTTTACTTCTTCTAACTTAGTTCGTCAGATAAGTTAACAACACGATTGAGATTTCGTTTAGTTGCAGATTAAAATTATTGTTAGGGTTCCTGTAGATTAAATTATCATGAGGAACGACGATGAATTTAATCATTAAAATGGAAGAAACATATCCAAGGGTAAAATAGACAGTTGTAACATAAAAATCACTTTAAAGTGAAAAAACAAACACATAACAACATTTAAAAGCACTTTAAAGTGCCTAGAAAACAAACACACAACACTACAAAATAGCATTTGAAAGTGCAAGCACTTTAAAATGCTTTTCACTTTAAAGTGCTAATCACTATATAGTGAAAAAAAACAAACACCCCCTTACTCTAACCTCGTTAGAACAACCCCAATCAATAATAATAACACCATCCACATAGAGTGCCCATACAAACCATGGTTCTGGATATTATCATCAAGATCAGATAGTTAGACAATCAAGCATGACATGCATACAAGTGATTTCCCCCGAATAGAACAATATATATAACATCGAAACGAATAAATTACCGTGATAATATATTATTTATAATTATATAATATTGAGACGGATGAATTACCGCCCTACTATATTTATAATAAATATATAACATTGAAACAGATAAATTATCGCCCTACTAATAATATCGAAACGAATGAATTACCGTCGTACTAGATAATATTGAAACAAATGAATTACCGCCCTACTCAACTTAGCAAGAAGCTGTGGGGAAACCACAGACACTCCTTGTAGGGAAAACACATAACACATATCACACAACATACATATTCATATACACACAAAACATGCTCACAGGTAGTAAAGACACATCATGCTCGCAGTTAAAATAGAAATTAGTGATTATAAGAAGGTTAAAAAGTTCCCACCTCTTTTGATGACAACACTCCTACTTCAAGAATTTCTATCTATAAGTCCATAGTACCATCCTTCGTCATCTTGAACATGTAATTACCATCTGATTTCAGGCTTGAACCAAAGCTTCAGCCACTTCATCCGTAACTCCAATTCTACATCCATTTTATCATCACTTCTAGTTCAACTCCATAGCTATCTCCAAGTCATGTACTCATTAAACCATTACAGCCTGCAATTCCAGTTGTAAGCAACACCTTCTTCACATCCAAACTAAAATTAAACCAATATTGTATCTTAATCAAGACCATATCCATTATTTCATCTCTATTAACACAACCACTGCACACCTGCAATATCTACACTCATTACAGACTTGAATCTATTCAAGATTCAGCAACACCACCACTTTTGTTCTTCCTTGCAATACCATAACACCATTTCTAAACTACTGTGCAATCTCTCCATTTACTTCTATTCAAACACAATCACAACACCAACTATCTAGAACTCATTTCAATTCTAATGCTATTACTAGCAACTACGATAACAACAACACTTCAAAGAATGTAACAGACTTCAATTAGGTAAAAAGGTTACATTGAATCAATTTCTTAAAATGAAATAGATGATCCTGATTCTTTTCTTTGCCCATACAACAAGCAACTCAACACCAACAACAACTCCATCACCTTCTTATTTCATCAATAGCTTTAAATCATCAACTTCAACTTGAATTTTGAAGTCATGACTTCAAAAACCTAACTTTTCAATTCTTCAACAAAACAGTTCCACAACTTCAATTCAATCATAACCCTTTAATCTTCATCCATTGAAAACTTAATTCCCTTCTCCATTTCACAAAATCTCAATTTTTAATTTGAAACCCTAATTCCTCGATTTCTCTCGATTCATAATACCTTTTGAAATTAGCTCTTCTAATTAGCATAACTATCTTCTTCTTCATCATATCTTCATAAAATTTCACTTTAATCATCCAATATTATCATCAACTTCACTCACAGAAAAACCTAATTTATCCCCTCTCCAATTTCATTGTTTCTTCTTCTTCTCTACCTAATCAACACCAACAACACCTTCTTAACCTTTTCTCTCTATTTTCCACCTCAAACTCTCAATTTCATATCTCGATTTACCTCTCAGAAGAGGAACAAAAGGAGAGGCGAAGAACTGAAGGAGAAGAAAAGAAAAGAGAAAAAGAGAATGAATTCTGTCTTTCGATTTGGTTTTGTTAAATCCAAAAAGATGTTATTAAGGCACCCGCGATCTGGATATGGTCCGCCAAGAAACATTATCAAATTTTATTAAGAATGGGTTTCCTTGAGTAAACGTGTAATCTCTTTAATAGCATTTATTTGATAAATGATTATTTTATCCTCTGAGTTAGATGGCTTTTTCTTTGTTCGGTGTCCGAATGACACGTTTAAATAGTTCATTTCGTATAATTTTCCGAGATCTATCTATTGGCTTTATTTGTTTGTTTAAATTATTATTTGAATAATTACCCTTAATTAATATTATATTTATTTATTTGAGTCATTAACGACTAATTAATCTCTTGATCGGTCTAATAGTATTGACCTGCTTACGGGTCCTTACATATATTTAGTACAACCAGGGACGACCCTGAGAAAAGTCTACCCAGACTTTGTCTTGGGGCAACACAACATGCTAAGGAAACAAATTAGAGATTTTACAAAGGATCACTGAATCTTCCTTCAAACATCCATATCAAAAACCCATAACAACCCTAATTTTCATTTCCCTTCTCCTCATCACTTGCATTGCTCTTTCTTAATCAGTCGCATTTGCATTGCTTTTCTTATTATCACCATCTTCACATCCCACTACTCTCAAAACCCCGATTTAATCAAAAATCCTTCTTTTCCGGAAACTCAAGAAACAAGTTATAGTATTGATCTTTTCATATGGGTTTCAATTTGGGTATCAATATAAAGCTCCAACACCCAACAACCGAAAAAATGGGTTTAATCCGATTTTTCCACCACTTACTTTCCCAAATAATTACTCAATTGTAACATGTCATTACCATGAATCACTTGGAGTTGATTTATCAGCTACTTTCAATCCATCGACCATGGCTCCATCTTCTTCCATACTATAAATTACAAAAACTTTCATTGTTTTCGCCGTGGTTTTTTTTTTTTGGATTGCAAAATAGGTATATATTCCGTTGATATCTTAAGTTGTAATTAAATTATTCTTTCGACCAATATGTTGTAGAGAAGATTTGATTAATAAAATCAAATTGATTTACATGATTACAAAGATAAATGGCTTGATAAGTGTATGAACACTTGTAAGTGCTTTTTTTTGTTTTTTTAAGGATTTTTAGGTGTACTTTGTTGTTAGATTGCTCATGCAAATATATGTCCATGTATACGTACCCATGTTATCTGCAAAACTTTATAGAATCCGACTTTTAAAACAACCATACATTTCCACCAATTTTATTGGTTACATGCACTACCGAAAGGGCAACAATTGAGATTTTATCTCGGGGAAGCAAAATCTCAGGGCCGGCCCTGAGTAAAACATATATGTACTCCTAGATCACACAATTAAAAACAAAAAGAAAAACATGATTTTAACTGAACAAAAAATTTAACCAACCTAAAAGGTAAAATAAGCTGAAATAACAATCTACCCACCCAAAAATAGTATCAATTAAACAGATATCGATTCATTAGATTATCAAACTAATACTGATTTCCATACAAAGTGTACACACATATACACAAAATATAGATGTTACACATCTTATGGATACACAACAATCATATTATATTCAGTACATCATATATGTACTCCAGGATCATACAATTAAAAACAACAAGAAAAACATGATTTTAACAGAATCAAAAGATAATCAGCCGAAAAGCTAAAATAATCTGAAATAGACAATCTACCCAATCAAAATAGTATTAATAAAAAAAAAACTTCATAAAAAAAAAACGAAAACAAAAACCGATATGAAACAATGATAAATCAACAAAAAAATTGATAAACACTGGTATATATATAAAAAATATATTTAACACACATTACATTATCTTTAGTACGACATATATGTACTATAAGATCATACAATCACGGATCCACAATTAAACATCAAAAAGTCAGATCTATACTATCAATATATAACTAGTAGATCTCACCTAATAAATTATTTCAATTTCAGTAAGAACATACTAAAACAAACTATTATAACAAATAAAATAACTCGACTAGTGAAGAAGAATAGACTGAGAAAATCAAAACCCTAAATAAAAAATAAAAAAGAGACTAAAACAAGAATCTCATCATCTTTTTGGGTGTTAGAAATGATTAATCGGAGGAGATAAAGCGGAGTAAATCTAGGGAAAAAAAATCTTGTGTGAAGATACTTGATCGATCAATAAAAGACCTTGGAAGGATTTTCATCGCCATTGCCAGAGTTTTTCTTCCCAATAAAAACCGAGAGAGAAAATGAATTAGGTTTTAGACCGTTACTGTTATATACTAATGGTCTTTTGGAGATATTGAATAAATTAATTTCTTATCACACGTGTGGCTGGACCTATTGAGGAAAAATTAGGTCCAAAATTTTAACATTTATAAAAAAAAGGACCAACGGTTAAAGTTTGGTTAGCAGATAGACCTGCCACTAATCAGACCCATAAATATAGTACCCTACATTTTTTATATGGTTAATTTTTTTTGGCACACAGGTTTTGACCAAGTTTAGTGTTTGGTCTAACATTTGTCCAACGTTAGTGTTTGGTACCTGGACTGACGGTTGACTACTATTGACTGTTATTGACCCAAATTTAACTAATTTTATAGAATAAATAATATCTAGTTACAATTGTACCCCTGAAGTGGGGTTCAATTAACCTTGGGTGCCTTTAGCTATTCCTTACTTATAACCTAAATGAAATTAGGTTTGTTCTTCCCCAATTCATTTCACGGTAGAAAAGAGAGAAATTGAGAAGACGGCGAAAGAGAGAGAGCAACAAAGAAAATAGGTTTAGAAGAAATGAAAGAGGTGGAAGATGGGTTCGATGAGTACATCGATTTGGATGTCTGTTGGATTTGAAGCAAAAAGGAAACAAGATCTGTTGTGAATTGAGTCTGTAGCTTGAGTTTGATGTTGCTTGCAGTGAAAGAGGAACGTGATGCTGGTGGTTCGATGCTGCTAAAGGTTCAAGCTCGCTGTTCTTAGTTGTGAATGGTTTTGATTATGTGATTTGAAATTGCAGAAGAGTTGTTAAGGTTGTTACCATGGGATAAATCTGTGAATGGGTTCGATCTGAGTTCGAAATTGAAGAACACAGAGGAGGTGAAAGGGGTTTTGGTTTGATTCGAAAGTGAAGAAGCATATGAGAAGATGTGGTTCAATTGTGAGTTCAAGATGAATTGTGGAATCTAGGGTTCACAGTTTAGATGGGTCTTTCTCTGATTTGAATTCGAGGGATGTCAACAAAGAAGATTAGGAGATCTATGCTGTGCTGATTCAAATATGAGATTGAATTAGATGCAAGATTGGTTTTATTGAAGAACAAAGGGGATCTAGGTTAGTATGAAGCTCGACAAGATGAGAGAACTGATGGGTTCAAGCAAGAATATGTTGTTGAGATGGAAGTGAATTTTAAAGTGAGTGAATATGTGATGGCGGTCTGCGTAGAACTCAGGGGAGAAATGATGTTCTGGCCGTGAAGAAAGAAGTACCGATGAAGAACTAGAAAGGGTTATGGCTGGAAACTAGGAACAATTTATGTCTGAATTTGATAATACAATGGTGGTTGATTTGAATGAAACACTACAGTGAGAGGAGCTGATGCCATCGATCTATATGGTTTAACAAAGAAAGAAATAGTTTCTGATTTAGGGGTTCACTGTGGTGGAAGAGAAGAATGAGTCCTTGAATTATTTTGGGTTGATTTCAATAATAATAAGAAGTCACTAGTGGTAATTATGTGGTTATGTGCTGTGGAAGGGGTTTTAATGTTCTTCTGATTATGGTTCAAGGAGTACACAACAATAAAGAAAGAAATGGATGAGAGAAAGAAAAAATGGAGTGAGTTGATGGTGTTCTAGGTCACAATTTGGGTTGTATTTTAGCTGATAAAGGTGCATGTTGGATATTTCTCTTGGTTGTGGTGATGCTGCAGTGAAATTGGTGGTCTGTGATTTGGAATGAAAGAAGAATTGATGGGAACTGTTGTTGCTTTTTAAGGGGATTTGAAGCTGCAGGTGGTGTTGTTGCTAAAATGAGATTGAATGCCTGAATTTCATTAGATGAATGTTAGGATCGAATTGTGCAGGGAAGTATCTACAATAGGGTTTATCTGAGATAGTTTTGATTAATGGTTGTGAATCAAACAAGCATCAGAGATAAAATGGACTCAAGTGAAGGTTATAATAATAAATGTATAAATATTTATATGGTAAAATTAATTAAAATTACACTTAACCAAATCAACATCCAGTCCAAGTACCGAACATTAACGTTGGACAAATATTAGATTAAACACTAAACCTGGTCAAAACCTAAATACCAAAACTAATTAACCCTTTTATATATTAAGTTTTTTTATATATCAAGTTTTTTCTTTAGGTGGTGGTGATGAAGGGACCATGTCGAGAAGTATCATCACATACAAAGTAATTGTGGCGTAATCAAATAGACAATGAAGTACAAATGGATAATTTCTAAACTTCCATTCAAAGATAATTCAAATAAGCAACAGTCCCAAACAAGTCTAATTGAAAGACTGATTCATTAGACCAAACATGCAAACTAAACTATTAGCCTTACATAAAGATTTTGAAAGCAGTAACAAACTAAATGAACAAAAACAAAAAAACTATTAAGATTTAGTAAGACCATACAAAATAGCTAATTAACACACATGCCAGCAGCAGATCTATGGAATGAAACCTATATTTTACCCTGCATGCAGCATGTGCTCACTACTACTAAATATTAAGCTCTAAGGGAGATGGGGAAGATCAGCACCGTGGTGGCTAAGACCACCTATACCTCCATCAAGTCCACTTCCACCGCCGAGTCCACTTGCACTACCGAGTCCACTTGCACCACCGAGTCCTCCGAGTCCACTGGCCCCACCAAGTCCTCCGAGTCCACTTCCACCACCGAGTCCACTGGCCCCACCGAGTCCTCCGAGTCCACTTCCACCACCGAGTCCACTGGCCCCACCGAGTCCTCCGAGTCCACTTCCACCACCGAGTCCACTTCCACCACCAAGTCCACTGGCCCCACCGAGTCC
>JAJJMC010019063.1:15021519-15032195 GCA_023531435.1 Papaver californicum
CGGTGGCCTAGCATACCGCGTAAGAGGAAGCGAAGGCCCTGTTGTCCGCCCAGTTTTTTTTTTTTGAGCGAGTTTGTGGCATTTCGCTCAGGCATGGGCGAGGAACTGGAACTACGTTTAAAGGAGCGGTATGCTGAAACTTCGCTTGCGTGGGCGAAATGGTAAGACTACGCCCGTAAATTTGAGCGAGATCCTAGAGTCTGGCTTGTCATCAGGCGATGTCCTAGGATATCGCCTGACTATAATTTCCGTCGTCGACCTTTCGATCGGATTTGATCTGCTACAGGGAAAACCGTCGATTATATTCCTAAATATAATCGACGGTTGGGGAACCTTTTGGGCGACCATCGATCAAATTTAGTCGATGATCGACGATTTGATCGCCCATTGTGGATGCCCTTAGTCCAAGAGTCTCTCACACCATAATCCTGCATCACCCATATATCAAAGCGACGTCGAATACTAAAAACTAAAGAAAGACAATCTCCCCAAACTCCTAATCTTATATGCTGGTTGTTTGCAGGTTGCTCTGGAAGTGGAAATTCTGTAAGCAACTCATTACTTATATCAAAAGAAACTATAACATGGTCGGCTTCTCGGGTTTTGGTAACGCATAACCAGTGATGAGCTCCGTTGACAACCAAACTAGACGCATTCTCGGATTTCCCACGAGGACATGTATATGATATCGTTCGTGTGGAATAGTTTTCCATGAATCTGTTCCTGAGGTATAGACCTCAGCTTCATGAAAACCAATCCTTACCAACTTGTAGTCCTCATTCTGATCATCATAACCAAATCATATCCTAACTCATACTTACCAATGCAATGTGGATTTTGTAATACTTTATATTTTCTTGTTAATGGGTTCCAAAGACAGATAGTAATCTCTGATTCCTCTGTTGAAAAACCTAGACAAATCAAGCCATTGCTAGAACCCATAATTCGATAGCTATAATAGACTACCCTATCATATTCGAAAGGAAAATATTTTCTAACAGCCGCTTCTTTAGGTAACTGGTTTCCAAGAAGAAGTTGGTATTGATATTGAAGCATAATCTATAGAGAAAAGCCCAGAACCATGAAGACCTTGATATAAAAGCTTATTAGGGTTTTTGTTATTTTGGATGGTATGATTTATAAAGTGAGATTTAAGAAATCTAGGACTGCAAAGTAGGGAATTCAAAGACTTGCATACGCACCTACTGATTCCAACGGTATTCAGTGGTAACTTCTGTCATTGATTAATTGACTCATGATTTGAACTCATTATGAGTGACCCAGTGATGTGGCAACATCTTGCATGTGAGAGAGAATGTATCGAAGGATGAAAGAGAGTGTAATTAAGGATGAGATGTTGTCACATGATGGGTCACTCACAATGGGTTCAAATCATGAGTTAATTAATCAGGCTTCGGTAACTTCTTAATGATATCAACTCCAATGTCTTAGGAAGGCTTGGCAAAGACATTGATTACAAACTGGAGTAAGAATAATAATAGATGCACCAATTTTGATCTTATTTTATGTAATATGTATGGAAGTATTTATAGCCTAACATGAATCTGATTCCCAGCTATTTTCTACAAGGCCCTTTTATCACTATTCCTATCCAAATAAGGATTCCAAGCCCAAATCCACAGACCTATGTTGCTTGCTTATATCATCTTTAAGCAATTTGAGGTCAGCGGATCGAGTCTCTATGTTTCCACCAAAACTGAACTGTGCTGTACTGAATGAACCATTTTAGGTTGATTGGCGGCAGATGCCCCATTGTTTTTCAGAAAGCATAACAAAATTTAAGATTTTAAAGATGATTCCATGTATTAAAGAATCATAGTTGAAATTTAACTTATTCTCCCTCCGTTTCAGGAAAAAAGTTACTTTTTCTATTTGCACAATTGTTAAGGCAAGATGAGAGAGTAGTTTTTTTAATTTATTTTCAAATTTACACTTAATAAAAAGTTTAATACCACATACATATCTTCTTATTAAAACAAGGAAACTTTATAAAAAGGTATTTTTAGAAGTTTGTCCTATTTGAAAATAAAAGTAACTCTTTTGTTGGAACAAAAATTTAAAGAGAAAGTAACTCTTTTCCTGAAACGAAGGGAGTATAACATAATTAAGAGCCAGGAAAAGAAAAAAATTAAATAAGTAGTAATTCTGTTTAGTCCATTAGTCAAGAACACTGCTGATATCGTGCTGACGTGGTTGACTTTTAAGTTTTTTTTTTCTTTATTTTTTTTTCTCTGGTCGGCTGGTTCTTTATTCTCTCCATTTTCTCTTCATGAAGCCATAAACTCTCCTGTAACACAGAAGAGATGTTTGAGAAGGAGAAAGTTAGTTCATCAAAGAAGTCAGAAACCAAAGACTTGCTCTCCTTCAGGATCAAAATACTAAACCCTAATCTCAATTTTAACTCTAGATTTTTCAATTTTACTATTCCTCGTTTCGTCCAATTCCTTTATCTTCTCGTTGGTTTGAAACTTTAGCTTGATTAAACTTGATTGTGGTTCTGTTTATCATTATTTGTGTTAGTTCGGTATGTACTTACTTTGCTTACTGAATAGCAATTGTGTTGTTTCTCAAAAGTCTTTATCGTGATAGAGTTATATCAGAAAGAAGTATTCAATCCTTATTGGTATTATCAAGGGTCCTAAAGACAGGTCCTGGAGGATACATGAAACATGTCTCTATAGAGTTAGATTTCAGAAAAACACATGAGGGAAGGACTGTCTGATTCCTAATTTTAACTTGTACTTTAGTGGTGTTTTAACATTTCATTTGAGTCCATACTTTGGGCGTCGTTAGACTACTTGGGTGTATCGAAATTAATTAACCTTTCAAGATAGAACATAAAGAGTCATTTCTTAATAATTTGGTTTTATTAAGAAATGGACAACAACGTTAGATGTATCAGATTAATATATATAAAGAATTGAATTTAAAACAACTCTACCACGGACAACTACGAGGGCAGAATCACAGGTTCAACAAGTTGTCCTTAACACATTAGTTTGCGGGTATACTCATGACGAGCAATGCTAAACCCCAATGTGCGAAGATGTGTCCAGGATAAGACTGCCCGATATAGCTTGTATTAGCACAACACAAACTACCCACTCTTGAACTTAGCAACAGGGAAGAAAAGGAATTAATCAATCAAAAACGTTTTTGGATCCCCTTTAAATCTGAAATCCGTTTTATATTTATAGAGAAAAGATTAGGGTTTTGGAAACCTTTAGGGTTTAGGATTTCTTGTAAAATAATGGATCATGGATGATGTCTAATTCGTAAGCCCAATACATAGGTTAGCCCATTACATAAGTTAGCCCATGTATTGTTTGCCCACCCCAATCCACCCGTAGTGGAATCCTTCTCTAGAATACCCAATTATGGGACTAAACTAAAGAGTTTCATTCACTCAAGGAAATGAGTGAGCATCCAAGACCAAAATTAATTTAGTTTAAAACTCATTTTCTCCAACAATCCCCCACATGAATGAAATCTCGGTAAAAACGAAAAAATCAGAATGCGGAAAATACCATATAGGCAAAGGTATCCATGAGGTCTTGAACCTTTACTTAGTGAGAAGTTACCGAAACTACTTGCTAGAGACAGTGAACGCGATGTCTTGAACTGCTAGCGTTTGATGCAATTTGCGATAACAGCCACGCATGATATTCTCCTGGCGTTGCTAAGTTCGTGCCGTTATGTCCATTTTGGCCCTGGACGTATCCCGTTTCTCAGAATGCTCTAAAGAATTCGCTCAAATTCTTATAGGAAGCGGCCCACTTCCTCATTCAGATAGGTGAGTTCTATCAAGAGTTTTACTGCTACACCCCACTTCAATCTAAAATTGAAACTGTAGAACTCATTAAGACTTCTTAAAAGTCATCCTTCACATGCAGTCACACTATCACAACAATGCACCATAGGGAGGGACAGAGAATGTAATTCTCTTGATAGTGCATACCTTTAATTACCACAAATTAGTTGTCTCATTGAACCTTGATCTTGGGATCTCCAGTCACTAAGGTTGAGTGTCCTTCATGGCAATTTTATTTTATGAGCTTAAGTCCCATCCCCCTCGATGCAATAACAAACTATCTCTAGATTATCCTTTTGTCAAAGGATCCACTGATTTTTCTCTTGACTTTACTATGTCTACAAAAATAACTTCATTAGAGAATAGTTGTCTTACCGAATTAGCCGCCTTCTCTGAGTTTGTCTAGACTTTTCCATTGCTCATTTACTTTAGACCCACATAGTCAATTGAGTTTCAGCAATGGTGGCCACAGGCTTCGGTCACAGAGGAATGCCTTCCAAAAAAGGATTTATCCATTCAGCTTCCTCTCATGCTTTAAATTAAGCGAGCGAACTCTGATTTCATCTCAGTCGAGTTCCTCATGTTTGTTGGAATATTTCCAACTACTGATACAACTTAAGAGGGCACACATATAGGCTAAGACTCTTCAAAGCCTGAAATCACAACATCTCTTAAGATCAGTCCAATATGTATCATGCATATACATAATTTTAAATGTACCTCAAGTACTGTAAATTTCTGATCAGATCATCCCACTATCTTCTGGGGTCACAAATGTATTTGTACACCGAATGCACTGCACATTTACAACACACATTAAACTTTTCGAGTTTAAAAAAGACCATTTCCGTCAGAATTTCTTCTGGTTCCAATGATCCTTTAGATCATGCGTGTCTACAACAATTTAGTCTTTCAATCAAATCACAAACATCACATGTTATCTAGTAGTTGTAAAACATATAAATGCATACACAAGATACATGTACTACTTACTAGTACGGTCATTACATCTTCCTCAAAAGATTAGTGCCATATATATATATCACATATTTGAAGTTAAATATGTACCTCAAGCATCCCAATTTTCTGGTCCTTTGATCAGAGGAACCCTGTAATTATCCAAGATAATCTGGAAAACATGCACACTTATTTTACAACGCACATTTGACAGAAACTATATCATCAAAATTTGATTTTGGTTTTCTCTGATCCTTTAGACCACTTCAACAACATATTAGTTTCCTGTCAAACTTTAAACAACAAAAATTGTTAGTAGTTGTAAAACACGTAACAAAGGCATGCTTAACATGTGCACTAATTTGCTAAAGAAGTCGACTCTTCATTCAGACCTTAGACCCCCACAATTGAGGTCTACCGGGTAGGGAACATATAAGTCTAGGGTCTTCTATGAATCTGCTTGAGAAAGCAAACAAACACTTGTTTCCATCTTATACCCCACAGTTGGGCATAAGGCCCCAAACTAATGTCTCGCTAAGCGTTATGCCGACATTCAAATTTTCCCAGCTCAAACAACATTTCAAAGAAATAATCACCTTTGGTATCAATTGATTAAGTAATCCTACTTAAACCATTCTCCGTAATATTGTGCTCAATATAAATTATAGATATTCAAAATGGTATACGTACCTTAGTAGAATACAAATTACTCTACCTGTTCCATGGTTGTTTGCAGCAACAACCCAGCTCCCATCCCACATCACTGTTAAGGACCTTACTGGTATTATCTACTTCTGGAACCTGATTTGGATGTAGAACAACTGTGTTTATAGCTGCATGACTTTCATATTCCTTCTGGCAACCCGGTGCCCTCAAATCCCAAATTTTTACAGTGCCATCTTCAGAACCTGAATACATCCAATTTCCATCACATTGGAATCCCACAGCCATTATATTACTAGTATGCGAGTCGTAACTTATAACTGGTTGAGGGATAGTAGAGTTAACTTCATATAATCTAATATGAGGATTTCCAGCTGCTTGTCTTTTCAATCTCTTGTATCTCTTGACGTTGTTGCGAGAGTGGAGTAATCTCAGCACCAAGAATAATATCACGAATCTCAGACTGAGTTAGCGCCGATGTGTTGACATTATTCTTCTTTGCATAATCTGAGATTATAAGATCTCTCAAAACAACCTCTACCTTCATTCACTGATCATCAGTAAGAGAAGGCCAAATGTGATGTGGTTCAGTGACAACCGTTGTATCAGGATTTATCAACATCTTTGCCTTCTCGTTATTCACATGTAAGGCACGCAAGATCAAAATCAAACGCGAGAAAGCCGTGTAAGACGATATGCTCTTCAACCAATCATCGTAGAGATTAAAAACAAGCATTTGTGGCTCGGTGGCCTTCAGAATCAAATCACCAAATTTCTCAATCTTCAAGCAAGCCTGGAATAGCAGCTGCAACTCACTTCCTTTGATAACTACATTGGGGAAATCAAGCAAGTGGACTTCCATAGGGTCAAGCATTCCCTTATGAGTGAAAATAATCTGCTTTGGCTGCTCTTCAACTGGCAAGGACCGCACAAGTGCCGCTACTTCCTCTCCGGTTTTCCACTTGGCCAGCTGGCCGAGACGTTTCTGCCCTGCCACACACTCATATGGATGACCTTCAGAAACAATTGCTCAGTCCTTTGTCTGATCCTTTTTCCGATGTCACTTCTTGCAAGAAGTCTGCAACTCCTTTCCTCTCCGGACATTTGAGATCGAACTCAGCATATGGAGTTGTTGGTGGTAGAGCTGACAGATAGTCATCAGCCTTCGTTAAGACCGATTGTAGGCCCTTGAGGTTTTGGATTCTGTCGTTCAGCATCGTCCTGCATGATAGAATAAATGTATTCTCATTGTATTTCTGGAGTCTTCTCACCGTGTACATAGGCAGCCGAGTTTGCATATCCAGGCTCATTGAAGTAGGGCTTCTCATTCAGCACCAGTGCCTGGATAGAGAGAAGAACTTGCAGCATAGTGGATGTCCCTGGTGTCCAGCGCTCGATGTTGCTCCCTTGCCATGTGTTGAGAAGACTAAGGCAAACATACCCATTGGCGTACATGGCTGGGGTTGGGGTATGAGACTACTGTCAATAATTTCCCATACTTCCTGAATGATGCTATTCCCCACAGGAGCTGGCCGGATATCAGACTTTAACAAATTTTAACCAAGGTGGGTATCCAAAGTAACGTTCATATAGATCCACAAGAATGAGCAGTAGATAGGCCAACCATGGCTGAAGTGGATTTCATGCTCATCAGCGAAACGGACCTTCCATCACCAAAAGAACCTCCATACAGTTTCCCAACATTTTCAGATAAGTCTGGACTTCTGCCAATTCGCTGCTCAAACAATAATATCACATTAACTGCAGTTGAAGGTCGATAAGGTACCTCAAAAGCTTAAACATCTACTGTATTAAATGTTCACAGTCAGGATATGAATATATACATACTACTTGGGATTAACGTTCTAATGCACAACCACAGAAAAATAAACAATGGCCTAATCACTAATATAAGTGAGCCAAAGCGAAATGCATATTCTAATTGATATAGTGATCTGAATCTTCTGATTCCCGCCCACGTAAGTACCAGAGTTAACTGAAACTAAGCTTTCAAAATAATTCTCTGCATTCCAGCAGTTAAAAGCCGTGATTGCTTAAATACTATAGCACTATCGTGTTTTGTGTCATACAAACCTAGAATCGCACTATTGGAGAAACAAAGAAAACATGTTGCTGAGCCTCTAAAACATCCATTAGAAATTTCATAATTAATCGATCAACATGTTTGATATATTAGTTTAAACATGGAACTACGAGGTGTTTAATTTATATAATACACTATGCACCACATATCGAAGGATATCAAATATATCCACATGAGCCATTAAAAATAAAACTTATACATAGGTTAGAAAACCTAATTTAGTCTAACAATATTTTTCTACCCGTTAAAATTTTTCAGGAACGTTTTCCATTTTAATAAAATACCTAAAAAATACTTTTACAACTCCAAAAATTCTGAAATTTGGTGTGGGTAACTATCAGGATGTCTACTATATTAGGTTAAAAGGATTTGTCAAAATTCCTTCTAAGTTAAGAGATATACTTGAAACTCTACAGCTGACCAAAAAACTCAATTTTGTTTTTCACTTCACAATTAATATCCTTTGTTCCAATATAATATCAACGTCAACGATTCACAAATAACCAAAAGTTATTGATACTTAGATCTTTTGTATTGGAGGTGATCGATTTGATGAAACAGATAAGCTCCCCAGATTTCCACAACAACAACTTGGATTGCCATCTCTTGAAATCCTTTCCGTTTAACTTCTGTGGTTTTTCAACGTCGTTCTTTCCCATTGTTACGAGATAAAATCTAATGTGTTAAGATTGTTGGAATCTTGCAATAATGAACAACAACGTTAGATGTATCAGATTAATATATATAAGAATTGAATTTAAAACAACTCTACCACGGACAACTACGAGGGCAGAATCACAGGTTCAACAAGTTGTCCTTAACACATTAGTTTGCGGGTATACTCATGAAGAGCAATGCTAAACCCCAACGTGCGAAGATGTGTCCAGGATAAGACTGCCCGATATAGCTTGTATTAGCACAACACAAACTACCCACTCTTTGACTTAGCAACAGGGAAGAAAAGGAATTAATCAATCAAAAACGTTTTTGGATCCCCTTTAAATCTGAAAACCGTTTTATATTTATAGAGAAAAGATTAGGGTTTTGGAAACCTTTAGGGTTTAGGATTTCTTGTAAAATAATGGATCATGGATGATGTCTAATTCGTAAGCCCAATACATAGGTTAGCCCATTACATAAGTTAGCCCATGTATTGTTTGTCCACCCCATTCCACCCATAGTGGAATCCTTCTCTAGAATACCTAATTATGGGACTAAACTAAAGAGTTTCATTCACTCAAGGAAATGAGTGAGCATCCAAGACCAAAATTAATTTAGTTTAAAACTCATTTTCTCCAACATTATCAAGGGTCCTAAAGACAGGTCCTGGAGGATACATGAAACATGTCTCTATAGAGTTAGATTCCAGAAACACACATGAGGGAAGGTCTGTCTGATCAAGGGTCCTAAAGACAGGTCCTGGAGGATACATGAAACATGTCTCTATAGAGTTAGATTTCAGAAACACACATGAGGGAAGGACTGTCTGATTCCTAATTTTAACTTGTACTTTAGTGGTGTTTTAACATTTCATTTGAGTCTATACTTTGGGCGTCGTTAGACTACTTGGGTGTATCGAAATTAATTAACCTTTCAAGATAGAACATAGAGAGTCATTTCTTAATAATTTGGTTTTATCCCGATGTGTCCAATCGTTTGATTATCCAAGTTTTAATATAGCTTGGCATGGGTGTAAATGTTATACATACCTCTCTAATTGTATTGGTGTTGGTTGTTTATTTCTTGGTGGATCTCTTTGAATTAAACTGAATTAGTATTTGCATAATGGAATATGAAATGCATACTGTACTGCTATGTTTGATGAGATGGTCTTAAACCCATATGCCTATGTCATATATGTGTGATTGCGTCGTATCGGACCATTTACGTTTGCTGTTCAGAAACACTAAGAAACATATCCTCATTCTTTTCGGATGTGTGATCAAATGATGGCTGCTAGGACTGTTAATTATTCACTTAGCCTTATTTTGGTTTGCACGTATAGTGGTTGTAGAGATGTTCAGAGGACAAGACTGTTATGAAGGAAACCACAACCTCTCTTTACCACCGCAAGCCACAGCAATGGCTTACACAACCACTGCAGCTGCTACTGTGCTCCTATCAGGTTCAACCATGAGCAACAACAGAGAACCTCCCTCAGCAAATAGTCTCTTCTTCTCTTCACCATGAGCAGCTCCTTTATTCCCTTAAACCGACATGGCTACTCTGTCGGCCTTTGCACCATCAAACTGTTGGAAATAAAAATGGCTAATACTAAAATTAAGAGTTTATTATTTAAAATGATTTTTGTTATTATAATTAACTTGATGGGTGCTAGGATCACTAGTCCAAACTTGGGTGGAATTATAGCCATCCATTTTCACTTCTTAGTGAATGAGAAACCTTTGGTTGTCCCACATTGGGCAAACCAAGGAGGAAGTTCATGCATATTACCACAAACGTTCTATATAAGGAAAAGAACTAGTGGATTGGTTATGGACTTGGGAAATGGACTAGTGGGCAAATGCATACATGTGCGGTGCTTCGCACCGCAGGCCACGGGCTTGCGGAGCTTGTGGTGCTTGCGTGTGCTTTGGCGTGATCCTTGGCGCGACCCTTGGCGCGTGCTTGGCGCGTGCTTGGCGTGTTCCTGCGAGTGTACACGTGTACCCATCAATGAGAAAACGTTTCTTTATTTTAAATAAATATTTTACCGTTTTGAATTAAATGAAAAATAAAATCATAAATATTTTTTTTTTAATTAAAAATCTTAACGTTTTGTTTTAATGGGGATTTAATATTTCAAATTAAATTTTTCACCGTTTTAAAACTCAAAAGATTACTTCTCCTATAAAAGAACAACAATGCTAAGGTTTTCGTTTACCCCAGTCGCAGCCACTGTCCTGACGACTTTTCACCATCTTCCTGCTTTGTTGTGCGCAATAGTTTAAATTCTTTTTTCATCTTCTGTTAAGTTCACAACGGGCCAACGAGCTTTGCTAGCTGGGTTGGTATCAGGTGATTTTATCCTGAATTCAAATTTGTCACTTACAAGGTATAGCAGCATCTTCCTGAAGGTGTACCTGGCAAATATTGAGTTAAGGGCAGTCTGTTGAACAG
>JAJJMC010019063.1:15037727-15070412 GCA_023531435.1 Papaver californicum
AATGTTCAAAATGTTGGAATTTTGATAATTTTTTCGATTTTCAATTTTGGGGCAACATACATAATCGGTAGTTTAAAAAATTCTTAGACTACCGATTATGCATGTTCAAAATGTTGGAATTTTGATAATTTTTCGATTTTCAATTTGGGGCAACATATCCAATCGGTAGTTTAAAAAATTCTTAAACTACCGATTACAATGGAATCGGTAGATATGGTACTCCATTATCTACCGATTATGAGACGTCCATGGCATTAAATGCATGCAAAAAATATTTTTTTTGTTCTCACAAAACATTGCATTAATATTTGTCTATACATTTATGTCCAAAATATATATTCAAAATCAACTACTCACCATCTGAGGTCAAATCAATTGGGTCCTTTCCTGAACTTGTTAAACGATCCCAACGTTTCATGTTGGACTCGTATTGCTTCAATCACTCCTTACAATGGTTATTTGGGAAGTAATCTGGCCACCTACTCAATGGAGGTAATGGACAATCATCCGTTAACCTTAAACCGATAAAATGATTGCTATTAACCCATGCCATAATGATTCGTCTATCCTTGACCGACTCATCACACACCGTCCTTGTGGGTGTAAATGTAACACTCACTCCTAATGAATGAGGACAGAAATAATGTACCACGCAGTTCAATACATCCGCTAAAAGATACCCACATATCGGTATTACCATCCAATACCTGGATCCGATTGTCTCCAATCCGTTTCGGCATTTTACACGAGTATATAACTCTTTGATCTCTTGTTCTCTAACATGTTTATCTCCTTCTCTCATCATTTCAATATAAAATTCCTTATCCTCCAATAATTGTGCGGCCATCTTATTTCTTAAATATTACCATTGGGTGATATTCTCGGTAACCGCCTCACTAAAGTCTCCTATTTGTTTCGAAGCAACGCGAAAACCACAATTGCCATCCCCATCGACATCGTCAGTGGACAAAACAAATAGTATAGTGAGTAGAGGGAGTTGTTCCAAATACTCATCGTGTATAGCTTGGGTTTGACTTAGTTAGGAAGGAATCGTAGAGACCTTAGGTTTGACTTGTCGTGAGCTTGGTCCACCTTGATCCTTCCTTGGAAGACCCCTTTTCCTTAGAGCCGACACATCTTCATACTCAGCTTCAGTATGTTCATGCCTAGAAAGGTCACTTGACTAGATAACCATTCCTTCAACTCTTTTCTTTGAATTGACCTCGGCTTTTCGGTATTCGGCCTACCCATCACCTTTCCTTTCATTGGTTCCTGAAAAACCTTTAGACAGGGGTGAAGGGCTTCCTCTAAATAGTGCATCAATATTTACTTTTGTGCCCCATTTGACGTAGAGTAACACTCGAGTATTCGTGCAAATATTTCCGTCTCCACGAACGACGCACCATCAACCACCGGGGTGCTTGGAGTGAAAGTTAATTGCTTCCAAAAGTGATGAATATCATTAATGTCAATCACTTCAATATACCTTCCAAGCATGTGACGACACGGGAGTCCAATACCTATCATCGTCTTGCAGTTGCAAACCGTAGTCTCATCATCGTGATCTCTGTACAACTCCAATTGTTTTATCATGAAATTTATTGCTCACCAAGAAACTTTGTAAACCATACCCCTTAGAAGATTTTTATGTTTTAAATGTGCCAACGGGAATCTATGCCGACTTTTTTTCATTGAACCATAAATCTTAATGAGGTCACGATTGGTGAACTCATGGATTGCTTCTTGGACCGACACAACCCCATTTTGACTACCGACTAGTATGTTCTTTAATCGTCCATGGGACCCCTCTGCAATTCTTGTTGCCTCGTTCTTGAAGTTGCAATATTCATATGTCCATGCAAACACAAACTTATCCTTATACAGTCCCAACCATTGTGTTTTGCAATACTTAACTGGTTTGAGATAGTTCTTGCCACATTCATCCTCAAAGTTCTTCAAGTTGTATTCATAAACTTCCCCCGTCATCGACCAAACTATCTTATCCAATGCTTTTAGAAATAAAGACCACTTTATTCCATCCTCGACCCACTTTTCATCGACCAACCTTTTCTCTTCTTCTCGTTCATCGACGGTTAGTTTACTAATACGTTCATCCTCTTCCTTCGTTCTCTTGGTACCTTTGTTTCGTTGTTTAGCTTGGATATGATGTCTGCAATTGGATTTGATGTTGCATTGAATGTGCCACGTACAAAGTAAATTCCGGGCTTCCGAAAACACTACCTTTATTGCATTCATCAAGGCTTGATCGTTATCCGTTACAATAAGCCTTGGAAAATGCTCGTCATTATAAATCGACCTTAATGTTTGCAACATCCAAATGAAACTCACATCGTTCTCAACATCCATTAAACCCCAAGCCACCGTAAATGTGCATTTGTCCGAAGTGTGGAAAGCAATGTTCAACAACAGCATGTTGTACTTGTTTGTCTTGTAAGTAGCATCTATCAACAAAATTTGATGAAAGCATTGAGTCAACTGGATCATCTTCGGATGTGCCGAGAAAATATGAATCACCTTACCATCCCTTTCTTCTTTTCTCAACGTGTAATTGTGTTTCTCGGCTAACCACTCTGATCGTTGCATAACCATTCGAGCATCCCATTCCGTCTTTTTGATCGTTGCTAGCGTCGACCAAATTGTAGCAACGAAGACAAGTTGTTGGGGTCGTCCGCTTTTATCTTAGATAGGATTGCACTCGCTTTCATTACGTTCCTCATAGACTTCACCGTCTCCATTTCCTTTGGTTTTGACTTGACAACCATTACGTGCCCAACAAGACTTTCCGGATCTTCGTGGTTGTGACGACCATTAGCAACTCTAAACATTTCCATACTTTACCTTTCTTGCCGTCGGGCTTATGGAAGATAATCTTAAATGGGCATCCAATCTTCTTTGAATTACCTCGGTTATCATCTCCGTCTTCTTTACGTATTTACGATCCTTTCCCACGTGACTCTTTCGTTCGTCACCTCTCTCACAAATCATTTCAAATCGATCAACTCTCACGCAATTGTTCTGAACTACAACGCACATATTCTCTTTTGCTTTGTTGATAAGTCATTCCTTTGCCTCCGCCTTACTTCCAAATGTCTTAATGCGCATATAACAAAACAAATATCATAAGCCTAACCGTGTAACATACATTCTTAGAACAAGTTAAGAGTGGGTAGGTAGCGTACCAAATTATTTGCATAGTGTAGGGAAGTATCAGGACCCTCGTATGAAACAAGATTAACCCATTCAATAATCTACATAAAGTAGCAATGAATTAGACAATGATAATCGGTAGATAATTATGTTACCTTACTACCGATTAACAACAATCGGTAGATAATAATATCCCCGTGTTACCGATTATCAACAATCGGTAGTTAATTATGTTCATTTACTACCGATTATAGAAAGAAATCAAGTCAAGCTCTGTACACAAAAACAAGTATAACCGGAGGTTTAATCTGTTAAACAACTACCTATTACATTGTAATCGGTAGATAACGATATATCATATACTACCGATTACAAAGTTTGCAAAATAAAAAATTTGTAGGTTTGGAGAAATTCATTTTTGGGGCGACTAACATAATCGGTAGTTAATAAGTATTCCTAAACTACCGATTATGCAAACAGAAATTAAAAAAAAATCAAATTGGGGATTTTGTATAATCGGTAGTAAGTAATCTTCACGAGACTACCGATTATATAATTATTTTGGAACAGAAGTATAATCGGTAGTTTATGGTACTCCATTATCTACCGATTCTGGGACGTCCATGGCATTAAATGCATGCAAAAATGAACTTTCTTTGTTACCGATCACATAAAAACGCATACAAAGTGGGTTTTTGAGCTTCTTAACACAATACCTGATTGTTTGATGCATTATTATCTTCATTTTGATGTGATTCGTCGTCTTCCACACCAAAATTTGGATCATCCAACAAATATCCCAAATCGTCATCTATAAACGTCTTTGAACCTTCAATATTATGTTCTTCATGATGTTTCTCACCTTCTTCCTCATACTCACCCATGATTGTTATTGATTTTAGGTAAAACCTAGTTTTTCCAAACTACTTCTTCTTCTTCTCTAGAACACTCTCTATTTCTATTCTAAAACTATAACTCAAATTTATCATCTAACACTAACTATAACCAACTAATTAAGTAAGAACAGATTAGCCATTAAAGAAAATATATGGATAAGGGGTGCATTGATATTACTTCATAATGATCTTATTTTGTTTTATTAGTCGCCCCAAATTAGTTTTTGGTAACCCTTAAAAACGCCAGGCTTTTTATGTATCTTCTTGTGCTCAAACATTACGTGTAATCAGGGTCGACGGTATCATTCTCAAGAAATTGGAAACGGATCCTCCATGTTGCTATATATCTCCGTGTTAGAAGTGACGAGATGAATCTACATTAGATAAAAGAGCCAGTGACACCTCATCTTGTTTGCTGTCCTCTCCGGGGGGATTTTGCATCCGAGTAATAATGCTACCTTTGCACCGCAGAAGGATTCTTAATAGAATCATCAGCTTCTACTTTTACTGATGTTGCTATTTTTGTTTCCAGTGTGGGAATTATGGGAGGTCTGGTCCTTCGGGTAACTATCATCAGCAAGCCCTCTGTTGTGTGGATGGTTGCTCCTGTTGTCATCTCCACCTGTGTATACACAAATTTCCTTATATATTTATATCAAATATGTCACATTATTAACAATGTTTGGTAGTTGGAATACGACTTCTCTGCAATAAAGCCAATCTGTGTCTTTAAAGAATCAAGCAGTTTCTAGTGTGTATTAACCACATCAAAGCTAATTAATGAACACTACATGTGCCATGTAACAACAACTAATTGGTTCACTAGCTTGCGTCTGTTACTTCAGCAGAGTGATAAAAAGTCATGAGACAGCAGAATGTATACTTACTGGAGGAGCTCCAACTGCCATTTGAAAGTCGAACCTCTGAACAAGCATCGCAACGGCTACTACAGTCTGCATACAATTAGAATAATCTTAAACATGATGTGCTTGATAACTCAATAAAACACTACGGGAAAATATCAAAATAAATAAACAGTTGTCCACTAGTTCAGCATTTATCAATTTTTCCATGAAAAGGGGGGGTCGATATTTATTAATTGATGGATTGATTTACCTCAAAAGTAGCAAACATGTCACCTAGACATTTTCGTGGGCCTCCACCGAAAGGCAAGTAACTGGAAGAAATCACAGAACAAAGTAAAAGTAAGTTGATATTATCATAGTTTTCTGGGTCAAGAATCTCTACTCTTGCAAAAATCTCCAGTATTACTAAGTCGAAATTGCTTGTACACCCGCTTCACATACTGAAAATGATTAATTTTTATCCAACATTTTACTAATATGCAAGATATGATGTATGTACACGCATGGGCAGTTCATTTGCCTAAGCTAGAGCGTTTTAGTGAACTTCCCTGTGTAACTAACAAGTTCAGCTTTAACTAACAGATTCTCCAGGCTACCGCTCCACTAAACAGACAAGACAGAAAACAATAATACATATGCTGCACCCATCTAGAATTCATGTACAAACCTGAAGTTTTGGTTTGATTCGTTGGGGTTTGGTCCATCAAGAGGCCACCTCTCCGGGTTGAATTTCTCCGCGTCGATCCAATGATTGGGACAGTGATGCAGATTCCAAACAGATATAAAGATGTCTTCACCTCTGCACTTTAAGATAAGAAACAAGTTCAGCATGTTATATGGGTGTCTGTCTAACTATTCAATATTCGTAATATTAAGAGAGAAGTTTAGAGCTAAAATCAAAAGGAACAGTTTCCAAAACATGCATATAAATACATAAGTACCCACAATTATGTGGGGAAAATGGAAAGAAAATGGTAAATGACGTAAAATAACAGAAAAAGGAATAACAGATTAATACCGAAAAATGAAAGTGAAGTTTGCCAAAAAAAAACGAGCCAATTATTTAGATAAAATGAGTAGAAAAAAAATTCAGCCAAATTTAAAAACTATAAAACTAGCAAGACATTCTTATAGTACGAAAACCTTGTTATCGGGTATTCGCCAAGCATGTCATCTTGAAGAGATCGCCGGATCAAGACAGGTGGTTGCGGATAAAGCCTCAAAGACTCCAAAGAAAAAGATAAGATAAAGAGGGTTAGTTAGGATTATCTGTTGAAAACATACTAATAATAGTCATAGGAAAGAACTCCAAGGTTGATGAGGTTATACTTCATTGATTACTCGAGTTGTATACTTTAGTTTCTTCATATCTTCGATGGTAGGGAAGCGATCCCCTAAGACAGAATCAACCTGTAAACCAGAATCTGATCAAACTACATGTATCTCAAGTACAGATAGAAACTTAGTCATACATCACAATATTATTAAACAAAAAAGTTAAGCAAACCTCGCTTTGGAGCTTCGCCATTACACCAGGTTCCTACAAAGGGTGAAATTCACAGACTTATCAGCTTAAGAACTATGTGTGCAATATGTTAAGCCATTCGATTACAGTCCATGGCTAAGAAATCAACTAATCCTGACTCAGTTGACAAATCAGGAAAGCTGTTAGAACATTCAATATAGTAAATCATGATTATTGAACCTCGGAACCGTCTAACAAAAACAACACACCTTGGAGAGAAGAAAAAAGGTCCATGTTAACACTGCAGCAGATGTTTCATGACCTGCTATAAGCATTGTCATCAAGTCATCACGTAGTTGCTTGCTTGAAACCTAGAAACAGATATTCAATTACCCAAGCGAAAAGTCACTCGAACAATCTTGACAGATAGACTTAGAAATAGAAAGTATAAATGTCATACATCGTCGCCTGATGCCAAAAGGAAGTGAAGAATACTAGGATCCTGCTCGTTCATGTATTCTTCATGAAACTGCAATTCTTCTTCTTCCACCATCCTCTACAGATCATAAAGACAGACAAAAGAGGGTCAATTACATGCTGCCACTCAAGTACATGCTGCCACTCATACTAGTAGCCGAGAGACTAAGCTGCCATTTCATGTGAACATCCATGCATGCTTGTGGTGAAGACGGCAAATGATCTACAGAAGTTCAAGAATTACAAACAAAAGTCGCTACATATGAAGGTATCATTACAAGGTACCAAAATAATCACGATACATTGTGGATGAGATTCTTTCACACCCAGACAGGACAGTCTGGAACTAATGGAATATCCAGATTCCAGTGTAATATTGATTACCTTGCATATCGCAATCAGATCATCTAATATATTGTTAATCAGATTGAGGGCTTCTGAAACCTTCCTTTGCCTGGGTGAAATATCTTTCCATACTGGAATGTTCCACACAGGAATTGGAGAAATACTCCGATCTTCTGCTTCTCTCAAAACCGTGTAAACAGCCTGAAAAGGATATAGTATACATGATTGTAACAATATTTAAGAAGAAGGTACGAAATAGAGCACAAAACTTTGAAAATAGCTGTGTGAAATTTAATAATGCTGAACAGGACAGAGTTCAAAAGTAAGGTGGATTTTAATAAAGTACCCACATCAACTATTCCTGTATCATTCTCTAAAGAATCAAAATCATAATTGAACACTGCCTTTCCAATGACATCCAACGTCAAGCGTGAAAAGAGGGACTCCATCTCGACATCCTCCCCATCAGACGCAGCAGCATCTAGCTTCTTGCATAGCCTATCAGTAGCGCTTACGAAAAGGCCAATCATAGCGGCTACATACTACAAATAAAACATCCTAAACAGAGATTAGGACTAGTTCCACTATTATCATAATTTACTTTTCAAACAGGAAATATTAAGAAGAACTCTCCAGCAAATTGAAATAAATTTTAGGCATTTGTATATACTAAATACGCTTGCTAAAATAAGATGAATAATGAAGTATTGAAAAAGGGAGTAACCGCTATATCGTAAACTATAATTTTACATTACCTTCTGATGAAGTGCTGGGACAACAGCCCGTCTGCGGACACGCCAGACTTCTCCATCAGCTGGGATAAGTCCTGTCCCCATTACAAATTCCAATATTTCTGCCAATATACCCTGTATGCAACATCATTGTCATAAACTGACTCAAGAAAGGGGTGGAAAAAAAGCAGAACCAATGCAAACTAGATTGTTTTACCGATTGAAAAAACTTTACCTTTGAGTAAGCCTTAGAGTTATCCTTCAATATGTGCTTTGCAATGACTGGGTCAGAAACTATCAAAAAGGACTGCAACCAATATCCGGCCATAGGGACGCAAGTACAACAAAATCAAAGAAGTTTTCAATTCGTTTTAAAGCTGTTTATAAAATGAAAGTGAGCAACACGAAACACAAAAGTGGGCGAACCTTGGGACCGAAATTGAGTCTGAAAATTCCACCATAGGTAAGGAAAAGGTTATAAAGAGGAATGAAAAATGGTTGACCCCTCAAGGCACTTAGTGCTCCTCTTGCTTGTGGGATGATCTTTAAAGTCTCTCCCCCCCTTTTGGCGCCTTTGGTTGATACAAAATTTAATAGTAGTTCAGGTACTCCAAATTTCTCCAAGGCATTTCTCAATTTGGGAAGATAACTTTACAAATTTACAATATACAATCATATCAAAAATGATACTGAAATTATTTTTTAATGAAATTACATTAAATTGAGTTGTAAAAAGAATTACCCAGATTGTTCTTCAACAGTGAATTCTCCTGAGGCGATTCTAGCAGCTAATTCAGCTCGTTGTTTCTCTTCCAGAAGCTGTTCAGCGCTCTTGAAATTACCGTCTTCTTGGCCACCACTTGACCCATTTAATGAAGAGTGACATCTTCTTCTCCTTGTTCTTGAATTCGCAGTACCATTTTTAATTTTGGGGAGTGAAATTGAGGTGGTGGTTCTTCCATTTCCATATATGAATTTTGTATGAAGGGGGGAGTAGTAGTTTGGGAGTTGAAGTAGAGTGAAGCTAGTTGAAGCCATATATCTAACCAATTAAAGTGGTAGCTTCACCTTCTTCTTAAGAGAGAATGAAGTAGAAGAGTTTCAGGTTCTGAATTTCATTTTTCTTGTTGGGAATCTGAGAATGTTTGATGCCAAAAGATCGTGTTTTGGACATATATGAGTGAGGGCGTACTGTGTTTTCCACCAGATCTTTACTTATCACTACAACAAACGTAGTTACCAATAAATCTTTTAAACCATAGACATGTCGTATCACATGGTAGTTTTTGACATCCAAAACCCGCTGTCTTACGGTGGATGTCAAATTCAAGTTTCAATTTTCCACCCAATCCATGCAAGTTTGATGTAAAGGCTAAAATGATTTTACTTGATTTAAGCAAATTATACCGAATGATTTAACGAATTTGCGCCAAATTATTTGACAAAAACAGTAGAGTCCTTGAATCATAGATGGATAACTCCATCCGATGGCTTAGGTTTTTTTGTGCTAAATGGTTGAGCGTAACACTGTAATGTGCCAAATGATTGGACGTAAAAAATTTAATTTAATTTTTACTTCAGTGCGCCGCTTGAATGTTAGGTTTAGGCTTTTTCAACTTGAATTTTGAAGTTGAATGACCATAAGAGTTAGTGTGGGTCTACATGGACTTAGAATTCAAACACCCCTGAAACACTAACTCCTATTTGAGGAGCTGTTAATCATTACGGGTCAAAATGAATCGACAAGTCCTACATGAATTTGCGTTAGTTTTGGTGATGTTTTTTATTTTGAGGTGTTAAATTATTCATATTGTCGTGTAGAGAAGGTATTGTGGTTGATCCACCCATTAGATACATTAAGTTTAAAACTTTAATAATTGTTGACCTTCTAGTAATCAAGTATAAGTAATAAACATGATATATCACTTTTAAAGTTCTATCGATCAATTACTCCTTCGTATAAAAAATTTAAGATCATGGTATAATTATGTACTATCTTCGTTTTAGGAAAAGAGTTAATATCATTTTTTCATTTTAGCCTATACTATCTCCGTTTTAGGAAAAAAAATTACTCATTTTAGTTTATTTTTAGGCTAAAATGAAAAAGTGATATTAATTCTTTTCCTAAAACGGATGAAGTATTATATTTCAATATAAAACAACATTTAAAACTAAATGAGTTCCACAAACTGACATGTGATGATCTTTCTCACATAGTTATAGTGAAACTACGGATGATTATACTTTTAAGCTCTGAATCGTACATAACAAACAAAATTACATTACGTATAGAAAATCAATTAGAATTCTCTTAAGTTCTAATTAAAAGCACTTAGAGCTTTTTATTCTTGTGTATGAATAAAACTAATTCGCTCACCTAATCCCATTGTTCATCTTAAGCAGGATTTGAGGTAATGGAATGACTTGATGTTTTCCTTGATGTTTTCCCTAAGGTTAACGTACAGAGACATAGACTAAAAAATGATACTTAATTCACGAGTCATCATATTCACCCGATTGAAATCATGCAATCATAAATAGCAAATATGATGGTATCAATTGACAGGATGCTATGTACAATAACTAATTCCTTACTACTCCATATACAAACCAAACTATTACAAGAATCCAACGCTATAAACTAACATTATGAATGAGGATCCTTTGGGGAAGTATCATCATAAACTTTTAAAATGAGTGGTATAACAGCCTCTCATAACAATGAACATCGGAAAAAAAAACATATAATGGTATAACTGCTAACAAAAAAAAAATCAAATTGAATCAACACCAAAAAGCAAAACAAGGATCAAATTTAATGTGAATTTGACTGGAAACTAAAAAAATTAAATTACTACTTACATTTTTGAATTGAAGGAGTCCAATTTCTCCAAGATAAGAAACGATTTTATTAGCTGATTCCACAAGAAAACTCTTTTTTATCTTCTTTCTTTTTGATTGAATATAAAGGAATGTCTTTCCACTAACTAGATCAAAGTTAGAACATGTCCCTTTCGTTATTACAACCTTCCTTCTTTATATCAAAGTTATAAGCAAATGTGTGAAATATTGGATAAGCTTCAAAAACAAGGTTATAAAATAAATAAATAACTCTTATCATTCATTAATAATAATAAATCTACTAAGTTGAACAAATGACATATTTTCAGAAAGCATTAGATCCATGATCGGTAAAACTTCATCTTTCATCTACCAAACCAAAACCAAACCAAATTTCTCTAATTATTTTTAAATCTTCGGATTTAAAAGGTATGAATGGACGAAAGATAAGTATAAACTAGTTTTCTTAGGTGATAAATCTATTGGCGGCGACAGAGGTGGTGGCGACGGGGTATTAGAGGCATAGGTAGTGGTGGTGATGCCGAAAGAGGAGGAAGAAAAGAGAGGGAAAAAAACCCGACCTAAAATTAAAAAATAAATATTGGTCCATATGTATCACTCAATATTTGACAGTGATTGGCCCAATGGAATAGAAGTAGGGTTTATTTGACTTTGGTACCTAGTTTTGTCCAGATTTTGTGTTTTTACCGAGTTTTGTCCAACCTTAGACTTTAGTACCTGGAATCACTGTTCACCTTGGATGGCAAAGTAAAAGTACTGACTTCCGTTTAGATTTTTTTTAAAAACAAAAAAATTAATACTTAACGCCGTTAACGACGCCGTTAATACGTGAGTTTTTAAAAAGTAACATGCCTTCAACATTATTCTACGACTACCTTTATTCAGATCCAACGGTCTGATTTTACATTTCTCAAAAAAAAATGGTTGTTCTCATTACTGTTATAAAATGACCGTTGCCATATCCTACTTTCACCACCATCACATGCAAATTCTCATCTTCTTCTTCAACAACACAATTCTTGAAAAACATTTACACAAAACATACATAATGGAGGGTTCAAGCTCATAACCAATTACCAAGTGTTCTCTATGTATTTCTGCTGGTCATGTTGCCAGAGATTGTCATTGGGAAGGTACAAAATGCACACTAACCAACTGCAAGGGGTACATGCTTCTTTTAAAAGCAATAAAAGGAAAAAATGGATTTCAACCTTATGTGAAGTGCAACTACTGTGAAGTTTTCATCTGGTTAGATGCTTATGTAGCTTCACACCAAGGTATTCCACCACCTATTCCACCAACTTTACCAGATGATGAAAAGTGGTTAAAAGAGAAGCAATTTTACTGCTACTCATGTGGGGAAGCAGATCACATGGCTTATAACTGCAGAACAACCTTTTACCATGCACAGATCCATGTTGTGATGGTAAGATGAAGCTGTTCACTTCTACAAAACCAGAATCTATTGGAAACAGATACTACTTATGTCAAACATGTAAGAAGGTTAAGTTTCAATAAATATGTAAGCAAGTGTTGGAATATGTATGAACCTAGTAAGATACTGTCATACTGTTATAAGTAGGTAATAAGAAAATAACTTAGCAACTGCATATGTTGTTCACAACCTTTAAACATGTACTCCTAAGCAACTGCAGTGGTCCAAAAAAAATAAAAACTAAGCAACCTAAAGCATAAATGATAACTAATCACTTAGGTCAATAATAATTCCATTAAGGTCATTACCAATGGCATTTTGAATTATTTTGCTCATTCTTGGTGGTGAAGGCAGATCAGGTTGAAGCAGTTCTGCAGGTTCAGGCAATGTTGCAGGCTCAGTGACTCTTTTCCTCTTTTGTTGTACAACACCACCTCTGGTTCTAACACCACCAGCTCTTGGACCACCATTTCCACCTCTCATATCAACTTCTGGAATCCCAATACCAACAATGTTGCCTATTTTTCTATACACAATACCTAACCCACCTCTACCCCCACCTCTAGTGCCTGGAGTCCAACCACCTACACCCCTTCTTCCTCTTGTAGAAGATCTTCCAGGAAGTACCCAAATTGGTGGTGCTGCTGTTGCAGATGGTGCTGGTGTTGCAGATGGTGCTGCTGTTGTAGGTTCTTCAACATTATCCCCAAACAATAAATACTCAGATCCCCTCCTCATGGTCCCATTCCCTCCACCTCTAGTTCTGGGACCATCTCTAGTTCTTGGGCCAACTCTAGTTCTTGAACCACCTCTACTAGTGGCAATTGTAGCTCCACTTGACGTTACACCTGCCTGTCCACATGTCACCTCATAGCCATCACTTCTGCCACCTCTCTTTCCACCTCTCATGCCACCTCTACCCCCACCTCTGCTATTGTTCTGTTGTTGACTTTGGTACTCCTGAAAATCCTCTGCTAGATTCCTTCCCACATGTGGTTCACCATCTACAAACAAAGAAAAAGTTATAGATAAAGATAAAGTAAACAAAAGGAAAAAATGCATGTCACCTTCTTGTTGTTCAAGTTGATTCTTTTTAGGACAACCTTTTTTGTTGTGTCCAAACCCTTTGCATTGGGAACTTTGCTATCTTTGCATATTTTCACCTCTAGCCTCATATGCATCTCTTGTTCTTTGTGTTCTTGGTCTGCCTTTTTGCCTTTCAAAAGGAGGTGGTGCAACCTTGTGTTGTATGTCATCCTTTGCCATCCACTTAGACTCATTATCAATGGGACCAACCATTCCTTCATAAGTTGCTCTATATTTGTCCACCTTGTGGTAATCATCAAACAACCAGCAAAACCATAGTTTGTTTCAATTATGGAATTAAAGTGGTATCATATAAAGTTTAACCAAAAGGAATTAAAGTGGTGAAGACCAACTTACTCTTTCCAGTCTGCATTCCTGTTATAAAAAGGGGCATTAATTGCATGTTCACAAGGAATGCCAGTGACTTCCCAAAACCTACAATCACATTCATGCTTGGACAATGTTACCACCCAAGATTGTTCATTTATGTTATCAAGGATTGTCCACACATCTCTGCTAGTAGGAACTCTTTCATATGCAGTTGCATTTTCTATATTCACATTGTATTTCTCTCTTGCCCTAGGTACCACTCCTCCATCTTCATAACCCTCACCTTGTATTTTTCTATCAAACATCAACCTTGTCACCATAAGATGATATTTCTCAAGAAACTTGCATATAGGCAACCCTCTTAGGTCCATAATCCAAGCATTAAAAGCTTCATAGAAATTTGAAGTTATGTGTTCACAACATGATGAAGTATCAAAAAAAACTCTTGCCCACTGTGCTAAATCTTCTTTATGTAGATAACTCACTGCTTCTGGTCTTAAATACTTCATCCTGTTCATGTTAATATCATGGTCTTCCTTCACATATGACCTAGATGAATTCCACATTAGTGACTCTAGATGCTTTCTTGAGTGATACTTCTTAAATTTTTTGTACATGTGCCTAACACAAAACCTATGGTGATGGTTAACATCACTAAAATTTGTGTCAACAGCTCATATAAGTCCCTTCTCCCTATCAGATATGAATGTAAGTGCTCTAGGCTGCTCTTTTAAATAAGGTGCAATAATCCTAAGAAACTCAGTCCAATTTTTTTTGTCTTCTTTTCTACACAAGAAAATACCAATGGGAAACAATCCATTGTTTGCATCTAATGACATGATAGACAAACACACACCACCATATTTACCTTTCAGAAAACACCCATTTAAACCTAGAATAGGTCTACAACTATTCTTAAAACCATCTAGGGAAAACTTATAAACTATACATGCATGCTTGAACTTACCACTTTCACATGTTGCACAACTAGCAATGCTACCTGCATTCCTCTTTAGTATTTGGTTGCAACACTTAGGGATCATGGCATAGCTGTCTTCATAGTTACCAAAAACTCTCTCCATACACATATGCCAAGCATACCAAGCTGTCCAGTAAGAGATCTCTACATGATAAACCCTCATTACTCCATCCTTGAAATCCCTTGGTTTATAGTTTGGATGAGCTTTGAACACATCTAACATAACCCTGAATACCCACCTGCAAAACATCATAACTAAATAAGTATAACAGTGTTGTGACAATATAAAATAACTTAGGAAATAAATAAAGAAATAAATTAGGGTTAGGTCAAGCCAAAAGTTATTTCACACCTTGCATTGGCTAAGGGATTTTTGATTCCATGTGTTGATGTACATGTGTGCTCAAAATGACCATTTTCGCACCTAAATCTCACTTTAGCCCAAATCCTTGAGCAGTATACATTCCATTTGCATTTTGGGTAGTTCTTGCATTCATAATGTTGTTGAAGCTGAGTATTCTTCTTCTGTAAAATGTCAAAAGTCAGAAAGATGTTTTGATCCTTGATGTAATCCCTGCATTCTTGATATGAACTCCATTCTTGACCAACAAATATCTTGTCCAATATTGTTGTGTTACTCTTCCAAGTCTTCAACTCTTCCTCTTCATAAACTCTGCATGTCTCCTTCACATAATCCTTATACTTTGCACTCTTCTTAACCACACTTTCTAACTGCACAGTCAAGTCATCTTCTTTATCATAGGAGTTTTCCTATGGAACTATTATTTTCTCTTCTTCTTGGTCTGACTCTCCAACAGAGATATACTCCTCTTTAGGTCTACAATCGTCAATCCTGACTTGCTTTTTCTTAGTTGGTTTTACAGTAACTTCTGGTTCTACTTGAGTAACTTCTGGTTCTAGTTCTACGTGAGTAACTGACTCAACAGGAGTAACATCCATATCAACATTTGCTTCTGGTTCCACCAATTTAACTCTTTTCTTTATAACTTTCTTTAATTTTCTTCCACTACAAACCTTTTCTACACCTTTCCTAACTTCATTTACAACAGTACTTGATCCAACTGCATTAGATCCACCATCTGTGTCCACATTTACATTGTCATCTACATTTACAACATCCCCCACATTTACAACACCCCCTGACTTGAAACAGATCCACCTTGATTCCATGTAGTAATACCTGGCCTGTCATACTTGTATAACTGAGACAACCAATCTAATTCTTCTTCCAACAAACAATCAGCCCTTTTAACATTCTTATCAGGATCCCTCTTAGCCGTACTTGCCACTACCAGATAGCCATCTTTAGTGGGGTAAAACTTAGGGAATTCAGAACCATCCATTTCTGCATATCATCATCACACAAAAGTTAAAATTACATCATACTTTAATTGATTGAACATACACAAAAGTTAAATTTACAACATACTTTAATCGATTGAACATACACCTACTTTAAAATTGTTGCATAAAGATAAAATTGTGAAAATAAAATTAAATTTTTAAACAAACAAAATTCAACAAACCCACGTTATATTTCCCCTTTTCAATGACTTAAAAACACCCAAATCGAAAATTTCCCAATTTTTATAATCCTTAAATTAATTTAATCGAAAAATTGAAGAGATTAGACAAAACCCAACACATAAACTACTCTTATAATTACTATTGATATCATAAATTAGGGTTAATTAGCAGACAAAAAACAATTGGTTGAGAAATCGAACCACTCACCACTGAAATCGATTGAACAGTGGTAACAAGAACTTGATTAACTTCACACTACTAATACTCCTGACAAAAACACCTCAATAATCTTCTTTATAAATCAGTGGATCACGATCGATCACAATCTTTAACTTCCTTTTTGATTTTCTGGTAGATGGAGACGGAGATGTTCTTCTCTGGAAGATGGAGGCGGAGAAGACGAAAACAAATTAGGGCATTCGTACTGTTTGGAGAAAGGTTATATTAGTTAGTTAGATCTTAACCGTTCATCTTTGAGATGAAACAAAATCTAATATAAACCGTAGATCTTAACCGTTAGGGACTTGGTTTGTCATTATTAGCAAAGTTTATTTTTTTTGGTAATTCTAATTTAATTGACGGAAAACAATAACACGTCATCATTTCACGGCTCTTAACGGGTAAACAGTGATTCCAGGTACTAAAGTCTAAGGTTGGACAAAACTCGGTAAGAACACAAAATCTGGACAAAACCCAGGTACCAAAGTCAAATAAACCCATAGTTTATCCTAAACAAAAACCGGGGGGTTTCAACATAGTTGGCTCCAGAGTTGGCAAAAAGCTCTGCATTTAAGCGTGTTCGGGATAGAAGCAATCCAGGTATGAGTGATATCCCAGGAAACTGTTGTTGGATGACCGCAGTAATGCCCGTTGAAAACGCCACACTGCCGGATGACCGTATCGGCTAAGTAGGGAAAATATCATTGGAGGATCGGGTTACTATATTATAACTAGTAGGTAACCCATGCTACGCAACTCGGCTGATGGAAATTATTGGTTTGGAGTGGCGGGGTTTCGTCCCGCCCCTTGTAGGCCAAATGTTTTTGAACATCTTCAAAAAAAATCTTGATTAATATGATTATTTCTATGAGTAGAGAAATATGATATCCTTTAATAATTCCATTATGGTATATGTGTAATTTAAAAAGACTTAGATATCGCGAAAGTATGAATCGAATTTTAAGTTACATGCCAAAGAATTTTTTGTTAGAAATGCTTAAACCACAATATAATATCAGTTCGTGATGCATATATATATTCCATACCCCCTTGACAATGACAACTAAAAGCATAAACCAAATTTCTATACATTGTTATACTCAAAATTTTGTTCGAACTGTAGTCAAGCTGGAAAACGTTTTCAAACTTTGCTAAATGATTAATCACCAGACATGAGAATTACAAAGACCCGATTTATTTAAATTGTCTGCGTATGATCTAAATTGACATGAGAAAAAAACACACGCTTAAATACTACTTAGTGAGTCCAGCTTTTTACCGTAGATACCTTCCCGTCGAAATGGGATTTGTCCAACACTTGTTCTCGTACCATAGGTACCTAATGCATAGCAGATGCGCAAGCTTTCCATTCACCAAAGAACCATACTTCCCTAAGGAATTCAGTATGGCCATCCCTTTTTAAGGATTTCATCAATCTTCAATAATTTTTCCTTTGGACCTCCGAAGGGAACCGCTCGATCATATTATTGTTTAATTTTACTGCGAGAATAAACTTCCCATTTACTCATTTTAGAAGGTTTCTGCAGAGCTCAATTTTTTTGAATTATATTTACATTTTTCAAGTTGATAAGTGGTATGTGCTCATGTCAAGATTACCAATGCTCCCATTCCCTATCATTAGAATCGTGCAACCATTTTAGAAAACTCATATTATCATATTAGTCATCATAGCACAATCATTAATCTCAATTTCAGGGACATGTAAACATTTTTGATACACAATAACAGCATTAAGATTTCTTTTTTCAATGTTTGATACACTATAATCAAATATGAGTCTCTTCTTATTATGATCCAATATGATCAGTAGAAAAATATATGACAAATCACTACAGAATCCTATGGGACAACTAAAAAATATATATATGATTAGATACCATATGAAAAATACTTAGTTGACAAATAGAAATTCATATGGCACAATAATTGTTTAAACAAAATTTAGACAAAAAAAATCACTAAAATAACTTAACCAATTTTGAGGATGATAAAGAGGTATCCCTAAGTAAGGAATCCAGTAATTCACTGAAAAATTATTCAAAAGATTTGTGTATATTGTCAGTGATTAGCTATCATGACATTTGTTATACATATATTATATAGTCTAAAATAACCAAATAGATTCGTGTGCAGCCAAATGTTTGTCTTTGTTATGAAATTGTCGATAACTTGTGAATCAGTAGAGACATGAAAGTATTTTAATCCTTCCAAAACGTGCAAAAGGTTACTGAATTAAAAATATGTCATCCCCAACATTTTTGGTGGTTTAAAAATGTGCTGATCTGCCATAACAATATGAGCTATTTGTTGAATATGGTTCGAGTGCTCAAGTTTGAAGAACAATTAAAGCAACCTACCTGCAAAAACCATCTTTCACCACTTCTCGTCCGGTTCTTTTGTTGTGATGCTAATGAGGCATCACAAAAATAAAAGATCAACTTATCATCTAAAAAATTGAAATTTTGAATATGTATAGATTATGAAGGATTGCAGGATACTTTGATTGCAACGTCATCTGCTTTGACATTATTATTCTGCACAGTTGAAAAAAGTAAATGATGTCAATGTATTGTAATATAATTCTTTTGATGATACATTTCAAGATAATATGGAAACTCAAGTCCAGCGTAATAATTTTGTTGACCAAAAATAAAGATATTCATAATAAATAATCTTTTTTGATAAAAAAAAAACACTAAAGATATTCTTATGATCATAACATAAACATAAATTTGGCACATACTATAATTCACAAACTGCAGCAAGGAGAGGAATCTATTAGACAGATCCATGAACACCTTAAAGAAAAAGGAAAAAAATAAAAGAGGAAATATTTACAGCGGTGGTACCGCCAAATAGGTTTTCAAGATTGATCCTAACATCAGGTAAGATAAAGTCAAAGCTAATTTAAGGTCAGATTAGATCTTGCGTAAGAGTTTAACACAACTGTAGTCGGAGATGTATTGTCTAAGAGTCCAAACACATACTTTGTACCCACTGTTAGAAAGTAAACTTTGCAACTGTTTTTGGTGGCACGATTAAGTCCTATTAAAAAAACCATGTTGTAAGGGTAAATTCAGAGCATAAGTCCTGCATGAGTTAATTATTATTAGTTAAGATGGCAAAAGAATTCCAACAAAGCGGGAAAACAAAGGTCTTAAATCAAAGGTATAGGAAACTCTGATACCTTATAGGTATCTAATGACTCGAAGAAAGAAGTTGATTCCCTAAATTTTGGATTCAAAATAATTAAACTTATATATACAACTACTATTTCGTTCATATCTGAATATCTCACTGAGTTATATATAAGAGCTGTGATATGACATGTATTTTCATTATGTTCTCAACTTGATAAATTCATTAACTCAATAGTCGTTAGCTAATTAAGTTTGAACTCTACTTTATAATTCAAATATGTTTTTTTCACAACGTACAATTTCTTGTATTCTTCTATATTTGGTACATCAGGATTTGTGTATATTTTTGTAGCTTTTGTGAACTTGGAAAAATCTTTCGATGAGAATTTTCCATTTAGTATGGCAAGGCTTCGCCCCGCACCCGTTTCCTAAATATATTAGAGCATATTCAGAAAATCTTGATTAGTATGATTATTTTTAGTGGATATACCCATGCTACGCAACGGATCCGATGAGAATTTCCCATTTGGTGGGTGGGGCTTCGCCCCGTACCCGTTGCCCAGATACATTAGAGCATCTTCAGAAAATCTTGATTAATATGATTATTTTAAAAGGATATAAAAGTTTGATATCCTTTGGTAATCAAACTACGGTATATGATGAGTTTAATATTACAAAAGTATGAATGAAATTTTAAGTTATCTACCAAAGAATTTTGTGTTAGAAATCCTTATACCACAATGGAATACCAATTACAGATATGTATGTCTCTTCCGTACGCACTTGATAATGGTAATTAAAAGCATCAACCATATTTCTGTATATTGTTATAACCAAAATTTTGTTCAAATCATAGTCAAGTTGTATGATCAATCACCGGTCTATTCATCAAGACACCATTTATATTGAACCACTAAGGCATGATAATTACAAAGAACCTAATTGTTGTAAATTGTTTGGATCTTGTCTAAATCAACATGAAAAATAAAAAGCAAGCTAAAATAACACACAAAGTGCATACGTTTTTATCGTAAAAATCCATCCACTAACGTGGGCTTTCACCCTGTACCTGTCCCAAGAAGAACAAATATGAAAAATCATTGATAACTCTGCTTCGATATAACATTTTAAATTTTTTGTTATCTTTTTTTTTTATGCGGTTTCATTTTCAACCAATCAGGATAAAAGATTTTACCGACCCACCAATAAAAAAGAGGGTGAACGTCACCGTCCAACGTGAAGCAACATATCGATTTAACTCAAAAAAACAAAAAAAAATCGTCCAGGAAATGTAAGGGGGCTAACTTGCGTTTCGGCCAATTAAAGGTCGGGGTTTCGTTGACCGACCAATGAGAGGGGAGGTGACGTTCCCCGTTCAACGTGGTGTGAGAGATGAGATAGAGTTTTAGGTTGTTGATATATAAAGAGTGTATAAATAAAATAATTTTTTTGTTGGATTTCCTTATAGAATGTAGGGGTATATATATAATGGGTAGGGGTACTTGTGAAGGCCCTCGAGAAATAGAGGTACTTATTCAATCCACACAAAAATAAAACAAAAGTACTTGGCTCAGAGTTGGCAAAAAGCTATGCATTTAAATGTGCTCGGGATGGAAGCAATTAAGGTATGAGTGAACTTCCGGGGAGATGTTGTTGGATGACTGCAGCAGTGCCTGTTAAAAAATCTCACACTATCAGATGTCTACAGTAGCTAGGTAGGAACAATGTCTGTGGAGGGTAGTTTTATGGGTTTCATTCTAGAATGTGGGGGTATATATATAATGGATATGGGTATTTGTGAAGGCCCGTGAGAAGTAGGGGTTTTATTCAATTCTCGTAAAAATAAAACAAAAATACTTGGCCCATGCAGGTCTCGAACCTACGACCTTCGCGTTATTAGCACGACGCTCTAACCAACTGAGCTAATGGGCCATTGGTTTGTATTTGATAAATTTCGACTTTTATTTTCTACATAGATACAGTGATTATAAGATTTTCCCTTATATCATCTATGTTATTGTAGGATTTCAAATTTAAATTGTTCAACACTTATTACGTATTGTTTACATTCATCAACATTGTTATAACGTAATTCAAAAAAATGAGTTCTGCTAACTGACATGTGATGGGTCTTTCTTACATAGTTATAGTGAAACTACAGATGATTCTGCTTTAAGCTCTTAATCGCACAAAACAAAATTACATTATTTATAGAATACCAATTAGAACCTAATTTTACTCTTAAGCTCTAACTAAAATCATTTAGAACTTTTTTATTCTTGTGCATAAATAAAACTAATGCCCTCATCTATTTTCATTGTTCATCTTAAGAAGGGTTTGATGACTGGATGTATATACTAAATTTGACATAATGTACTAAGACATGGACATGGACTAGAGTGATACTCAATTCATGAATCACCATATTTACCCAATTGAAATAATTAATTACGCGATCATAAACATAGTACATACGCAAATATTATCACCCATACACTTAGTGAGCTATTTATTGACAGGATTTCATATACACAATCTAATTCCTTATTTCTCCAAATACAAACCAAACCATTTACAAGAATTCAACACCATAAACTAACATTACGAATATGTGATCCATTTCAGAAGTATCATCATAAACTTCCAAAATGAGTGGTATAACAACCTTTCACAACAGTGAACATCGGAAAAAACATATAGTGGTGTAACTGCTAGCAAACAAAGAAATCAAGTTGAATCAACACCAAAAATTAAAACCAAGATCAAATTCAACTGGGAGTTGACGGAGATCTAAAAAAAATTAAGTTACTACTTATATTTTTTAAGTGAAGGAATCCAATTTCTTTATAATATGAAACGACTCTATTAGCATATTCCCCATGAAAAATAAGTTAATTTTTTTTTTTGAAAACATTAGATCCATGTTCGGTAAAACTCTATTTTCCATCTACCAAAACAAATCCAAACCAAAATGATTTCTCTTATTTTTTTATAAATTTTCATATTTGAAGGTGAAAATGGACGAAAAATAAATATAAACAAGTTTTCTTGGGTGATAAATACATTGGCAGCGACGGAGGTGGTAGTGGCACTGGCACCGGTGGTGCCGAAAGAGGAGGAAATAAAAAAGAAAAAATTAAAATTAAAATGGAATAAAATTATTTGAGGTTTCTTCTAGTATGGGTATTTACATAATGGGTAAGGGTATTTATGAGGGCCCGTGAAAAATAGGAGTATTTATTTATTTGATTCCCATAAAAATAAAACATTAATACTTGGCCCATGCAGGTCTTCAACCTGCGACCTTCGCGTTATTAGCACGACGCTCTAACCTACTGAGTTAATGGGCCGGTATTTGTCCAATTTTTACTTTCATTCTCTCCATGGATAAGGTATCTTTCGCATTGTATGATTCCAAAGTTTAATTGTTCAACACTTATTATATGTTGATTAATTGATTATTGTTATGCATTGTTACAAATAGCACGACCTAGGATTGTCGATGAAACTTATCGAAACGTAAACTGGCTCAGTCGGTTCCTTTACGATAAGGCTTATCGGATATTCGATATACGATAATTTCCAACGGAATTTTAGAAATCAATTCCGATTCCGTTACGATAAGGTTATCGGATATCATATATTTTTCCGATAATTTATGATATCTGACAGGAAATCAAAAAAACTTTTTTTTCAGTTCATATAAGCATTTACAGTTCATAATGCAGTTCAAACATATTGAAAATACACACAAATGTTCACAGTTTATAGATTAAATGTTCTATTGTTCTTGCAGCAAAAAGAAAACACAAAGAAACTGAAATTTGTACTAGCATTTGACTGAAGTACATCTGTACTAGCATTGTCATTGAGATATAGCAGCCTGCATCTTTCAAAGTACATCTGCATTTTAAAGAAACTGAAATTTGTTAGTTGGCAGTGCAAGAAATATGAAAGGAAAAGAAAAGAAAGGAAAGTTACTAACATGTACTACTAGTATTAGCATTGCCATTGAGATCCGACAAGCAATCACCTAAGCAAGGCAATGCTTGAACAACTTCTGGAGCCAACGAGCTTTTGTGCGTTGTAAGAACCCTGCCACCAGCACTGAACATGGATTCTGATACTTCACTTATCATTGGAAAATCCAACACATCTCTTGCAATCTTTGCAAGAGTTGGGTACTTAGGAGCATGATTTTTCCACCAAGCCAATATATCAAACAAACCTTCCTCTTTGGGTGTGCCTTTAGTAAGCAGTGGTTCTTCTAAGTATTTCTCCAACTCTGACTTCTGAACCTCAATCTCACTATTTTCTATCATAAACTCATCATACCCATAGTCACTTTTAGTTATTCTAGAATTATCAATTCCAACTGAACCTGTTCCACTACTAGATGTATGCCCCAAATAATCTGCAGTTGTACAGTTACTATCACATCCATATGAAGAGAAAAGAGCATTGATTGTTATATGAAATTTGTTATACTGAGTTACATAGCCATCCACTCCATATAACTTCTTATAAACAAACTCTATCCATCTAGCCTTGTACCTTGGATCTAAAACCACTCCAATGCTTATCAACAAGTTACATGTTTTTCCAATAACTATCAAACTTCTCACTCATATTCAATCACATATCTCTGATATACATATGAGGAATAGATTCTCATTGCCTAATGCTCTTATTAATCTCATATACCCCATTGTAATACATATTTGTTGTTGGATAGTTAATGCCAGCAAATTTACTTGAAATAACATCAAACACTTCCAAACACTCACAAATATATATTCCTTGTTGCCACTCCTCTGAACTTGGTAGTATATTGAAATTAGAATCCAAATCAGCTAACCTGACAAATCCTTGTCTCAAATCAATTGCTTCTTTAAGCATCTTAAAGGTGGAGTTCCATCTAGTGTCCACATCTAAACTTACAGACCTTGCAAGAAGTTTAAGTTGTGCTAAACCATTTGAAAACCTCTCTTTTCTGGCCTGTGAAGACTTGACATATTTGACACACTCTCTAATACTTTCTATAAATTCATCAGCTACTTTCATCCCACAGAATACAACTAAATGCAATATATGATTGCTACACCTCATTTGAAACAGATCACCCTCAAGAACTAAACAATTCTTGCTAGAAAGCCATCTCTTCTGATTTCTCATCATAACATCATTGGCTTTAGCATTGTCAGCAGCTAAAGCAAACAACTTACTATCTATATTCCAATCTAGAGCTACTGCTTTCACAAAATCTGCAAGAACTTCTCCAGTATGTGGTGATGGCACTAAAATGTATTCTAGTGTTTTCTTATTCAGTTTCCATTCATCATCTATGTATGACATGTTACACAACAATATCCATTTTTTGTATGTTTACAAGTCCACATATCAATTGTTAAACTACATTTAGATGTTATTGAATCAAATTGTTCTTGTAATTGAACTTTGAACTCAGCATACAATTTCATAATGTCATCCCTAGTTGTATTCCTACTATAACACTTGGAAGAAGGGTTCAAATATCTAACAAACTCTCTAAAATATCCTTGCTCAACCATATTTAGTGGATAATCATGTTTAGCAATCATCTTAGCAATAAGTAACCTAGTAGCATCAGGATCATATTTCTAATTAGCTAACTTAGTTTATGTGTTACCTGTTTTGACAGAAGTTATCTTTCTTTGCCCATGTTGATTTTCTGGCTTCTTTTTGCAGGTATTAAATGGGATTTCAAGTGGCTAGTTCCTTGTGTACTTGTTGCTTCAATTCTCTTGCTACAATATTTGCATTCACCTATAACTTCATCACCTTCTTCCCATCTGGTCCAATCTTTGTAGTAATAATTCTTTCAAATTCATTTCATACATTTGACCTTGTTGTACGTAGTTTTTTCTTTGCTTCAGCTACAAGTGGATCTTCCTCTTCTTCCCCTTTTTCTCTGGGATGACTCACAGATGGTGAATTAATTTTTGAACAAAACTAAGGAAGTTTTACCTTAACCTCTAATATCTACCTCCTTCTCCTCAATTTACATGCAGACAATGAAATTGATACTTCTATGCAGCAACACAAAATTAAAACCTGGAAACATGGTTTTTTAAAATTCAGAGAATCAATTAATTGGCAATGAACCTTCCTAAATACTCCCTCCGTTTCAGGAAAATAGTTATTTTTCCTATTTGCACAATTATTAAGGCAAGATGAGAGAGAATAATTTTTATAATTCATTTCCATATTTACTCTAACAAAAAGTCTAATACTACATATATCTTTATAATAACAATAATAACATTTCTTAAAATAACAAGGGTCGTTTTGAAAGTTTGTTATATTGAAAAATGAAAGTAACTCTTTTGTTGGAAAAATTTAAAGAGAAAGTAACTCTTTTCCTGAAACGAAGGGAGTATATAGTTGAGATGAAAAACAGACTCAGCATCACCAAAGAAACAAAAAACCCTTACCTTTACTAAAGTACAGAACTTCATTAAAAAATAAGTGCACGCTCTAAAACATAGAAAAGAAGACGAAAAAAGTGAAAAGCAAGATTGATTTTTCCTGCTCTTGTTGTGCACAGCGTCAAGTCCTCTTCCTTTTGCAAACCCTTTAATCCACCTCTTTATCTCTATTGTGCACAAACAATAGATTAATTAGATTAATGACTTACGGGGAAGACGGTTTAGATTAGTGGGAAAAAAGATTATCACAACCTTTGTCTACGTCTTAATGGCACCACTCTCTCCACTAACCAGGATAGAGTTGACTTTACGTTTTTTTCATAATAGCCTTATCCTCCTTCAACTGCCATGCCTGTATCTTCTATGTACTTCATCCATTGACTCACTGTACCCCATTCCAAATGTCATGAGGAGCAACTAAAAATTAATCAATAAATAGTTAATTGAGCATTTATTGTGATGAATATATAGCACCCAGTTGCTGGACTAAGAAGTAAATCTCAATGCAATTATATTATCCTTCCAGTGAGCAATAAAAGGAAAAAAGTCTGGCTGGTATTGGCCGTCTGTTGTACTAAAAAGTAACACCAATCGCATTCAGTGTAAAGATACATATACTTAGAAATGAACGCTAAACAAATTTCTAACCAAAAGTTAATTGAAATCCGAAAATCACCCATTAGCTATCATCTTATCATATGCCAAAGGCAATGTCATCTACCTCATATATCAAACTGAATTAGATTGAAATACACATCTTTTCAAATATGCCCGAGGAAGTTTATCAATAAACACATGTTTACGAAATCAGACTTAAACTTTCGGTCTAGTGTAGCCTTCAACTTGTGAATTAAAACTTTCAAGCTTTAAAAGGGAACCACTTTCTCTGGGTACGATGATAATATCAAAAACATAGATATAGATGTTTTGAGAAAGAAGAATTAAAACCTTCTAAGCCTTTGCAGCAGCATTTGCAGATTGGCCAATCAAATCTTCTCTAACAACAAATTGAGCTCTCAGCAAATCTAGAAGCAACCTAACATCTCGTCAATGTTTCTTCATAATACCCACTACTTTTTCCCAAAGTTTGAAATTGACTCAAATCAAAATGGTAGTGTGCATGTTAGCGGCTAGTTTCTTCATAATTATGCAGTATTGTGAAGAACCAACTTAGTCCATTCTACTGCTATTACTCTCATCAATGCTAAAACTACTGCCGAAAAATATATACCTAATGGAATGGACAAAAAATATACTCAACTTGGTCCCTTGCTGTCGACTAAGTTTAAAAAACTTATTTTACCTGGCCAAGCCTAGCTAAAAGATATAAAGCAAGGGTACATGCCTTGCTTGGATCATCTAACGCTGGAATAGACAATCCTGCTACAGTTCTGTTCCATCATGCCCTTTAGCAAAACCATGAATATGAAAAAGCAGTTCTATAGAACTTTGAGACACATGAGAATACCGATAATTTGTACCTTGGTCTGAACTGTACTTATTTTTATACTCAAAATGCAGGTATAGCGCAAAGGAAAGGGAGGTCAGTAAATAAATCTATCCCGTCAAGTATTTGTAGAACATGGTTAAACATGGACGATTGGATCTGACGTGAATCGAACACGTAACCTTCTGACGTGGAGTCAGATGCACTACCATTGCGCCACAGATCCGTGATTCAGAGAAAGTCAAAAACCTTGCAGCGTAGAATGAAGATGCTTCCTGGGGACAGGTCAAACCAAGAGCGACAACAATAGCATTGATAAGGCGTTTTTGGGGAGCTCAAAACATCCAGTACATGGGAGTTTCCATAGCAAGCAAGATAGTGGGTCGCCTACAGATAAGAATCAGAAACACCATCACACAAAATGACTGGATTGCGGATATAAATAGTAAGCTTCAAAAACTATCAATATATAATCTCTAATAACAAGATGAAGTACACAGATAGTTGTTCAGGTTATTATAAAGGTAGCATATTATGTTTAGGAACAATATAAACTGCAAGCACATTATAGTCATGCTAAAAAAGGAAATGCATATAGATGTTTGTACCAATACAGTTCATGCATTTTTCACTTGTAACTGCTGAAGCAACAGTCTTCAAAATTACCTGCACTTGGGACACATAAGATAATCCAGTTGCCTCGAATTAGAGTGGGACACAAAAGATAATCCAGTTGCCGCAAATTAGAGTGTTTAGGTTGTTGATAACATCAGCAGTAGATTCAGAAGAAACAGTTCGGGAATTACTAAATATGAGACTCCTGCTTTTCTTCAACAAATTCAAGTGGATAATAATTACAGAAATAAAATATCTCAACAGAAATTCTTACTTGGGTAATAATTAATTTCTCTTTTTCTTCAACAAATTCCTGCTTTTCTTTTTTTCTGGATCCTCCAAACTCATATGTTGAGTTACAACATCATCTGCCAATAAAATTAATCATGCAACATCAACCAAAACTAACTTCAGCATTCAGAAAAAAAAATTAGTGCAAAACTGGATTTAAAGTACTGTACTCACATCCAGAAAGATTGTTGAATGTGTTATGCAATTTTTCCAAAATTGGCTTAGATTCCTAATTACACTACTATACAAACATATGACAACAATAAATCTGTTTTGTGGTATTTGAGAAATCCCAAATGGCTTGTGAGTAAAACTTAAGGAATCCTACATTAAAAGCAAAAAATCAATTTACTCACATTAAAGGACGGAGTAGTACCTACATTAGAATCCATATCCTCTTCACCAGCTGTTGCTCGTGTTGTTGTTATTGCTTCAGAGCTGTTAAGTTTAGATCGGTCATGGTTAGGGTCTATATCGACAGTTTAGGGTACCTAAAAGAAAAAAATAAAATCAGAAAATTTTAGATCTATATAGAATAAAATTGAGAAACAGAAGGAAATAGAAGAATGAAATCTGTACTAACCTTGAATTTGCTATTAACTTTGGCTAAACCAACCGTATTAGAGTATCTGTGAGCACCTATTTATCTCTGGCTTTCGATATCAATACCCATAACCTTTGACTGCAACAACTATTGATTATAAATATATACAAAACGAAAAAACAACAAAAAAAAATATGTTTTCACGATTTTATACCTTGCATATGTTTATTATTACGGTCACAAAGATCCAGAACAACTGATATCAACATCCATGAAATCCGACCACCACAACTGCCGATAACAAAATTATGTGAAACAAAAAATACACATGTGAATACAGATAAAAATCTATAAAACACAAATACCACATAACAAAATATTTAATTCATCACCTCATTCATACATAGCATCACCACATGTTGATCCATGTCCATATATATAGTAAAAAGAGGTACTAGTAGCATCTGCAAATAAAACATCACCATTAATCAGGAATTTTAGGCATCAAAATCTAATATTTATTAATAAAAAAGAAAAAAGAAAAAAGAAAAAAGAAAAAGAAAGAAGCAAAACCCTAGCAGAAAAAAACAACAACATGAAAACGATAAGACCTTACTTTTGCTCGAGTGTTTTATATAGAGAGTATCCAAACCAAAATTTTCATATAAAAAAAATTGATTTAGGAAAAAACAATCCCTAGTTTAGGAAACAACAACCTAAAAGCTACAAAAAAATTGTAATTTGGATAGCTACATTATTCTTATATCACCGTAAAGATTCGATCTTGATCTAAATATATAGATATAGATAAAATCCTTTCAGCAATTCTTAGATTTGCTAGCTAAAATATATTGAACCGAAAAGGTAAAAATAAATAAAAATCTATTTTTAGATTAAGATTTTATTATAACTTTGTTTCAAACATGGAAATTAATAAGACTATTTCCTTATAAAACATCTAAATAACTTAAAAAACAATCCCGTGCCATGTAAAAAAAAATTGTGTATTATTTTATGTTTTTTCCTACATTAGTCGTCTTTAAAAATCTATCTTTAATAGTCCAGTTGATGTAAATCCGACGGTCTGGATTTTATGAAAACTATGTAAATGTGGTGTAAGAATAACAAAATAAATATCAACTAATCAGGATAAAAGGTTTTGCCGACCTACCAAAAAAAAAAAGGGTGAACGCCACCGTCCAACAACAAATCGATTTAACTAAAAAAAAACGTCCAGGCAATGTAAGGGGGCTAACTTGCGTTTCATCCAATCAGAGGTCGGGGTTTCGTTGACAGACCAATGAGAGGGGAGATGACATGCCCCGTTCAACGTGGTGTGAGAGATGAGATAGAGTTTTTAGGTTGTTGATTTATAAAGAGGGTAAAAATAAAATAAAAGTTTTTTGGGTTTCCTTTTAGAATGTAGGGGTATATATATAATAATTAGGGGTATTTGTGGAGGCCCACGAGAAGTAGAGGTATTTATTCAATCCACACAAAAATAAAACAAAAGTACTTGGCTATGCATTTACGTGTGTTCGGGATGGAAGCAATTCAGGTATGAGTGAACTCCCGGGGATATGTTGTTACATGACCGCAGCAGTGCCCATTAAAAAATCTCACACTATCGGATGTCCACGGTAGCTAAGTAGGAACAATATCTGTAGAGGGTGGGTTTTTTTTGTTTCCTTCTAGAATATAGGGGTATATATATATAATGGATAGGGGTATTTGTAAAGGCCCGTGAGAAGTAGGTTTCCTTCTAGAATGTAGGGGTATATATATATAATGGATAGGGGGTATTTGTAAAGGCCCTTGAGAAGTAGGGGTATTTGTAAAGGCCCTTGAGAAGTAGGGGTATTTGTACAATTCCTGCAAAAATAAAACAAAAATACTTGGCCCATGCAGGTCTCGAACCTGCGACCTTCGCGTTATTAGCACGACGCTCTAACCAACTGAGCTAATGGGCCATTGGTTTGTATTTGATAAATTCCGACTTTTATTTTCTACATGGATACAGTGATTATAAGATTTTCCCTTACATCATCTATGGTATTGTAGGATTTCAAATTTAAATTGTTCAACATTTATTACGTATTGTTTATATTCATCAATATTCTTATAATGTAATTCAAAAAAATGAGTTTTGCTAACTGATATGTGATGGATCTTTTTTACATAGTTATAGTGAAACTACAGATGATTTTGCTTTTAAGCTCTTAATTGCACAAAACAAACAAAATTACATTACTTATAGAATACCAATTAGAACCCAATTTTGCTCTTAAGCCCCAATTAAAATCATTTAGAACTTTATTATTTTTGGGCATAAATAAAACTAATTCTCTCATCTATTTTCATTGTTCATCTTAAGAAGGGTTTGAGATGACTGGATGTATAAACTAAATTTGACCTAATGTACAGAGATATGGACTAGAGAATGATACTCAATCCATGAATCACCATATTCACCCAATTGAAATCATTAATTATGCGATCATAAACATAGTACACACGTAGATATTATCACCCACAAACTTAGTGAGCTATTTATTGATAGGATTTCATATACAGAATCTAGTTCCTTACTACTCCAAATACAAACCAAACCATTTACAAGAATTCAACACCACAAACTAACATTATAAATGAGTGATCCATTTCAGGAGTATCATCATAAACTTCCAAAATGAGTGGTATAACAACCTTTTACAACAGTGAACATCGGAAAAAACATATAGTGGTGGTGTAACTGCTAACAAACAAAGAAATCAAGTTGAATCAACACCAAAAATTAAAACCAGGATCAAATTCAATTGGGAGTTGACGGATATCTATAAAAAATTAAGTTACTACTTATATTTTTGAATTGAAGGAATCCAATTTCTCTATAATATGAAACGATTCTATTAGCAGATTCCCCAGGAAAAATAAGTTAAGCAACTTTTCTGAAAGCATTAGATCCATGTTCAGTAAAACTCTATTTTCCATCTACCAAAACAAATCCAAACCAAAATGATTTCTCTTATTATTTATAAATCTTCATATTTGAAAGGTAAAAATGGACGAAAAATAAGTATAAGTTAGTTTTCTTGGGTGATAAATACATTGGCAGCGATGGAGGTGGTAGTGGCACTGGCACCGGGGCCGAAAGAGGGTGAAAGAAAAAAGGGAAAAATAAAAACAAAAATGGAATAAAAGCTTTTTGGGGTTTCTTCTAGATTGGGTATTTACATAATGGGTAAGGGTATTTCTGAAGGCCCGTGAAAAATAGGAGTATATATTTATTCGATTCCTATAAAAACAAAACAAAAATACTTGGCCCATGCAGGTCTTGAACCTGCGACCTTCGCGTTATTAGCACAACGCTCTAACCAACTGAGCTAATGGGCCGGTATTTGTCCAATTTTTACTTTTGTTCTCTCCATGGATAAGGTATCTCTCGCATTTTATGATTCCAACGTTTAATTGTTCAACACTTATTATATGTTTCTTAATTGGTTATTGTTATGCATTGTTACAAATAGCACGACCTAGGGCTGTCAACGGAACTTATCGAAACAGAAACTGGCTCAGTCGGTTCTGTTACGATAAGGCTTATCGGATATCTGATATCCGATAATTTCCGACGGAATCTTAGAGATCAATTCCGATTCCATTACGATAAGGTTATCGGATATCATATATTTTTCCAACAATTTCCGATATCTGACAGGAAATCAAAAAATTCTTTTTTCAGTTCAAATTTCAGTT
>JAJJMC010019063.1:15070812-15109552 GCA_023531435.1 Papaver californicum
AGCAAATAGAAACTACCTAGCCAAGTGAAAGTAAGATAGTTTGCTAGTTTTGTATAGGTAATAGCCAAACAGAATACAAGCACTGTAATCCTGCAAGTATCTGCCCAACAACAAGATGCTATAAAATACTAGTTGAGCAAAAACTCAAAAACTTCAAAATCTCTATTGCAAAAGAAACTTAATACCTTTCCTACTTTGAGATCTTATTTATTAATTGTCAATGACCATTAATACTAGCATAGTTGAGGTTGCAGAAAAAGATAAAATCATATGAACATACCAGCACAAAAGTGACCGTAGATACCAAGGATTTGAGTACAAATAGGGAAAGTGCAGCTGCTCCAATGGTAACGGAAATCTTAGCCACTGGCCTCGGAACAGAACTCTGAAAACAAAGAAGTACATGATTATGAATATAACACACTTTATAAGCTTAAGATAAAAGTTAAAAATTAGTTGAAGTTGGACAAGTAGAAATTTGGAATATGACAGAAAGTGATAACTGACATACAGGAACAAGATTGGTCCCAGCTTCAATGCCATCTTTGCCAACACTCCATACTGTTTGAATAACTATCTCGAAGAATTTAAAGGTAGCAATCAGTGGATGTTAACATAATAGACTACAAGATTTTTTCTCGTTTTCACAAGACATAAAAGAGTCCTACAAAAATGTTTGCTGAGTTCTTGAAACTTTTACAGTATATTAATTATGAACCATATGGCCATCCATCCTAATTTGTTTATCAACCCTTTCTGCCCTATAAGTAACCCAGTCATCATAATCTACGTTCCACAATAACTCTGTCAAGTATCAAAGAATATTACAACATCAACGTTAAATAGACTCCAACTTCCGAGGTTCCATCTGTAATCTCTAATGGAGTAATTTCAAGAGGGAAACACGCACAATTGGTAAATGGTCACAATTCACAAACAACACCTATTTGCATACATGAAGCACAATCCAGATTTTGTCATTTTCCCTTTGTTATTCTTTTCTTTTTGTGTGTTTGTAAGTTGGTATAAAAGAGTAGAAGCAGGAAACTAACATTCAAAAAAATTAATAACTCAAGAGACAAAATCAGTTATCAGACTGATCATCTGAAAAATGTATTACCAATTATGATTCACAATATAAGACATCGTATGAAGATCATGAGAGGAACATGCGTAAATTGAATTTCGTTTGATGTATGCAGAATTCCTTAATTTCATGTTTTGGTTACAAGCGACATATGCATTCTCAGTTGTTTTTTTTAAAGTACTTGGTTAGATGAGTGCAACAAGAAAAAAAACAAGTCAAAGAGACACAGTTACAGTTAGTGAATACTTGTTTTCTTTTTCTGGAGGTCTTAGATGGGGGTTGGCTTGTTTTTCAACTAAAGCAAAAATGAAAGAAATAACATAGAATGTCTGGTGAACATGGAGCAGTTGAAGCGCCAACGGTAGCACGTGTGCATTACATTATGCAATACACAGTCCTAGATATCTTATTCACCCTCTTTCTTCCTTCCATCTCCAAGCCTGGCCTAGGTTAACGAAACGGCACATGTATCGAATCCTACTTGCCCACATGTGAAAAGGGGATAGGAGATAACCAGCCGGCTAGGATTCATCAGATCCTGACTACGCACCAAGTATCACATATATCCCTGGAATTTCCCCTAGTTTTCCTACCAAATTGCTATATCTTAGTCCCACACCCTGTTTCTCTTAATCAAATTCTACCCATATCCTTAAAAAAAAAAAAAACTTAATCAAGTATCCCTGAATTAATGGGACTATAATAAAAAAAAATAGAACAAGCTTAGTGAAAGAACTGGCTGATTTTATCATGTGGCAAATGTACACATTACAAAGCTTGGTAATTGTTTTCCGAAATATGATTTTAATCGATAATTGTCTCAGTTTCCAAACTGTAATCATGATTCATGACATAACACCATAATCAATTAGTTTTCAACAATCTAAATTGGTAGCTAGCATCTTCTAATATTTCTTACAATGTTTTATACTATTTCCGACATCAATTTCTTTCCTCCAAAACCCTAAATACACATTGGATTGATAAAATACTAATGAAACATTGAGAGAAAGGGAAAGAAACTAGTGTACCTTTGTAGAAGATGTTGGATTGAGCTGCCACTATACTGCAATTGTTGGACTTCTTCTTACTTTGGCTTCTAAAACGGATTGTTGAGGGTTTTGACTGAGAATATAACTTGGGTGTTGCTAGATTCAACCCTTGCCAAGAAGGAAACAAGGTCTTAGTTTGGGGAGAGCGGAGAAGAAGGGATTGATGAAGCGACATAATCATCGCCATGTATCTGTCTATCTATCTATCAAGGAGAAGAAGCAAAAGAACCCAATCGTAAAACGAGAGGGGGTAAATGGTGGTATTTTAAGGATTTCTTTATGGAGTGACAGAAAATGATGCTAAGGGGTGACTCAAAAATTGACTTCCACCGTAAATACTACTACCTCCGTCATGTATTTATTATCACTTTTTTAAATTGATCTATTTTTATTTTAAAATGAAAAAAATAATAATAACATTTTTTTCATAAACGAAAGGAGTAATTATTAAGTGTTAATTTTTTTTATTATTTTTTTTATTTGATCCAACCAAGTTAAGTGCCTTATTGGGGGTTATCCAAGCAAATTTTACAATCCCCTGCATCTGTATGATCAATATTACTACCATAATTACTTGTCAACTGAACTTCGGATAGTTTTTTTCATTTTCTTTCAAAGCATATCTTAAGGTAGTTGTTGATCGAACTTTAGGTAAATATTTCTTATAAGAGATGAATTGCATGGGTAAAACAATAATATGATTATACATGGGAAGAAACATAATAGGGCGATTCCAGATCTGAGTTTTTCTTTTTTTTTCTCCTTCCATGGCGGCTAACTCGATCACTCTTCCTAAAGATTTAGGGAAGGGTTTGATGCAAAATACGACAGCAATCAATGATTCAAAACAAATTTCAATAGATTTTTATTCTCTTGAAGAATCTTATGGTGATAAAGGAGGATTGAGAGCAAAACCTAGAAGTGAAGATGATAAGGATTGTGTTGATAAATCTAATCAATCTGTGCAGGGAACTGATGGGAACAAAAATAGTCAAGAATGGAGAGGTTTATTCCCTAAACCTAGAACTATTTTTTCAATTCCTATGAAGTTCACTCCTCCGGTAGAAGTAAACGGGAAGCTTCAAGTGGCAACTCATTCGGAGAATCTCACAGCAGGCATGAAAAATTGTGAAAACAAGGTGGTGGAATTTTTTGTGGGGAAACGACTCTCGTTTGAGGCAGTGAAACTTGCAGTGAGCAAGCTCTGGAAATTTAAGAAAGAGATAACTATAAAGCTTTATAACAATGTTGCTATCATATTTGAATTCAAGGATGCAGAGGATAGAAAACTAGTATTAGATACAGGTTCTATCTACATCACAAGAAAGTTATTCACAGTGAGACCCTGGACTCAATTGATAGAGAATTCAATCTCAATTATCAAATCAGTGCCAATATGGGTTATGATTTATGATGTACCACTACATATGTGGGATAATGATGGCATATGATTGATTGCTAGTTATCTTGGGAAACCATTGTTTGCCGATGATTGTACTTTAAACCAAGACAGATTAGCATATTTCGGGGTCTGTATTGAAATTGTTCTAAGTTTCTCATACCCCTCTAACATGCCTCTACTGATTGATGGTAAGATTTCCCTTGATCTTCCAGTGGAGTATCAGTGGAAGCCTTCTAAGTGTGAAGTTTGTATGGTTTTTGGGCACTCGTCAAAGTCTTGTTCAAAAAAAATAAAGACCAGATGGACTTCAAAGAAGGTTTCCAAGCCATTGCAGGTTGAAGACACTGTAGAGGATGAGAGAATTTCTAGTTCAGAAGAAGAATTACCAAGTCTGGTGTCAATCGGCATGGTGGAAGGAAATGTTGGCATTGGTGATAAGACTCTGTGCATGGAGCATAGGAATTGCAGCCTCATTCAAGGTGTTAATCCATCTGTTACTATGGCAAGTAACAATCTCAGGGTGCTAACAGAAAATACCAAGGTTTGTAATGTCAATGGTGCTAGCAATGCTGTTAATAGTGACAAGGTTGCCAAGAGTCCAAATAAGACTGCTAGCAATGGTATTAAGAAGCCAAAAGGTTTAGTGAAACCAACAGAACTACAACTCAGAATTCTAAGAGTTCACCAGGGAAGCAAATGTCTGCCAAGAACCTAGTCAAGACTACAAGTGGTGGACTTGAAACAGTGGAAACTTCTTGTAGAGGGTCAGATACAATGATAGCTGAGGTGCGGACTTCAGAGAAAGGTGTACAGGGAGAATGGAAAGAAGCTAAAGGTAAAAAAATCTCCACAAAGGCCCCCTCTCCCCAAAAGAACCCATTCTTAATGATCAGCGACTTTCATACAAATTCTCGTTTCCTAATAGATAGAAAGAATGAAATGTCCGATGACATTACTACTTCTAAAAATAGATTTCAAATAGAAGATTTGGATGAAAACAATGATGAACAAGAAGATAAGGATTTTGAGAGAAACATGGAGTTTTTGCCTCATGAAGACAAGGTCTTGAGGAGAGTTGAGAGGGACTCTAAGAAAAAGGAAAGGGAACTTCAGAGGCTTAAATGGGATGGAAATCCTAGCAAGTCTAAGGATGACAAGGAGAACCTAGGTAGAGGTTGTAGGTCACATGTTATGAAGTGAGGGCTTTTTGTGTTATGTCCGAAGGCTGGTTTTGTAGTGTGCCTTTAAATATGCTGGTTCTTTTGGTTATTTCTAGTCCTCGGGATCGAATCTGGTGCTTGTTTTGTTTTCTTTTGTTCTCGGAGGATGATTCCCTCCATTGCGATCTGCTTAGGCGTTCTCGATTTGTTTTGTTTTTTTATTTTTAATAAAATTTTAACCTTTCTCCTAAAAAAGGGGAAGAAACATATTGTAGTGAAGCTTGATATTGGAATTAGTGAACAATGTGATGACTCTTTGCAAAAAGAATTAAAAATGTATGTGTTTGTGTAATTATTTTTTGTTTTTCTTAAATATAACCGTGCTTTTATTATCAATAACCATATAAAATAAGTGATTAAATTAGCCAAATAAACCTTTATAATTATTTTACATAGCTCGTAAAACTATACATAATTCTTATATATAGCCCAAATAATTACATAAATCAAATTCCTAACTCAAAAATAAAAATAAAAATCAGTTACCTAATTTTCATAATTAAGTTATGTAAGATTTGTGACCCAATTGATGATTTGAAGAATAGTCAATACCCTCAATTTTTAATGTAATCGCATGATTGATAAAAAAAGAACATCATCTTAGTGAATAATTTTTTACTCTATATTGATGGAGTTTTAAAAGAATGATTCCAAGAAAAAAATATAAAGACCCTAGTTAATTTCATTTGGATTGGTGTGTTGTGGAGATTTTTATTAGAATAATTAAAATGATAATTCAATTTGGATTAAAAAAAGGGTTTGGGTTTAATTTGATTTTGGGAAAAAAGTAAGAATTAGGGTTTATAATTAGTAAACTTGTAAGAATATTAGGAGGAGAATTATAATTATTGGGTTTAGTTTGATTTTAGAAGAAAGTAGGAATTAGGGTTTTTAATCGGTAAATTTGTAAGAAAAAAAATAAAAAAATACAAGCAGTTTGAATTATATTTAGTTTTAATTTAAAGTAGAGTTAGAGTTTATTTTTATTTTGGGGATGAATTAGGATTTAAGTTGATAATTAGTAAAATAATTAATACTTGTATGGTTTTTCGCTTTGACTTAAACTTTTTGGACTAAAGATAATAGAAGCATGGGCTATATATAAGAGAAGCCTTTTTTTTTCTAATACGAAAGGAAATTCAGTTAATATTAAAGTATTACGTTGTTTTCATATTAGTCATAATAGCTGAATTTAACTAATTTGACATATCACTATGCCATTCTTATGAACTAGTTATAGAGAAGGGGTGTTTTGCAAAATAATCTGCAACATTATTGGCATCCTTGTGCACAAAGGTACACTTCCAATTGAAAACGTTTGCAAGTAAATAGAGACAGTATTTAATTATGTTCGATGTGGTTCACTTCACTACTGCCTTTTTTTCCATCCAAGCCATTGATTACTCTTTGGATACCCTTCCAGATGCAGGTTACATAGTTCCTTCTTTTTAGCCCACTACATAACATTCAAGTAATAATAATGCCTCAGTTTGTTCAGGGCCTATGGCTTTTGATGGTGTGTTTCTAGCTCCATCGCAGGAACATAAAGAGTTACACGTTATCAAATCAATTCCAGTTAGTATATTATGTAGCAGAGAGTAGCATCAAAGTTGATCTTATAATATGGTGGTTCATGCCTTTTCCAAGAATGATTTTGAAGCTAACCAACATTATCAGTTTGTTGGTTACCATGTCTCTTAATTCTGAACCAACCAGACGTATGAGATTTAGTGTTTATAACAGTAACATTTACATCTACCTGAACATTATCAAAATTCACTCGCATATGTGTTTCCAAGCATACCACATTGCAAAACACATAATATATAATTGATACAGAGATGGTCCTTATTTAACCAAGCATGTATGTTCTACCCTACAATAAATTATCTAAGTTATTTTTAATCAGGACTAAAACATTCATAAAAATGTGGCAATTAAGGAACATGTGTTGAAGGGATTTTCTTTGAAATTTGCAAAGTAGACAGAAATCATCAGAGTGAACATAAAATCTGTTAAGCCTATCATTGTTGCTAAACGTTGACGTAACAGTTTTCAAAGGAAGTGATGGATTCTGACATGAATTTTAAGTTTCCACGTACTATTCCAGTCTATGTTTATCATATTAGGTTAGCTACAACTTGATATTTATCCAAGATGGCTCTGTAGGCATAGTTCACATAGGAAACACCACTTGGATTTGGTTTCCACCTAAGAATATCACTCCCAGTCAAAGGAATTTGCATTTTCTAAATATCCTACATTGTGGGATCATCAAACAAAGCAGATAGAATTAGTATCCCAAGATTTATTTTTATGACAATTAATTGAGATACCTTGCTAACATCAGCAGAGATAAAGTTGGATTTAGGTGGACCCTCAATTATGGGATCCGATGCATTTTCAAATCCAAGACCCATATTTACTTAAGATACGTGAAAGAGGATTAGTATTTTATGTTTTTAGAGCCCACGTAGAATCGGGATTCTCAAGCATAACAAGGAGTGCTCTATTTAAGATGCAGATTGTTTGATATTCAATTATGTGATGCAGTTATCTTTTCATACGGAGAAAAATAAAATGTAGATGTTGACAGTGGGATTTGAACCCACGCCCTTTCGGACCAGAACCTTAATCTGGCGCCTTAGACCAACTCGGCCATATCAACATATTTGTTCCTAGATTATTGGCTTCAAGTCATGTTCAAATTGTGACAAATGTCTAAATTTTTCCGCCAGCACATCTTCACAATCGTATCATACTATCATTAGTCGTACCTATTCCATCTTGATTTTAGTATTAGTATTAATAAATGATAGAGTTAGACGTAACAGAATACACCATTTTTTTTGGTACGAGTATAAGTATAGTGCACAATAATTTTTTTATTTCATTTTGAAATTTGGCCAGTTTTTATTCATAAATATTATTAGAACCCTTCCTAATTACTTTAATTTTTTTCCGTATATCATAACACTTCAAACTTTCGGGTTCTTTTATTCCAAATTTTCAGTGAAACTGAAGGTTACAGTGTAGGCTTATGCATTACATTCTAAAATCCAGTATTTTAGACTAGAAAGATAAAAAACATTACCAAATTTTCTATTTACTACTCCCATTTTACAAAACAATGAAAATTTACAACATGTTAAAGAATTTTGATCCGCGATAGTGATGATAAGGGTGAGGCATTATGGCATGTTGTTGTCGACGTTTTCCTTCATCAAAAATTTCCAAGAAGTGTGGCTCCGGCAAAAACGAGAAACAACAATCCCCCAAATAACCAACCTGTTGAGAAATTCAAACGTAATTTATGTCAATAAAAGCCAATCAAAAGAAAAAAAATTGTATCAATAAAATAAATTTAAGTTGCAGGCAGCATTGTCTATAAATAGCAACTCTAAATACCCCGACAAAGAAAAGGATTCTTATTTAACATACGCAGAAAATGATTTCAACGCACCAGTTTCTCAGATATATAGTTTGCAAGTAATGCTCACCAATAATCGCAACTAATGTTGCTAGCAAGTGTCCAGCCATGGCTCCAGCAGCCACACCCCAGGGTGACTGTTATATACAGATAAAAATGGATTAACCATATATGGAAAAGAGTGAAAAAAAAGAACAATATTATGAATTTCCAGAATAGGAGTTCAAGGTAAGCACAAAGCTTACAGTTCATTCACAAGTGACAAGTTAAAAATATATGCATACCTGAGTTCATTCACAAGTGACAAGTTAAAAATATACGCATACCTGCGCAGCACCTAAAGCAATTGTTGTTAGCATTGAGCGATCCCCCATTCCTGCAAGTGTTCATAGAACTTGTGAGTATTCATATTTCATCCTCGTCATCAGCGTCGCCATAGATACACTTCATTGCCAAAGTATATGAACCTTTAAAATGATTAATTTTAATAACAAATATAAATAAAAGCCTAAAAGCCTTGACAATATATGAGTAGAAGCTGGGTGCCTTCCCTTCGGCAATGTGGGATTTTATATAAGTCCATTTAGTTACTACTAATATTTGTTATGCTACTACGTAATCAAAGCATAATATATATTAAATGCAGTATAAGAGGCTGATATACAACTGTTAGCAGCAGACAAATTTCTCCATCAATTAGATCGACAAAAAGGTGACCAAATTATTTTTGTCCCTTTAATAACTAGACACAAACCTGAAATCCTAACTACCAGCATACAGAAAGAAACCACGATCTATTTGGACTACTGCATTGTGAGAAATGAAGACTCTAATCCCCATTTAATGACTAACTTTGACATTCATTTACATATGGCGCAGCTTCATGAGATATTACCAAGAGAAATATATACATGCACTCGTTTAACAAATTTTTAGAGCACTCCTACATGCAAATAGATTTTTAAGTATTAAACGAGATTTTTTATCGAAGGAAGGTCGCTTACAACAAAGAATACGAGGCTAAATGACTTCTAAATTATTTCAAGAGGATTAGTCAGCCGCTTTGCCACCTGCAGTCTTGTGCACATAATTTCAGAATGGGAAAAACGAAGAAAAATACCACAAGGGTAGCGTACAAATAATGAGTGTGACCTTTTCTTTTACAAGCTCCTCAGCTTCCACATATTCCCCGAGTTCGGTGCTATTTTCACTAGTCTCTGTCACCTTCGACGGAAGGTCCCATGCATCCTTCAAAGCTTTGAGACCAAAAAACATAAGAAGGGCTACTGCAGTATATTCTCCAACTGGCAAGGCTGTTCAAATTATCAGAAGATAATTGGTTGAGTTAGGAATGAGCTGATTTAGAAAACTACAAAGGAAAATGCATACCTAAATGCAAGTATGGCGATGGAACTTTGTTTCAGCCTATACAATGTACTTGAAGCACCAAATGTTTTTCTAAGCATATTCCTCCCATCCAAAGTTTAAGTATTAACCCTGATTTGTAAAGGAACTAGTTAAGCTTTATCTCATCTTTTAAACAATAGTTATAAATATGTTTTAACTTTCATATTTTTAAATTCTGAAAGCAGATTTGGGTCCGTGCTTTTCTAAAGAAGCAGTACACCCTTAGTTTTCTCCATTAAGTTAATACTCTGAAAACATGTATTATTGGGTACTTGGGAAATTTCACTATATCTTCAGGACAAGTTATCATCTATATGCATGTAAACATCCAGTAGATGTGTTCTAGCTCAATTTGAAACCGTTCTTTCATGATTCATGCATGAAGAACTCCATGTAAATCAATTAACCAGCAAGATATGTTGTTCTTGGGTCCCATAACAGAAACAAAGAAAGGACTGGAAGTTGATTATACTTTGGGAGGATAAAATACTAACTGAGGCTAAAAGTCAGTTGCCTAATGAGTTTATTTTCTCTCAAGATCTTTTACAAAATAAGGTACGCTTGATGAATGTGTAACAAGGCGTTAACTGTTTTTCATATGATCCTTGCTTTGTTTCACTTCCTTCTTAACCCCAAATTGTTGGCAAAAGATTTTTTTTACTTGTTAAGAAATTTCCTCCGTACAAGGCCATGAGAATAGGTCGCCAAATACAGAAAATGCATTTAAGTACTAGGCAATAAGGATGCTGAGACTTGGACAACAGAAACCTTTGAGAAGAATTGGTAAAATAGTAACATAACAAAAGAGATATGTTTCTCTAAATTAGTTGAAAGATATTACATGTTCAATGTACAATATTGACTGGAAAAAGTCTATGTTAACTTACTTGTCTGAAACTGTGCAGGTACTGACTGAAATACTCGTCCAATTATCACAGACAGGACTGTCATTAGTGAAAGAGCTCCCATTGATCCTAACAAGACCTGCTCAGTTAAGTAACAATATGTTATAGCAATAAGAGAGATTTATTGGACGGAAAAATAACACTCATTTTTTCTAGTTGCGTCCTGTACATATAAGGAGGTCTTCATGAAACCTACCAATCCCAATTCTTTAAAGTTTAATTAAACATTTCAATCTCGCTATATTTGACGATAGTAATGTAAAAACCGGACAGATCAGATTGGTTGCAATATCGATGAAACAAAGCTGATGGTTGGGGAATTCATGCAGGCCAGCCTCGCCATAAATATATATTCTAGAATATTTAAACCCTAAAGGTATGGCAATTTATGGCCCATCAAATTCTATGGATCATTTAAAACCAGTATTTTGAAAGAGTTAGACCATCTTGTATTGTGGGGAGCCTCACCAAAACTTAGCCGATATTACATGGTAACCTTGGTTGTCAAACCTAACTCATACATTGTGTGACTGATAATCGCAAATGTAAGTTCTTATAAATAAGTATACTGGTTCAAAAATACATGTTGTTTCGGTTGCATATTTTTACTGGGTACGTTCTCTCAATATCTTTTCTGGTGGAGAGCGGTCTAACGTTCCTAAATTTATGTATTCTTCTATGATTCATATTAACAAAAAATAAGGGTAAAGGAGGTAATGTATATGTAAGTTTGTAACCTAATTTTTCTGTCTTAATAGCACAACTCAAAACTCCAAACAGACCTATCCAATCACTACTGGATCAAACAAATGCAAAATGACCTGAAACAAATGAAATGAGCTATAAACTTCAAGAGAAATAACAGATATAGAAAATTAAAATATGGAGGGAGAGAATGAAATACCAGTCCTTTTACATATTGCATGGCCAACAACGCAGCAATGAAAAATGTCTATTCAAAGAAGCAAAGTATCATGCAATATTTCAAAGTGTTTCGTAACAGAAAGAAAAAGCTGATAATATCATGTCAGTTATCAAAACGATAAAGTAAGAATTCGCAAAATAAATAACCATGTTATGACTAAAATAACTTCTGGCAATCAAAAGGTAAGACTAGGTTTACAGAAAAACAATTTGGGTGAAAAAGAAGATGGAACTTATGATTTATGAAGCTGGGAAAACAGTTACCTTGTCTCCGATCTCGGAAACAAATATCAATGTGAATGCAGCAGTGAAACCAGATTTTGCAATTACTGCTAGGAGTGCTGAAGGGCCACCATTAACAAAAGATATCAATAGAAAAAATGAAGCACATCCGAGTAGCACAGCAGTAATAGAGGCCATATATGGAACTAGATCAAGTGGTTTTTCCCTGACAAATAAACAAGTATGATTCAGATGTCTAATGAGAGAAAAGAGATAAAACAAGTTTATGCTACATTGTTTCAGCATTACATAGTTAGAGGTTGCTATGTTATCTGCTGACTCAGTTTGATGGTTTCAAATAAAGATGCATGAAGTGTATTTTGCTTCCAAAGAAGAAAATTGTGTCCAACTGATTGCTTATTTGAGTGGAAGAAAATGGAACTGTTAGAAATCAGAAAACTATTGTGGTGCTGCAATAGAGAATATCATAACTTTTGCCAGTTGGTAGACAAATATAATAGGAGAATTGCCAATTGAGGTAGTTCCATATAAAAATTGCACTCAATATCTTCTATTTTATACATGACCACTTAGAAAAGTACAAGGCTTTTGAGATAAGTTGATTTTATGCATCTGTAGAGTACAATATTCATTATGTAACCCAACTTTTTGACCTACCTAACCTAGGTTAACTTATCTACCACTTATACAAGCAGTGGCCAAGATTATTATTTTTTGGCAAATCCTAAATATGTTTTAAAACTCGATGATTTCATCGTCATAGTTTTTGTTGAATCTGTTACAATTTTTCATTTGCCTCAACTGAGAAGTAAAACTCATTCGTGCACACAATATTGAACAAGGTGTTTTACTTGTGAATTTATAGGTTTGTGCAATAGATCATAATTTTCCCTATTGTCTAACGTTACAAGTATGGCAAAATTATTACGCAGACATACTCCCGGTAATGACATGCTTAGAAAGTTGCCGTCCTGGAACGCAATCAGTGCTGAACAATAAAACAAAAAAGTTAGAACTCACAATTTTGGTTTAGATGGGGGATCACTCTTCGTGATCTTTTTGTCACCGCTTTCTTCACTTCTATCATAATCAGGAGATCCAATACTAACATTTGACGCTTGAGCTCTTATTGTGCCACGAGATGAAGTCAGATTCACTACTCTTGCGTGTCTTACTAAAAATAAGGTACATTGAGTATTGGCAACTGTAGCTAATAACCGTATAGAAAATCTGACATATGTACATGGCAGTGCATATAAAATGTGATTCAATAAGAGCTAATCCATTTAAACTGCAGAGGCTTTCGAGTAAAGACTAACACCTTCAGTAATTCAATGGGACCATAAAAGACATCCAATCCAGTTTCTGAAATGTTTTACAATGTCATATGTTAAACAGATACCAATCTCTAGCTTTTACCTAACTTATACCGATAAAAAATACTATGTTTGTCTACCACTAAGTTTTAGTCAGATCTCTTCTGAGGAATAACTTATTGCTATAAATATCTATTACACGAGGAACCAATCTCCAAGGGCTTGGTTTGCTGTATTCAAAGAAGCACCAATAGGATCCTATAGATCATCATAACTTAATTAAAACAAAATCTATGCCGAAATTAGTACAAACGAGGTGCTCGTAGACAAGCTGGTGACAAAACCTCCAAGAAAACGCACTGAGTCTGAAGTCGGTAAGGTCACTTATAGGATTTAATGAGTTAGAAACTTGACTTCTCCCATTAGTCATATCTGAGGTATAGACATACAATAGGAAACCTGGATGCTGGAAAGATTCCTCTGGCTAAGAATCCTTGTAAAATGTCTTACAATTGAGACACTCCTACCTCTTTATTACCGAGATATGGAATCATTAATGAGGAATCTTCAAATACCATAAGTACCTAGATGTTCATGAATTTCTATCTGAATTAAGATACCACCACTCCTCGCTAGGGGGTAGCCTGGGGTGGAGGTCACTTTCAATGTGGCAAAGACATCACACATCGCATCAAGATGAAGACTCTATAACATGGATCTCTACCGACTCAATAACCAATTTTACTGCATTTGATGTGAAGCCTTAAAGGGGGGGTGCCACGGGCATCTGCAGAAAAATGTGAGCTGCAACAACTAGTAGAATTGCCTATGCTGCAGTGGAAATCAGGCGCTCTGAGCATACAAGAAAATACTCAAGGCAGTTAACAATAAGGATAGAAAACCATGTAAATTATCAATATTTATGCCATGAAGCTAATAATTGCTTTATCTTTAATTCTATCCAAAATTCGATGTGTCCTTAGTTGCCATATGAACTGATTATCTGAAGGGGGGTATCAGAGGATAAATATCCTTAATTGAAATTTGGATAGATTTATAAACAAAAATGGTAATTTTGCAAAATCAAATTTCATAATCAACAAACAAAGATTAATTGTGGAATGGTTTCATTTATTTAGGGTTTGTTTACCTGAAGAAGCAGGAGCAGCTACTCCAACTAAGTTGTTTCTGCTGCTGCAGTGTGTTACGGCTCCATTTTTTCTAAATTCAACTTTTTCTAAGAGATTTGAAAGTTTAAGATGAGATAATGAGGAGGAATTACGAGGAGTTTTGATTCTGGGGTGCAGAGTGGAAGAAGATGGAGGAGGAGAAAATAGTGAGGATGGGGAAGCTGAAACTACCCAACTCCACATTTTGATTCCACTTTGTTTATTCAGTTTCAGAGGAGACGGATATTAATGGATGCTATCTATTAGAGCATCTCCAATCATCGATCAAAACGTCGATCAAAGATTAAATTTGATCGATGATCGGTGAAATTCAACCACAGCGGTGCGATTAGATTTAGGTTATAATCGTTGAAAATCACTGTTCAGGATTAAAAGAAGTCGCTGATCGACGATCAAAAGTTATAGTCGAGCGAAACTCTACTCCCTTGCTTGTGAACAGACGACGGACCAGCATCTCGCTTAAAAACACGGGCGAAGAGTTGACATTTCGCTCAAAACTTATGAACACGGGCGAGATGCCAATGCCTTGCTTGGAGTTGGGCGAGCTGCTAAGGCATCGCTTGGAGGTGGGCGAGATGCTAAGGCATCGCTTGGAGTTGGGCGATACCCCAAGGCGTCGCTCAGTCCATTTCCCTCAGACCCAGCGAGATTTTGTGCTTCCGCTTGGCGTTGGGCGATACCCCTGCATCTTGCCCGGCTTCAATTTTCACACGAGACGACATCTTGCCCTTGCTTCTAGCGAAATACTGATGTTTCGCTTAGTTAGTGGGCGAACTGTTGGGATGTCGCTTGTCTGTTTTTTTTGTAGGCGGTAGAGTAGAATCTCGCTTGTACAGGCGAACCATTAGTCTGTCGTCCATCTTTTCAAGCGATATCTTGCTATTTCGCTTACATTCAAGCGATGTCCTAGGCCCTCGCTTGATCATACCCCGTTGTTTTTAAGACGGATCAAAGATCAAATTTTTTGATCTTTGATCGATGGTTATCATCGCATGACTGTGGATGCCCTTAATACTTAAACGCTAGTGTGCAAATCTAACGGAAAATATTTTTTAATTAGTATGGACTTTTGAGTGTGTCCTACACGCGCACCTACCGCTTAAGAAGCTGCGAGAATTTTGAGGCTGCATTTGGATTAAGCCTGTCAGCGTAGTGTTGTAGTAGGAGAAGGAGTGTCTTCGTAATTAGCAAATGTTTATGTTATCCTTTTAACTATGTAACCCAGTCGATTCATCATAATCTGATGGTGGGGAAATTAAAAAATCTAGTTGACTGTAACTATGTTCATCGTATACGAAAAATACCATAAATGATTGGCTATGTTCATAATTAACACTTAATTGATTTCGGATATACTTTTCACGTATGAGGAACACAGTTTATAATTGGCTAAGTGATGAAGAAATAAAATACTGCAAGTGAAGAAGGATCAAAGGCAAGGTGCACTCGTGCAAATTTATAAGTAGTCAGCTTTATCTTATAGAGAACGAAGAGACAATTCCAACGAGCCAAGAATCACCCAATTCCGATATATCATGAAAAAAATATGAGTAAAATAGTAAAACCAACTTGATGTTCTTCAATTTACCTAGCTGAACTTCGTTCAAAAACTCAAATCAGACTAGGTTTGTGTCACAGTCCTGTTATGGTCTACCATTATTAGTGTAATAGTGGGGGCCCTTATTTTATTTTTAGTAGCTCTTAGTCTTTCTCTCTTACATATTGTAGTGAGAGAGAAGTTATTGTTATATGAAGTAGAGTTGTCAATTTGGGACCCGACCCGCTGCTTAGAATTGGTATATATGGAATTAATAAAAAACAAGTCAGGTTATGATTAACCCCGTGTTACCGGCTAACCCGCCAAAATTCTCACATAATTATTTATTGACTTTCCTCTTTGGCCGTTTTGGTCTTGAACTCCTTCCAACATATCTTACTGATTGTAATGGTTTTGACCAAACACCTTTAAATTCAATGGTAGGCAAGGTCCAAAACTTGATAGGTGCTTACAGCTTACTTGATTTCCCTGCTTCATGCTTATTGGGTTCTAATATACCGTTGTTGATCTCAAATGTGCAACTCATTCTTGTTGTTCTTAGGAAGGTGGTTAAAGATTTTACGAGGTGCTAACTTTGCATGGTAATCAGGTACTCATACAAATCACTGGCTCGTATCTCTTTTCCTCTATGTACACTGATGTTCTGCAAGGAATGATTGCACTACAACTGCTTGTGATATTTTTCTCATTCCGCAACACTTGAGTTGGACCCTAAAACTTACTATTTATTTGTGTGCCACCCATTACATGTACATATTTTACATATATATATTTAAACTAATTAGCCCTACCAAAACATGCCAAACAGTATGATTGATTCCCCGTTAGTTAGAATCCTTAGGTATTATGTTCGGTCACCTTGAATTCCAACTTTTTTTGTTATTTGAAAATTTCGATAAAATGCCCTATTTTAATTGACCCTCATTAAAATACTATTCCTGATTTTTATTTTTATTTTTAAGTATTCTCGTAATTAGTTTTTTCATCCAGGTTAATCAATTAGTGTTTACTTTTCCGAAGTTTACTTATTTACCCTTTATTTGTAGCCTATTTGATCTCCTACATCATTTTTCAGGTTCGTCGAGCTCGTTTCACCGTTTTCAGGTTCGTTACATCATTCCCCAAAAGGGTTCATCATTCCCAAGTATCTTGGGGTTTTTGGTTAGTGGAAAATCGACCTTCTACAATACTTTTCAGGTTCGTCAAGCCCGGTTCAGGATCGTTACACTGTTTTCAGGTTTGTCGAGCCGGTTCGGTATCGTCACACCGCTTTAGGATCGTCGAATCATTTATCATCCATATCAAAGAGATGTGATTCAGGAGTAAATAAGACTTTGAATATATGAAATAATTGTCATCTAACATTTAACTAGATGAAAATCGTTATTTAAAAAAAAATGGTAAAAACAAAGGGTATTTTAGAAAAGTTTTTAAAAACAGAGGTATTTTCATCTAGTATATATTAAAATAGAGGTACTTTATCAAAATCCAATACTAACTAAATTAGTTCAAAATAATTCATGTGAAAGCTACGGATGGCATGTCGCCTAGGGTTAGGGTTGAGGGTTTTGGACCCGCAATAGTGCTAGGGTTAGGATTCACCATTATCAATCCGTGGGTCATCTAACCCGTTACGAGTTGATCCTAACCCAGCCCATTTACGGCTCTATACGAGCGTCTAAGCTCACTTGAATTCTTATACAATTTTAGTAAAACATATTTTCCTTTTTAGTGGGCCCATTATTACATGCCCTTTTAAACTTTCCGTCTAAGCCCATTTATTGCACCTTAGTATGTTTTTACACAAATGAAATTGTGATGGAATTCGATCCTGTGATTTTTAACTCGTTAAATAGATTGTGAACCATTGAACTACGTTTTATTTGATGTTTACGTTATATATATAATCCATTTTAAAGTGTAAAATCATAATCACCATCCTAAATGTCTATTCTTATAACTTAATATATGCTGAATTTTCAGTACAAAATTTATATATATATATATATATATATATATATATATATATATAACGAATTATATATATATGTATTCTGTTTTAAATTATTGTCTAATCACGAATCGTTGATCGGATTTTTGACTGAGTTTAATTTTTACGAATCAAAATAATACCTATATTTTTATCGTTCAATACATTTGTAGAATTCCGTATTGCTAAACCTCAGTGTAATTCCACCGCTAAACATACAACTCCGTTGTAATTAGTGGAGGAGATGAAAGAAAATCAAAAGAAACTATCACATGGATTTTTGGAAGTTATTTTTGGTACGACTTTTGTTCAGTTGAATAGGTACCTTGAAGCAACATTAAAGACCAACATCAACAATTATCCTAATCAAGGTTTAACTAGACGAATTCTGAATCAACCACCTGGTGGTAACATATGGTACATGGATCTTCATTTTCAGGTGAAATTTATATTAACTCTTTTTATTTCATGATTGGATTTCATGACAAGAAGTTCCAACATCATAAACCTAAAGTAGAAGTTTAAAGGTTTGATGGAACTAATCCTAGATCTTGGATTCGTAATTACAAAAAAAAAAAAAAAAAAAAACAATAAAAAAAACATCATGCATAATATGAATGATAAGGTGAAGGTTAATATGGCTCAATGTATTTAGAATAAAATTACAGATGTTTGGTTCACGATTATTAAGAAATCAATAAAAAAATAGTGGTATGAGATGATTTTATTAAAGATATGTGTATCTGATGTTGTTTGTAGATGGTGGTAAGAATGGGTTTAAACTTTCGAATTTGTGAAAATTGATTTTAGATTTAAAAACTGATTTTAAACTAGAAAATATACACAAAAGATGAAATAATATTCACAAATACTGAGGTTATGGATTTCACCATTAACAATTTAAAGTGATTCAATCTAATCAATATTCATGCAATTCTTTGCGTTCAAAGTGATTCTAATATGTTGCAAAAGTAGATTTTCAAAGTAACAATTTTAAATCGAAAGTATAGAACATCAACAACCCCAAGCTAAGCATGCTTTATCAAAAGAAATCACAACTGCTTAATAAAAATCCTTAAATCAATTTTTAATCAAAGCAAATAATCATAAAAGAAATTGCAAAAATCAATTAAAATAGAAATATATCACTTTTCTTGGAACAATGAATTCCTCTGTCGCCTCAGCAAAGGGGTTTAGCTCCTTATATTAATCACTTTCTCAAAATAATGATTCATGGCTCAAAGTGTTTACAAATGATTAAAAAGAGTGAAAATAATGAAAACTAGAAATTTGCAACGTTTATAGGCGTTGCGAACTCACTGTTACATAGGAAAAAGTGTTTCACTGAAGATAAACGTTGCAAAGTGAAGATAAACATTGCTTAATTTAAAGATTTAGCAACGGTTTCTTCAACCTTTTCTTCACGGTTTCTTCATCACGAGCAGAATTTTTCTGATTTTTGATTTCTTTGTTTCTGGCAGAGCCAGCCATACCCCCCACCCCACCCCCACCCCCACCCAATTCTTCTCCACGACTCTCTATTTATAATGCAACATCATATCAACCCCAAATCTCGTCAATAACTCCTATCAAATCTCTTAGAAAGAAAATCTTCTCGATCTTGGTTTGATCTCGATCTTGCCTTCTCACTGTTGTTTCTGTTTCCTTCATAACTAGAGAATAATATTTTCTCGATAGACATAAGCTTAAGGAGATAAAATTTCTTTTATTACAAATAATTTTTACCCGAAATAATACCCCAGAATAAACTCATGATTTTTTTCTTTCATAAATATTATTTATTTTGAGTCTCCCAAGTTTGTAAAACTCTTCTTGATATGGCAAGAAGATATTCGTACTTTAAACCCCTCAAAATACCTTCTAAATCACGATCACTAACTTCACATTTTGGAAAGGAGGATTTCCCGCCAATTTCTTCTTTTTAATTTGAAAGAGGTGTGCCCTTATCAACTATCCGAGTGCCTTTATAAACTTGGGTGCCTTTAACACTTTTTAGCCAATTTTTCCATGATTATTTGTGCTTCCAGAAATAACTACAAATACAAAATATTAATACAAAAATTGAGTAATAGCAACATCAATATGAGACTAAATAAGACACATAAATATATCTATCAAATACCCCCAAACTTATTATTTGATAGTCCTTGAGCAAATCAAATCTAGAAAATAAAAAATTAATCCTAACTCATCTTCACAGACATCGCGATTGCACTTAGCGTGTACAACAAGCCTTTAAACCCATAGGTTTCCCTAGTGGACGAGTTTTGTCTCGTGAGGGTTTACAAGAGATATACCCACAAAACCTTTACTCCAAACCAATGTAGTTAATTTCGGCCGAAATGGCCGAAAGATCGCAGAAATTTCTTATGCCATACCGGTGGAACGATATTCCACCGAAAATATCGGCTGAAATGTACAAAATCGGGTTTTCCCGATATTTCCGATATTTGTTTCTATCCGTTAGATTAGTTTTTTTTTTAAATCCAACGATCTAGGTCCGTGAATCTCTGTTGTTGAGATTCGAGAAGATAACAAACAGTGAGAAAGAGAGAGTAAAGAAGGGTTTGAAGCAAGAAACAGCCGTGAATGAATTGATTGGAGAAGAAATGGTTGCAGCTGTGAAGCTGTTGAGATTGTCAGAGAGGAGATAGCGAATCTGTTTGGTTGTGGAGCTGTATTGTGCCGAGAAAACAGCCACAGGTTTGAATGGGTTTGGTCGGAATTCAGATTTGGGTTTGTTAGTCTCTTTTGAGTATTGATTGAAGTCTGTGAGAATATGAGAGGCAGTGAGAAAAGGCTGTCGAATCAATCTGAATTTGGATACAAGAATTAGTGAAGAAGAGGGGTTATGGTGTTTTTGACAGAGAACAACAAGAGTTTGATGAAGAATAAATGGGTTAGAGTTGATGTTGATATTGATGATAGTGAAACTAATGATTGAATGAATGCTTATATTGAATGATTGAATCAGTGCAGGGAAGGAGTTGGTTGATGTAAGAAAATACGACCAAACTCTACCAGAATCAACCACCAGTCACGCACGACATGTGCTCGATGAAAGTCCTAAGTGAAAAGCCGTAAATGAAGAATGCTTGAAATTGCCTTGTCAGTTCTCTGGGACCGACAAGCTTAATGATTTTATAGAATTTGTTTTGGACTATGGGCTTTGTATTGCACCTGATTTTGGGCTAAAAAGTTTAGGCAATCCGATTTGCGTTAGAGTATGTGTGGACTTGAACTAGAGCTAAACCTAGATTTGAAATTTGTGTTTTTTGGGGAAAGAGACTTTTATTCTAAGAAGGATTTTACAAGGGAGAAAACTATATAAGATCAAATGCTTATTAACTCAAAACAAACGTAAAATACACAAAATACTAGAGAAATACCTAAACTTAGTGAAAAAACGTTTGATATAACGTGTTAAAATTTATTTATATTTATAAAATGTGAACTGGTATTTTTTTATAAAATTATATGTATAAAATGTGTAAACCGATATTTCGCCGATATTTGGAACCGAAATATCCCTGATACAACGGTGTACCAGGGTATCGCTCTCGACCGATACCGACCGAAATCCGATATTGACTATATTGCTCCAAACCCTAACTACTTGTGAATGATTGAGGGTAGACACTAAAGAAGCTATTTAGTTGGCATACTAAATTCTTCACCTATAAGAATCATTATCCTATATGAGTCCAATTGATGTACACGAGTTTACACTCAGCGTACTAAAATTCATATAATAATGCAAAACTCTACTCAAATAATCATCAAACGTTTCCAGAAATGAATGGAAATTATCAATATTCACATTGCTCGGAATCAATCAAATTCAAACACATGGATAAATTAGAATATGTATGTAAAAGTAATGAATGGTTCACATGTTGACTAAGGTGAACAGTGTTTCATATATCTGTCTGAAGGTCACTGCCATGATGAATCCTAATGGATTGAGATACGCTCCCACTGGTCTTACTCCTTATATTAATATCGACTCAGCTGGTATATACAAGGGTCCCATCGATCGATTTATTGAAAATAAAACAATTATCTTTATATCATTAAATGTACTGACAACATGATTAAATTTTTTGAATCTAAGCGCATGCTGCTTTTCAGCAGATTACATGATAGTTCCCATGGATCCTGCACTTCACGCTTGCTTAGGCGACGGAGACAAGGAGAACACACGCATATTGCTATCAAAGGGTCAATTTTTTTTTCTTGGAGCAATGGCTTCCTCCGTCGTCTCAGCAAAGGGGTTTAGCTCATCATATTAATCATTTGCTCAAAATAATGATTTATGGCTCAAAGTTTTTACAAATGATGAAAAAGAGTGAAAATAATGAAAATTTGAAATTCACAACGTTTATAGGCGCTGCGAACTCACTGATACAGAGGGAAAAGTGTTTCAATGAAGATAAATATTGCAAAATGAAGATAAACGTTGCTTAGTTTAAAGATTTAGCAACGGTTTCTTCAATCTTTTCTTCACGGTTTCTTCATCTTCTTCATCACGAGCAGAATTTTTCTGATTTTTGATTTCTTTGTTTCTGGCAGAGCCAACCCCCCTCTCCCCCCCCCCAATTCTTCTCCACGACTCTTTATTTATAATGCAACATCATATCAACCCCAAATCTCGTCAATAACTCATCTCAAATCTCTCGGAAAGAAAATCTTCTCGGTTATTATTTTTTTTATCTCGATCCTGATTTGATCTCGAACTTGTCTTCTCACTGTTGATTCTGTTTCCATCATAACTAGAGAATAATATCTTCTTGATAGAAATAAGCTTATGGAGATAAAATTTCTTTTATTACAAATAACTTTTACCCGAAGTAATACCCGAGAATAAACTCATGATTTTTTTTCTTCCATAAATATCGTATATTTTGAGTCTCCCAAGTTTGTAAAACTCTTCTTGATATGGCAAGAAGATATTCGTACTTTAAACCCCTCAAAATACCTTCTAAAGCACGATCACTAACTTCACTGTTTGGAAAAGAGGAGTTCCCCTCAATTTCTTCTTTTGAATTTGAAAGAGGTGTGCCCTTATTAACTATCCGGGCGCCTTTACCAATAATGATGGATGCCTTTAACACCTTTTAGTCGATTTTTTCACGATTATTTATTCTTTCAGAAATACCTAAAAATACACAATTTTAATACAAAAATTTAGTAATAACAACATAATTATGAGACTAAATAAGACACATAAATGTATATATCAAATACCCCCAAAATTATTATTTGCTAGTCCTCGATCAAATCAAATCTAGAAAATAAAAAATCAATCCTAACTCACTTTTGCTAGCATCATGATTGCACTTAGCGTGTGCAACAAGCCTTTAAACCCATAGGTGTCTCTATCGAACGAGTTTTCTCTCGTGAGGGTTTACAAGAGATATACCCACAAAACCTTTACTCCAAACCCTAGCTACTTGTGAATGATTGAGGGTAGACACTAAACAAGCTATTTAGTTGGCATACTAAATTCTTCGCCTATAAGAATCATTACCCTATATGAGTCCAATTGATGTACACGAGTTTGCACTCAGCGTACCAAAATTCATATAAGAATACAAAACTCTACTCAAATAATCATCAAATGTTTCCAGAACTGAATGGAAAGTATCAATATTCACATTGCTCGGAATCAATCAAATTCAAAGACATGGATAAAGAAGTAACGAATGGTGCACATCTTGACTAAGGTGAACGGTGTTTCCCATATATGTTTGAAGGTCACTACTATGATGAATCCTAATGGATTGAGTTATGTTCCCACTGGTCTTACTCCTTATACTAATATCGACTCAGCTGGTATATACAAGGGTCCCAGCGATCGATTTATTGAAAATAAAACAATTATCTTTATATTATTAAATGTACTGACAACATGATTTGATCGTTTGAATCTAAGCGCATGCTTCTTTTTAGCAGATTACATGATAGTTCCCATGAATGATGTATTCCACGCTTGCTTAGGCGACAGAGGCAGGGAGAACACACACATATTGCTATCAAAGTGTCAATTTTTTTCTTGGAACAATGGCTTCCTCCGTCGCCTCAGAAAAGGGGTTTAGCTCATCATATTAATCACTTGCTCAAAATAATGATTCATGGCTCAAAGTGTTTACAGATGATGAAAAAGAGTAAAAATCATGAAAACTGGAAATTCACAACCTTTATAGGCGTTGCGAACTCAGTGTTACAAAGGGAAAAGTATTTTACTGAAGATAAACGTTGCAAAGTGAAGATAAACGTTCCTTAGTTTAAAGATTTAGCAACAGTTTCTTCATCTTCTTTATCACGAGCAGAATTTTTCTGATTTTTGATTTCTTTGTTTCTGGCAGAGCCAGTCCCCCCCCCCCCCCCCCGTCCCCCAATTCTTCTCTACGACTTTCTATTTATAATACAACATCATATCAACCCCAAATCTCGTCAATAACTCCTCTCAAATCTCTCAGAAAGAAAATTTTCTCGGTTATTATCTTTTTTATCTCGATCGGGATTTGATCTCGATCTTGTCTTCTCATTGTTGATTCTGTTTCCTTCATAACTAGAGAATAATATCTTCTCGATAGACATAAGCTTAAGGAGATAAAATTTCTTTTATTACAAATAATTTTACCCAAAGTAATACCCGAGAATAAACTTATAATTTTTTTCTTCCATAAATATCGTTTATTTTGAGTCTCTCAAGTTTGTAAAACTCTTCTTGATATGGCAAGAAGATATTCGTACTTTAAACCCCTCAAAATACCTTCTAAATCACGATCACTAACTTCACAGTTTGGGAAGGAGGAGTTCCCGCCAATTTCTTCTTTTGAATTTGAAAGAAGTGTGCCCTTATCAACTATTCAGGTGCCTTTATCGACTTGGTTGCCTTTATCAATAATGATGGGTGTCTTTAACACATTTTAGCCGATTTTTCCACGATTATTTATTCTTCTAGAAATACCTACAAATACACAGTATTAATGCAAAAATTGAGTAATAGCAACATCAATATGAGACTAAATAAGACACATAAATGTATCTATCAGTATCCGGTTTCAGGAGTTGGATTACGATGATATTGTGCGGGAATTTAATAAATTAATCCATGAAAATAAAGCCATTAGTAATATTTAGGTCTAAACTCAAGGCAACGGTAATGGAGGTTTCGTAAAAGAAGTTTATCATCATCAAGTAACTCCAGAGAAGCTAACAATGAAGGTTTTCCTAAAGTTAAGGAATAAATTACGAAGTTCATCTTCAAAGGAAGAAAATAGTGCAGAAATTTATTCAATTAGTTAATTAGGTTCAGACTTGAATGGAACAGTAGTTATTCACCGTAGTATGTTAATTCTACTATCGGGATATCAGATTCTCATATGTTTAGAACTCTGCCTCAATGGTCGAAACTGCAAGGAGATCGAGGAAAAGTTTATAGGCATCAACATCAGCGTCATCATATATTTATTTATCATCTACTGAGAAAGAAGAAGGTCGTCGTTTAGTGAGATTGAAGCATCCCTAGCTTTATTGATATTGGATAATGGCATTTCTCTTGATGGAACCAAAAATTGCAAAGAGAAACAAACAACATTATTAAGTTTCCAGAGTACTTGATAAAGAAGCAAAAAATAAAAGACTCTAGTTTTGGCTATGCATAAGATTGATTAAAGATTGTGAAAATTGAGAAGGAAACTAATAATTACAGTTATGAATAATTATTCAAATAAATTACTCACTAATTTACAATCATAGAATTACTAAGCATGCCTTCATACTGAATCATATAAAATGATATAAACTAAAGACCATGATCTTCAACATACGATAATTACTAAACAAATACCACTAACTGAAGATCAAGATGAGAAATAAAGGAAAAATAGAAACCTAACCTGAAACGGCGGTAACTTCTTCGAGAAAATATTATGAGTTTCTCTTTACTCCTTACAACTAATACATGCAATTAGGGTTGTTATATTCACCGTTGGATTTTGTCTAGGAATGGTTCTGTAGGTTTCGTTTGGCTCGGTAAAAAATGTTTTATACGCAGTTCCGAATTTTAAACTATGCACATCATAGAAGTGTGGTGTGGAATGAACCTATTTAAAAAAAAATATCTATCTTAGTTGACCTGTTCAAACAGTGTAGAATAAAGTCAATGGACGGAGTGTGGTAATTTATGGGTTTGACAAAAACGATTTTTATTTGCCCATCACTTCCACTCCTTGATTAGCTCAGTATGGTAATGATATGCCCCTCTCATTTACCGAAGAGAATTGCCATTTAGGTTTACGAAGAGTAATTTTTTTATTCTTTTTTTCTTAAAAGTAGTTGACAACATAGTCTAGCCATAGTATTACTTAATTATAAATATATATCTGCTCTACTTTCTAGGAAATGAAAAAATAAATATTTTGAATGAAATAAAGTATCCACAAATATTTTTCTGGAGTTGTTTGTGTAATGTTATTATATCTTCTCTATTTGATTGGCTGAAATGACGTTCTTTACCCATCTAGGTATTCAACAGTTTAGCTGAATTCACTTGATTTTAATTTTGATTCTAGTTATTTGTTCTAGAATTTCACTTTCGCCTCAGCAAAAACCCATATTTTACATGTTTTCTACTCTGTCTCTTGAAAAATTATTCGATTAAAGATAGAAAAAGAGAATGCCATTAGTAGTTTTAGGTCTAAAACTCAAGGCAGCGATAATGGGGGTTTCGTAAAAAAAGTTTATCATCTTCAAGTAACTCCATAGAATACAACAATGAATATTCTCCTAAAGTTAAGGAATAAAGTATCAAGTTCATATTCGGTGGAAAAAAAATAGTGCAGAAATTTATTCAAGTAGTAAATTAGGTCCAGACTTGAAAGGAAACACTAGTTATTCGCCACGGTATGTTAGTATTACTGAGAAAGAAGAAAGGACGCCGTTTGGTGAGATTGAAGCAGCCCAACATCTGTTGATGTTGGTTAATGGCTTTTCACTTGATGCAACGAAAAAAGCTGCAAAGAAAAACTAACATCATTATTAAGTTTCCATAATACTTAAGAAGCGAAAAACAGAAGACTTTAGTGTTGGCTATGAAGAAGATCGGTTAAAATTTGCGAGAGTTGAGAAGGAAACTAATAATTATATATATAAACAACTGTTCAAACAAAATACTCACTGATTCATAATTAGAGAATTACTAAGCATGCGCCTTCATATTGAATCATACAAAACGATAAAAACAAAAGATTATGATGTACAATATATGATATTACTAAAAAAATACCACTAACCGAAGATCAGGAAGAGAAATAAAGGAGAAAACATTATGTGTTTCATTTCACTCCTTACAACTATTACTTGCAATTAGGGTTGCTATATTCACCGTTAGACTTTGTCTAGGAATGGTTACGTAGGTTACGTTCGGATTGGATAAAAAATGTTTTATACGCAGTTCCAAATTTTGAACTATACACATCATAAAAGTGTGGTGTGGAATGAACCTAGTTAAAAAAAATGTCTATCTTAGTTGACCTGTTCAAACGGTGTAGAATAAAGTCAATGGACAGGGTGTGGTAATTTATGGGTTTGACAAAAACGACTTTTATTTTCCCATCACTTCCACTCCTTGATTGGCTCAGTATGGTAATGATACACCCCTCTCATTTACCGAAGAGAATTTCCATTTAGGTTTACGAGGAGTTTTTTTTCCTTAAGAGCAATTGGTAACATCATCTAGTTAGAGTATTACTTCGTTACAAATTTACGTTTGTTTTTCTATAGGAAATTAAAAAATATATATATTGAATGAAATAAACTATTTGAAAATGTTTTTCTGGAGTTGTTTGTGCAATGCTATTGTATCTTTTCTATTTCATCGACCGAAATGACGTTCTTTACCCATCTAGGGATTCAACAGTTTCGCAGAATTCACTTGATTTTAACTTTGATTCCAGTTCTTTGTTCTAGGATTTCTCTTTTGTCTCGACAAAAACCCATGTTTTACTTTTGTACTCTGCCTCTATAAAAATTCGTTAATAAGAAATCAGAAGAAGAGAATGTCATTAGTAGTATTTAGTTCTAAAACTCAAGGCAGCGGCATTGGGGGCTTCGTAAAAGAATTTTATCATCACCAAGTAACTCTAGAGAAGACGACAATAAAGTTTCTCATAAAGTTAAGGAATAAAATACCATGTTCATATTCAGAGGAAGAAAATAGTGCAGAAACTTATTCAAGTGGTAAATTAAGTTCAAAGTTGAATGGAAACAAACGTTATTCGCCACGGTATGTTAGTTCTACTGTTGGTATATTAGATTCTCATATGTTTAGGACTCTGCCTCAAATGGTCAAAAACTGCGAGGAAAGGGTGAAAAAGATTACAAGCATCAGCATCAGCATCATTAGATACTTCTTTATCATCTACTGAGAAGAATAGGGGTCGTCGTTTGATGAGATTGAAGCATCCCAAGATCTATTGATGTTGGCTAATGGCTTTTCTCTTGATGCAACCAAAAAGTTTCAAAGAGAAACTAACAACATTATTAAGTTTCCAGAGTACTTGATGAAGAAACGAAAAATAGAAGACTTTATTGTTGGCTACGCAGAAGATCGTTTAAAGATTGTGAGAGTTGAAAAGGAAACTAATAATTACACATATGAACAATTATTCAAATAAAATACTCACTAATTTATAATCATAGAATTACTAAGCATGCCTTCTGTCACGGGCTTAGATTTTGGACTAGACCGTGTGGCACTTGAATTCTTCAAGTAAGCCTAAAAGAACACTAAGGAATTGGAGTATTTGATTATTGGAGAGAGAGTATTACAATGTTTAGACTCTTGGTGGATGATTTGAGCAAATGAGCTCTCCACCTTATATAGTGTACAATGGAGGATTCTAGAATATGTTCTAGAATCATCACCTTCTAGAGTATTCTACCACTTACAAGAATATACAAAGGAATATTCTATATACAAGAATGTTCAGGAAGCTTGTGGACTTCTCTATCCTCTTCCATACTCTTCTAGGTTCTTCTAATGGACCTAAACTCTTGTCACGGGCCAGCCCAATATGTGGGAAAATGGGTGGGCCGTGACATTCTTCCCCACCTATTCTCGCGACGTCCTCGTCGCGGCTTGTGCGTGAAATTGGTCGATCGCATCTTTGAATTGCCATAGAGATTCTTCGGGCTCCCATGTTCCTTCTTGTATCGATGCATCTTTCCATTTCACTTAGTACTCTTTGGAAGGCGGCACCCCCTCATTCGAACAATACGGACGGCTAGTATCTCGTCTATAGCTTTGTCGAAAGAAGTGGCGATCATGGGTGGTGCACGGATTGATACTCTACGACTCTCGTCTTCTTCGTCCTTGTTGAACACCTTTAAGTTGCTCACGTGGAAGACGGGATGGATTTTCATCTTTGATGGCAGTTTCACCGATAAGAAGCTTTGCCCACTTTGGCTAGTACTTCGAACGGCCCTTCGTACTTGCATAACAAACCTTTGTGTAGAGGCCGAGTGTACTTGAATTGTTAGGGCAGAAGCTTGACAAACACCATGTCGCCATCTTGGAACTCCACATGCCGCCTCTTCTTATCGGCCCATTTCTTCATTTTCTTAGCCGCTTTTATCAATTGGGCGTGTGCTTCTACCAATCCTTCGTGGTCTCGTATGCTCCGGGGCTAGCACCTGCATAAGAAGTGGCCAAAGTACTTGGCGTCACGAGTTGCTTCTTCGATTTAGTCACCTCCGTTGGTGACATTCGATAAGGTATTTTCGCGGGAGGCTTAGCGCCAGGCTCCGGTTCGATCGCATGATCGATCTCCCTTCTTAGCGGAAAATTCTTGGGAAGCTCCTTTGGCATCACGTCCTCGAACTCTTCGAGAACCTTCTTTATTCCCTTCAGAACTTTTTCATCTTGGGTAGTCTGTTTCTCCCCCTTCATCGTTGGTATGAAGGTTACCTCACCCTTCTTAAACCCTTTTGAAAGTTGTAGCGCCGACACCACTATGGTCTTCTTATTCTCCCTAGTCATCGGGATAAGGTGTGTAGATTTTTCTTCGAGTATACACAAGGAGTCAAAAGGTGGCATTGGAATGGCACGTTGTTCGCACATGAACTCCATCCCCAACGCCATGTCAAGGTCGTCTATAGGGATCACCAAGAAATTGACAGATCCCGCCCACTTGTCGAGATGCATTTCCACACCACGTGCCACGCCTACTAGTGGCTTCGCATCTGAGTTCACCGCATTCTCGGTACCTCCTCCTTTGGCGAACTTCATGCCTAGCCGCAATGCTTCTTTCTTTGACACGAAGTTGTGTGTGGCTCCCGTGTCCACTAAGGCGCGGGGGGTTTTCCCATTCACCTTGACGTCTACGAACATTAGAGTCTTGTCCTTGCTTTTGGACTTCCCCGCCTTAGCTTGGACACTACTTAGCACTTGGAGCGAACTCATCATAGAATCCCGTTCCTCGTTGGATCCACTTTCCTCCATCAGCGCACTAAGTTTACCCTTCATCGAGCAATCACGGATTTTATGATTCCCTTCACATAAGAAGCAAGAGTAGGAGGGCTTACTTTTATCTTTATGCTCGGAAGTTTTATCCTTCCACGGAAGATAATTTTTCGAAGTATGCTTGTCTCCATCCTCTTTCGCTTCTCCGCCTTTGGCATGGTGACTTCTTGAAGTTCTTTCTTCGAAGCTTGTACTCCTCGAAGTCTTCCATCTTTCTTTGAAGCTTGGCCTTGTATTCTCGATCAGGGTCTCAGCTACGGTATTGCCTCGGTCAGCGTTTGCACACGGCAGCGATCCAGCTCTTGTTTTACCCATGGCTTTGCTACGCACAAAAAGTTAAAGAGCTTCTCTTCTTCAGACAAAGTGGGTATTTCCAGCAACAAGTTTGTATACGTCTCGGTATACTCTTTGATTGTACTCGTTTGACTAAGATACTTTAACTTTGCTCTCGCTTCGTAAGTCGCATTCTCCAGGTAAAAGTACTTCTTAAGATCAACTTTAAAATCTGACCAAGTAGCGATAGTAGCCTTACCTTGTTGAATCTCTTGGCTTCAAAGTCTCCACCATGCTAAGGCGTTTTCCGTGAGAAACACCGTTGCTCTTTTTATCTTTCTTGCGTCTTCCTCCATCTCAAGATGTTCGAAATACCTTTCACAACTCCATAGAAAAGTATCGATCTCCTTTGCGTCTCTTTTCCATTGTACGGTTTTGGCTTGGGAGCATCCTCTCTTATGAGTTTGCTTGGTCCCTCGTGCATGGATTGGTTTATGACAACCCTCTTGCACAACACTAACTCGCCTTTAACCGTTTCTAGTTCTTGCTCGACTGACATCAATTTGGCCTTCACCTCCTCCACGGTATCCTCCACCGCATCTTGGAGTCGGGCTTCCACGTCCATCTTGATACCGTCCACCGCCTTGCTTATGGCCTCCTCTATGTATTTTTCCACCCCTCAAGAGTTTCCTTCGTTAGAAACTCTTCCTCGGCGTGCATAAGGAAATCGCTCACTCGTTTTTCCATGCGTACCATTCTTGCCTCAAGATCCTTGGACTTTGCCCTTTTCTTGGTCTGGCCATCGACACCTTTCTCCATGGTGTTGTTGCTATTAACGTCAGTCATTGAACTTCCTCTGATACCAACTGTCACGGGCTTAGATTTTGACTAGACAGTGCGGCACTTGAACTCTTCAAGTAAGCCTAAAAGAACACTAAGGAATTGGAGACTTAGAGATTTTAAGGTGGGTAAGAGTATTTGATTATTGGAGAGAGAGTATTACAATGTTTAGAGAGCTCTTGGTGGATGATTTGAGCAAATGAGCTCTCCACCTTATATAGTGTAATAATGGAGGATTATAGAATATGTTCTAGAATCATCACCTTCTAGAGTATTCTACCACTTACAAGAATATACAAAGGAATATTCTATATACAAGAATGTTCTGGAAGCTTGTGGACTTCTCTATCCTCTTCCATACTCTTCTAGGTTCTTTTAATGGACCTAGACTCTTGTCACGGGCCAGCCCAATATGTGGGAAAATGGGTGGGCCGTGACACTTCATACTGAATCATAAAAATGATAAAAACTGAAGATCATGATCTTCAACATACGACAATTACTAAACAAATACCACTAACCAAAGATCAATAAGAGAAATAGAGGAGAAAATAGAAACCTAACCTGAAACAACGGTAGCTTCTTCGAGAAACTATTATGAGTTTCACTTCACTCATTACAACTATTACATGCGATTAGGGTTACTATATTTACTGTTGGATTTATCTAGGAATGGTTACGTAGGTTGTGTTTGGTTCGGATAAAAAATATAAACGCAGTTCCGAATTTTAAACTATGCACATCATAGAATTGTGATGTGAAATAAATCTTAAAAATCATATATATATTTTAGTTGACATGTTCAAACGGTTTAGAATAAAGTTAATAGACAAGGTGTGATAATTTATGGGTTTAACAAAAATAACTTTTATTTACCCATCACTTCCACTCCTTGCCTAAAATTATTATGGTGATGATATATGGCCCTCTCATTTACCAAAGAGAATTGCCATTGTGGTTTACGAAGAGTAGTTGTTTTTTCTTTCTTAAAAGCAGTTAATATAATCTAGTTAGAGAATTACATAATTATAAATGTACGTCTGCTCTGTTTTGTTGGAAATGAAATGTTTTTTTTGAATAAAATAAATTATCTGAAAATGTTTTTCTGGAGTTGTTTGTTCAATGCTAGCTATTGTATCTTCTATATTTCATCGGCCCAAATGAGCGAGCCACTCAATTAATTTAGTTTAGATTACACCAACTTGAGTAAAAATAGCTGCACAAATGTCTAAGAATAAAACCTGTGATCCATTGACTCTTTGGAAATCAAGCACATAATTTTTTTCCTCACGATTCTTGTATAGCTGCCATCACCCAAAGGAAAATGAATTTATTGCGTGCGTTACTTCCGAAAAAGGACATAATTCCGTAAGTAAATTCATCGAAGAAATTTAGTACCTGAATTTCAAACTTGACAATGTTGTTACATCTAACAATGCGTTGATTATTTTTTCCGGTAGGATGGTGAGGAGGAAACCACTTACTACTACATTTCATGTTGTAGGATCCAATTTTTTTCCAACACACTCTCATTTCTTTTAAAGCTTTTAAAACTTCAGCCATTAAAACTTGAGGATGTGCTTTCGACTATAAAATACGAAAAATGCAGATTAGGATCAAGGTACCAAATTTAAACCGAATTCGAGTTTAAATTCTTAGTTACCAAAACAAATGAAAGGCTATACCTGAATTCCAAGAGCCCATTTTTTATGAACATGATATTGGGGTACTGAAGAAGTTTGCTGATTATCATCCATATATCCAACTGATATGTTGTGTATTATTTTCGATGTTCCTGCTTCGACTGGTCGCACATCGGTGAGACTCTTATCCTTTTCAGGATAGCTGCTCGTTCCATTAAAATTGTTGTCCATTAACAAATGATATGCCACAGTTGCCTGCAAAGGTATGTTGGATATTACCAACCAATAAAAGAAATTTAAATCAAAAAATGCATCTCATTGATCTGCTAGTATAAACACTGGTCACCTGATTTTGTGTTCTCCTGCAAAGAGATTTAATCACCAAATCTCTGTTAAATCCCTTAAGAACCATTTCCTGGATAATGCGATCGTCAATCTACGAGGCACAACATGGAATATAAAGATGAGCATTATAGAAACATGGATATGGCTGTAGGCTTGTAGCAGGATGAGCATAACAAAAAATATAATCGAGTCATAAAACAGCAGTAACAGAATAAGAATGCTAATGGAGATGTCTACTTACCTTGTTTGTTTGCTGCTTTGTGTTTGGTAGAGGAACGGTTAAATTACGTGGAAGATAAACTTGGAACCACGGATGCTGACGAATCTCAGGAATTGTAATTCGTTTGATAGGGTCAACCAGAAGCATCCTTGGGATCAAATCACTTGCACCAGTTGATAAGTGAGTTGGTAGAATATATCTTCCACCCTGATCATAAGTAACGCAATAATGATACTTAAAATGAAGGGCCTAAAAGTTTCTGACATGCTGATATCAAACTAGTTAGTCTGAGGTCTAACGTACCTTGATTTTTCTGAGTAACTTAGGAATGTTTTCATCATCAAAAGGAAGAGCCCCACACAGAAGAGCATATAAGATAACACCGCAGCTCCAGACGTCTACCTCCGGTCCAGCATATAGTTCTCCAGATAAAACCTAAAATTGTGATGTGCACTTTAACTTCAAATTGCAGTCTTTTGGATGCTGTGCAAGATGATATTGTTGAAATTGCTTGTTACCTCAGGTGCAGCGTAGTTCCAACTTCCGCAATTTGTTTCCAAGAAACAACCATCGCGCATGAAATTACTCAATCCAAAATCGGCGATTTTCACATTGTCATTTGAATCCAAAAGTAAGTTCTCAGGCTTAAGGTCTCGATGAGCCACCATGTTGCTATGACAGTATTCCACGCCAGATATAATCTTTTTTCAGAAAAAATAATTTTATGTGTTACCATAAGTTTATTGAAGCATTAAGACACTAATACCCATGAATATTGCCCATTAAATGGAAATACCACCTGCTGAAAAAGGTATCGAGCTTCATAATCCTGTAATCTACCCTTCTCTACAAGGTAATCAAATAGCTCTCCGTTTTTCGCCCACTCCGTTACAAGGTATATGCAACAGGGAGTTATTATAACCTCGTAAAGTCTTATAATATGAGGATGCATGAATAACAACCTCATTGCTTTTATTTCTCGCATAACTGCACACGAAATGTCAGTTCGATCTGTGACCAGAAAACAAAGAAAAAAGAATAACCATATTGTACATATTTCCTGTGAATGTTACATACCTTTGTCTTCGTTCATTTTCATTTTCTTGAGCTTAATGCGATTATAAATTTTGATAGCAACTTTGATTCCAGTTGGTATGTGGTCTGCAAGTTTCACTTTAGAGAATGCTCCAATTCCAAGAGTCTTACCAAGTTTATAATTTTCCAAAGACACTTCTGCATCATTGTCTCCTCCACTAGTATTACTGGCATTAGCACTACTCGATCTGTCCATGTTCCTGTTGTAAAAATAGCATAATGAGGCTGATGTCACTGTAACACAATAATAAAACCACTGGATGATGATATAAATTACCTGAATTCAAAACTTGTCAGTACTAAATTATTTACCGTTAAAAAAAAAGAGAAAAGGAAAAGAAAATGAGTCTCCTAGTTATAACTCTGTTTAACCCTTGGGTAACCACAAGGGGTGGAGCCAGGTTTGTTGAAGTGAGTGCAAAAATTTTACTTACCTACACCACAAGCTGAATAGAGGTATAATTCGGCTTTGGAGCCAGCTGGGCTGGGTGTGTAACTGCTTTAAGCTGACTCCACACCTGGACTAACCTCTATCGGCCAGGTTAACAGAAAAAAGGCAAACATTTACGTAGAAGTATAACTTGGTTTTGTAGGGTATCCAATTTGAAAATTCATGTGGGAGTAACATTCTAGGGACATAAAATGTTTGTACGTATGCTTTATATCATTCGGGATAGGATTGACCATGATTTATTATTTTTCTTTCTGGATTTAAACAGTTTTGGAAGAGTTTTTCCATTGTTTATCTAGAATTTTAAAAGAGTTTCTCCACGGTTTATCTAGAATTACTCTTCGCTTATTTAACCCTTTTTAATGGAATTTTATTTACCTTTTCGTTCAACTCTTCAGTCGAAATGGTTGAACTTTGGGTTCTGTAACTACCCATTTAATAGTAATGTTTATAAAAATCAAAAAATGAAAAGGCAAATCTGAGTTGGTCTAGGTGCCCTACATGGTGGATTGGTGGTCCAGGTAGGTTACTATGCATTTTCTTTTTCCTGCTATTCTTAGTTTCCACTGTCGATATTCTTTTCTCAGACAAATGAATTTAACCTACAAAAAATTCTCCTTTGAAATCTAAAAATATACAAATAAATACAAGTACTTCTTCCAGAAATGATTATACCACTGAAGACTCTTAACATGACTCTCAAAATATGCGTTTTGTCAGTCTCTCGATAGCCGACATGCCATTTAAAATCGTTTATATACTACATAGTTGGTATGTAGGACGTTTTTAAATATGTGCCGGAAAACCAAAATTGATTTGTTTTTGATGAATTTACACTTTGAATAAAACATGATTTAGGTGAAGTACAAAACATATGCACTTCAATTTGCCATTCAAGTTTGCTTAATTAGTAACTTTGATGATATTTTTTGCTCTGGTTAAAGAGGTTGGATAATAAACTTTGTTAAGTACATACCCTTTGATCATACCTTAATTCATCATCTGAATCTAGAATTCTGCAAATGAAGTAAAAAAGAAAAAGAAATGTAATGTGAAAATAGATCTGACCTTCTTTGTTATTGAATTGATCTCTAGCCTTTTCGATAAACAAACAACTGGTGAAATAAACTCATATAGAAGAATCATATGGCACATGGAGAAGATAATAAACAACTTTGAACACTAGATGAGTTAGAGAACGTAATTATGGTGAAATTTAATGAATAGTATAATGTAGGTACCATCGATGAAATTTAAATCATAAGAATTAATGATGAGAATAAGGACAACCTTTGATTATTCAACTTGAAAAGCATCTTCTTATTTTATGAAGGTTTATATAGAGGCTCCAAATTTAAGTGAGGGGTTCTTAGTTGAGCCGAGGTGACCCATTTTTACGATAAGGGATGTCCTAGGGGGTTTTATTAAATGACGATTTTACCCTTATACCAATTAAAACCTAAACTCTTTAAATAAAATTCATAACTTTTAAAAACTAAAACCAAAAAAACCTCTCAAAACCCAACCGTAATCGCCCTCAATTCATCGCCGATTCGCAAAATTCATCGACGATTAAACTCAACTCAACAATTCGAGATGAAGAAGCATACTAAAGGCGTTCAAGGTAGTAGTGATGGCAATCAACCCTGCTTCTTTCAACCTAATCAAGAGATTCAACAAGAAATCGACAGTGACAAGCAAAATCAAGCACCGAAAAGTCCAACAATGGTTATCTAAGGTATTGTAGAAACCCATGTATTCTTAGAACTTGTAATTGATTTATTCGCATGTTTGATCATGATTTTGGAAAAAAAATGTTGCACACAGTTGATATTACGGTTGGGTCCATGTCAAAACCCAACCGTAATATTTCATGTTCTTGAGTATTACGGTTGGGTTATTTTCAATACCCAACCGTAAATTAAAGGGAAGAAGATGAATAGTTCAGGATATTACGGTTGGGTTTCAAAAGATAACCCAACCGTAAAGAATTAGCGCCATTTTTTAAAAACAACTTACGGTTGGGTTTTGAGAAAATCCCAACCGTAACAATAGCCTCCATAAAAATTTGGTTTGAATATTATGGTTGGGTTTTTTCTTAAAACCTAACCGTAACATATGGATCACCTTTTGTACTTAAATTGTTACGGTTGGGTTCTGAGAAAAACCCAACCGTAATTCATATGTAGCTTGATGTGCACATCAGCTACATGTGATTTACGGTTGGGTTTGTGTTAAAACCTAACCGTAAAATATGGGAGAAAAATTACGGTTGGGTTTTGAGAAAAAACCCAACCGTAAATTTTCCTGTGTAGTGAATATTTTTTTTGTTGAAGTTGAATTGCTTTGAAATTATCTAACTTGTATTGGTTGTATGTTGTAGGAAGAATAAGAGGGGTAATAATTTAACACCTATTTCTCACACTCCAACCCCTTGATGTGATTTTATATAGTGGTAAAAAGAGGTTCGATTCTCGAACTTGTGAAGGTAATGATTTTAGAAAATATTAAACTTAATCTAAACTAATAAAAATCAGGAAATTAAACTAGAGAATATTTTTAGAAAATATGGAGAAAACTAGGAATCAAGATTCAGTTATTTCTAACAATTTATGTGATTAATCATGTCATTCTTTTTAACAATTTAATTCAAGTTTGCCAAAAATATGTTTCCTAAAAGAATAATTGTAAATCCTAAGCATGAGACATCAAGAGTAATTAACTAAGCATGACCCATCAAAAGAGAACACAACTATTTAATAAAAACCATTTTTTTCTAATTTAAATCCATGCAAATAATAATAAAAGAATTATAAATAATTAATTAAAAATAGACATATCACATAAAATTGAGAGAAAAACCTCCTCCATCATCCCAGTAAATAGACTTAGCCCATGGTGAAGAAAACTTGCTCAAAAGTTGATTTCATTGCTCAAAATATTGATTACAAGGTTGAATTACGCTGTAACAGCTGATTTGATACGCTTATATGCGTACAGGAGAGGGTTCAGCTGTTACAGAAGAGTTTAAGCAACAAAGGGTTTGAAGCAATAGACAACAGAAAAATTCAAATCAGCAACACTTATAAATGTTACTGAGTCTTCTTCTCCGGCAGTGATGGATGAAGAACAGCCGGCCGGTGCAGTAGCAGTGACCGGACGGTGACGGAATAGTTGCAGGAATTCTCTATTTTCTTCTCTAGGCTTTTGTTGTCGATTCTCTTGGCTTCTCTTGGTATTTATAGATATTAGAAACCCTAGAGAGAGTTCTAAACCTAATAGAACTCTCTAGAATAGCCCACAAATCCCAAACCGAATCGAAACTCAATTCCGGCCATATACATGATTTTTCAACTGATTTCACGGGATGTTTTTGCTGTTTCTCGATTGTTCTAACTTGTGTGGGATATCTACTAATATTTGGAACAATCTGGAAGCGAAAGAACACGTTGATTTTACGTTAACAGTGGATACAGTTGCGCCCGATGAGTTAACCCGGTGACTCGGCCCGATCCAGCTCGCTGGGTTGACCCGCTGGGTTGACCCGATCCAGGGGTGCCCCAATCCAAAGTGTGGGTGCTTTGATCCATTTTCCC
>JAJJMC010019063.1:15109562-15136363 GCA_023531435.1 Papaver californicum
CCAGGGGTGCCCCAATCCAAAGTGTGGGTGCTTTGATCCATTTTCCCCGGTGCCTTGAACACTTTTTGAGCCAATTTTTCCACAAATCTTTATTCTTCTAATGTACCTACAAAAGCATAAAAATACGTAATAGACACAAAATCGAATACTAACTCACTAGAAATTAAGGTGCAATTTAGACACTAAAATGTGTCTATCACCCCTCGCCACGGAAAGCATTTAGGGGTTGAGAAGAGAGGCGTGAGCAAGACCCATAATCCCTCTTTTGAGGTAGGTGGTGGTAATGTTCCTCAAATTGCAGAAGAGGAATATAATGTGTTTCAAGGCTTGGGTGATCTACCAACACCCAGAGGTTCTCTTGTGATTAGAGAACCACCACAAGAGCAACAACACGAAGAAGAAGAGGGGGACAGAGAACAACATGTCCCTCAAGGCAAAGGTAAAGAAATTCGAAAAGAAAAGGCAAAGAAAAGGGTTGCCAAAGAAATTCCGAAAGAAAAGGCCGAACCTCAACTGTGGCCTAAGAAGAGGAATGGAGGACTATGGGGTGAGGCCCTAGACAAATCTGCAATATTATTTGGTTATCCCCATTCATGGGCTGCCAAAGTTGCAGCGACCAAGGTATTATTCTAATCACTTCTCTTATTCTGTTAAATTTTGGTTTTTTAACTTTTGTAAGTAAAACAAATTTGTTTTTATTCTTTGTAGGATCATACACAGGCGATCAAGAAATTGGTTCGTCAAAGGGCTCATTGGCCCTTAACTGATGAATGTACGATTGTACAAATTCTGGTAAATGCTACCGGGTTAGCTCCCAGAATTACACATTCAATGTGGAGTATGACAGTGTCGTCTGCGCAGCCTTCAGGGAACGTTATTGGCCTAACACCGATACGTTTCATCTCCCATTTGGCGAGATGACTATAACGCCGGATGATGTCCAATCAATTCTTGGGTTGGAGGTGGAAGGTAAATCAGTGTTTGAGGGTTTTGACAACAACATGTCCTGGAGTGATATTTATGCACTTGTCAAAGAAATACTTGGATGTGAGAAGACCGAAGCTGAATCGGAATTTAAATTGGTGAGTGGAGATAAACCGGGGATGCCAAAGAAGAAAGGTCAATCCATGAGCAAAAAAATATTGTTGCGGTCACTACGGGAGAAGTTTGGAGGGACCGCAAAGTTGGAAATGGCTGGGGTCGTCATAGATGACACCAGAGCCATTCGAACAGCCAGAGCTTATCTGCTATATATGCTCGGCACCATCTTCTTTGGTGACAACTCGGGCAACAGGGTCAACGTCCAGTATCTACAATGGTTTCAGGGTGATCTCGGGATGACCCATCAGTACTCGTGGGGAACTGCCACCCTGTCCTACCTACTTGCTAACCTTCGAAAAGCTTCGAGGGTCAGGGGAACTGAGATTGCCGGTAATACCGGTCTGCTTCAGGTAATTTATTGTTTGAATTTCAATGTTCAATTTTAATTTATTTTTTTCTCATTTTCTTATATTAATATTAATTATCTTTATAGGCATGGGTATACGATCACTTTCCCAGACTGGCTCCTCAAACAAGCGTTGATGTTAATGGACCTACGGGAAAGAAATTCGTCTTCACCGGGACGCAGGCAAAATATAAAGAAGTGCTCATAGCAAAGATGAGAACAGAAATTGATGCTTTCACGGTTGATGATGTTGTTTTCGACCCTTATGTGAAGATTAGCATAGAGGGTGATGGACATCTTGAGGATTTACGTGAATTGTCGGACGTGGCAGGCTACAACGGCCCTTTGTATCATCCGTTTGGGTACGTGATGTCCAACCCCCGTCGAACTCTCCGGCAATATGGATACGTCCAAACAACGGTGACATGCGAAATGTTTAAATTGTGTGTAAATGGGTCGATGATCGAAGGGCCAAACATCGTGCTAAACTATGAGCCTACGCCTTCAGTTGCAGTTTGGAATAACCGCACTGATCCGAAATACCAAGTCCAAAGGAATGAGTTAACTCCCTCTCCGGGCACAAAAGAGGCTGCAGAAGATTACTTGGAGTGGTATCGCCATTTTGGTCATCCAACTATCATCAACAATGATCCTGAGACTCTGGCAATTAACACAAGACATGGTTTCTGGAAGAAGGCATATTTCAATTTGGTACGTACATTATTTTTGTTATTAATGTTTTTAAGATTTATTACTAAACACTCATCCTACTTTTATTTTCATATGTGAATAGAAAAAGAAAGCCGTTGCATTGACGGACTCTATTAATCCATGCCTAAGCACAATTGATGTGAGGACGCCTGACCAACTCCAAGCTTTGATTAGGGAGCTTCATCATGAAGTTGAGGATGTGCAGCGGACTTTAAAGAGGAGTAGACCCGGTACAAGAGGCGCGACTAGAGATGCGAGTACTACTAGAAGAGAGCCCCAAACATCGGATGAAGAGACACATGATGAAGCCGGGGATGCACAACGTGGTGCTCGTACTCGAGGCGGTCGTGCTGGAGCTCGTACTCGTGGCGGTGCTGGTCATTGTAATGTTATGAGCAAAAAAAGAGCTCGTCAAAGTCATCGACCTACCCCTCCTCCTTCTCCCTAACTCTATGTCTATGGTTTTGTTTTGTATGTGTGAATTAGTTGTACCTTTAATGTGAAGTTAGATTTGAAGTTTGAATTTAACTTGCACGTGAAAATTTATTTGATTAATTTTTTTAAGTTGGAAACCATGCATTGGGAAATCCCGGCAAAAATACCCAGTCACATTAGTGTTACGGTTGGGTTTCTAGGCAAAACCCAACCGTAAAACTGGCAAAATGAAAAATATGACAGGTTTACGGTTGGGTTTTGCCTGGAAACACAACCGTAAATCTGTCACATTTTGATACTACAGTTTTACGGTTGGGTTTTCATCCAAAACCCAACCGTAAATATGAAAGAATAATTTTACGGTTGGGTTTTGGCTGAAAACCCAACCGTAAATATATGACCACAACACATAATTTCCCTAGGGTATTACGGTTGGGTTTTCAGCCAAAACCCAACCGTAAATTATACTGGATAACTTTAAATTTGATTCTCTAATTTGTTTGTTTTTCGTGGGTTGTAATGTGGTCAAAAATTTGATGTTTACATAAATTTTGTGTTTTGAACCCAATTTTGAGTGAACTGAAATTCCAAAAAAGGTTAACAAAAATATTTACGGTTGGGGTTTGAATGCAAACCCAACCGTAAACCTTCCAGATTAAAATTCACCCAGGTTTACGGTTGGGTTTGGTCTCAAAACCCAACCGTAAACGTTGCAGTTGTACGGTTGGTTTTGGAGTCATAACCCAACCGTAAAACTGGGGGAAAAACCCTGGAAGGTTTACGGTTGGGTTTGCACTCAGTACCCAACCGTAATTTTTTTTTTATCGTGTAGTGACTGGTTTACGGTTGGGTTCTCACTGAAAACCCAACCTTAAACCTGGGTGAATTTTGTTGTCACACATGTGATACTCCAAAATTTTCATTTCCAAAAAAAAAATATTAATATTATGATTCCTCCAACATACATATGATATTGTTACTACGAATATTAAATGCCTTCCAGGTTTACTATATTATCATTCCGACTCCGAGTCAGAAACAAATGATATGAATTGAAAGGTCGGGGAGGGTTTTAATGCCTTCCGGAGTTCGAAATTATGCTTGAACCGGTGACACCAAGACTTGGAGATATCACCATCGTATCCATCCTGTAAAGGGGGTAATGGACTTCCTTCTTTCAACTTGAGACCGACATAATGGCAGTTCTGCACCAGCCCAATCACACATCTTCTATTAGCCAATTGTTCGACAAATGTTGATCTTGTTGGTGCAAATGTAAAACAATATCCATTTGAGATATAATGTATGACGCAATTGAAAGCGTTGGCGAGGATTTGCCCACATATTGGCATGCTCATCCAATACTCGCTAGTGCAATTCTTGTTGCCTATTAAACGCCTTTCGAGAGCGATGAACTCCTCGTTTAACAATGACTCTTCATCTCTATATGCACACATCATTGGCTTGTATAAATCCGGGTAAGAGCGTAGTTCAACCGCTGACTTATGTCTCACATAAGTTACTTCGTCCATACCCAACCCTCCTGCTCCGCTAAATGGTCCAACTTGTTCGATGAATACATGGTATCCACAATTACCATCACCGGCAACATCGTCGGTTGCCTTTATGTATGGACGAAAAAAAGCCGGAAACGATGACATATAATTTTCATAAATAATGTGCTCGGTTCGGACGATTTTGCCATTCTCAATTCTTGAAAAGTTTGATGGAAATTGCATCAATCCTCTTGCAATCCGGATCGTATATGGCTCTTCAACCACTAATATATTGGCTTTAAGTTTTTCTTTTCTTCTTGGTAATTCTTTCATACTAACTCTTTTTTTTCTTCTTGCTAATTCCTTCATACTTACTCTTCTTGAGTTTGGGTGTGGAGGAACTTTTTCCTTGGCACCAAGTTCAATTGTTGAACTTTCTTGAGTGGGAACCGCGGGACCTTTTCCTTTAATATCTACTACACTTGGCCCCCCTTGTTCCGTTTGACTTATTTTTTGTTCAGCATCATCCTCCTTCTCATCCTCTGCTTCATATTCCTTTTGCAAATGCTCAAATGCACAAGGGTTTCTTTTCTTTGATTCTTCATGCAATTCCCTTGCTTTTTTGCGTCCGACGGCCCTCGATTCTTTGGTAGAAGGCCTACCTTTTCTCTTCCCTCTAATTGGTTCCTTGACAGCGTACCTTGTGTGTGGAAACACGAAGTAACTCAACTTCATCAACCAAATTTGCCTTTGCGCCTTATTTAATGTATCGTATTTGTTGGCTAAAGCCTTTCCAACGTGGGTGTCGGCAAACGATGCACCAAAATCTTGCTCGACGATGGGTTCATCGAAAGACAATTGTTGCCAAAACGGATCAATATCTTCATTTGGGATCACACCGTCTTCTTCGTACTTGGGCATCAAATGCCAGCAGGGAAGTCCCAAACTTGACATGTTAGGACAAACACACTCTTCTTCTCCGTGTAAGTTGCCCAATCTATAGTGCTTTACTTCGTACATTATCTTCTCAATAGCACAATGCGACACCTTATAAAAATTACTTTGGAGCAATGGTTCGTCCTTATAGATGACGTGTTTTCTAGAAAGACTTTTTTCAAAAGATTCCTTAAATCTGTCAAGGTCACGGAGAAAATAATCGTGCATCGCTTCGAAGACCGTAACAAACCCACCATCAGAATTATGAAGCTTCTTCTTCATTCTGTTGTGAGATGACTCCACGGTACTTGTAGCTTGGTTGTCAAAGTGCCTATATTGGTTTGTGAACGCCGCTACAAACTTCTCTTTGTGGGGATTCAACCAATGCTCCATCAAATAGTTCACAACTTTTGGATAATTACTCCAATACAAGCATAACATACGAACATTTTCTTCATAATCTTCCTTGGTGATAGACCATGTCAATGCGTCCCATTCTGTTTGGAAAGTAGCCCATTTTAGTTCCGCCAACTTGTCGTCCTCCTCGAATTTTTCTTTGGCCGTTTCTTGTTCTGAAACCGGCAATTTTTTAATTCTCTCCATCTCGTTTTTCTTTGTTGGCCGAATAATCGTTTTGCACTTGGTTTTTTGAATATTGTTCCACAAGTGGAACATGCAAAGAAGATGATGAGCATCTGGTAATACCCTTGCAATGGCATTCATCAAGCCTTGTTCTTTGTCGGTGATAATTACCTTAGGGGTATATCCTTCAACGTAGAATAATTTAATTTGTTCCAAAGCCCACACACAGCTTTCTTCGAGCTCGTTTCTCAAGAAGCAAAAGGCCACACTAAACGGGGACTTGGTAGAAGTTTGCCCTACAACATTCAAAACCGGGAGCTCATACTTGTTAGTTTTGTACGTGCAAACCATCATAAGCACTTGATGGGAGCACCGTGCTAACTTTATAAACTCGGAATGAGCCAATATAATATGCTTAATTTCTTTATTCTCATCTTCTTCGTGAAACATGGTGTAGTTTTTCGTCTCCCCCAAGTACAAAAGTTGTTGGATCGGGTCCCTTTCTTCCTATTTCTCACGCTTCAACTTGGCTTTGGCGTTGTAGATTGTCTCTAACGTAGACATATTATTTGAGTTTGTTTTCTTCAAGTGCCCGAGTATATCACTGGGTTTCAAACGCTTTTCCGTCATATCGTTTACGATGAGCTTTTCTTCCTTGGTAAGCCGGGCCATAGAAGGATGCGTTAACAAAGTCTCTGGTGGTAGGTGGTTGTGACGACCGCATATAACCGTAGACAAGAACCACTTATTCTCGTTGTTCTTACGAAATTGAAGCTTGAAAGGACATCCCGTCTTCTTAGTGTAAGTTTTTCGCTTGATCTTCGTCTTTGGTACATACTCAGTACCCTTTTTTGCATGTCTTGTGTATTGTCCACTACACTCACAAACCATTTGAAAGCGATTGTGTTTTTGTTGGTTGTTACAAACAATCACACACATGATGAGTTTCCCATGTTCTGTAGCCCACTTCTTTGCATCATCTTTTTTATCCCATGTCTACATGGTCCAAGAACAGAAAGTTAGGAGAAAAAAAATGGCATTATGTTGGATGTCGAAAGGGATTAACAACTTATCTATAACCTACCAGGTCGTTCAAATAGTGATCCGTAGTATCTATAGTTTCAATATCATTTGGAGGAGGCTGATCATTCATTGGTTGAGTTACAACCGCGAGCTGAACAAAAGAGATCAAGGCCAAGCGTCAGACAAAACACTAAAACCAATAAGTTTACGGTTGGGTTAGAAGCGTCAGACCCAACCGTATAATCGACGGACCCAACCGTAATACCACAAAAAAAGCCAAACCAATTTTACGGTTAGGTTAACGAGTAAAACCCAACCGTAACAAGTGCACTAAATACCCATGCACGTAATAAGTTACGGTTGGGTTTTTGGTAACCACCCAACCGTAAAACTGTAAAACTCTACTTTTCAGAAACACAAATGTATAGTTACGGTTGGGTTTTGGCTTAAAACCCAACCGTAACCATGATGGTGTAACAAAAAAAAAACCTGATTATGCACCTCATTTCCTTAAATATCAGCAAAAAAATGAAAAAGAGTTTAAGTTAGAATGATACCTGACTATTCTCAGCAGTTGAATCTTCACTTTGACGACTACTTTCTCCATTTGGTTTAGTTTCAGCATCACAACTTACAATTAAAACCTCTCTACCATCCAAATAATCATACATAGTTGGGTCTCCCTCAATGGGTATGTAGAATTTAGTTTGGCAATCATACAAGGATTCACCCTCCACAAATTTGCCACTAGAATCACTCATTTTGGGTTTTTTCAAAATTTTGGGTTAAAACTCTCTTATCTCTCTTCCACTTTTACCACCAACATAAAACAAATACAAGACTGATTTAAGCATAAAAAATGAAGAATATAGGAAATGAAGATGATCATTTACGGTAGGGTTTCAAGAAATCACCCAACCGTAACTACATTTCCACTAAAAAACTTTTGTTTACGGTTGGGTCCGATAATTAAACTCAACCGTAATATAATTTGCAATAAAATAACATATTTGTTACGGTTAGGTTGCATTACAAAAACCCAACCGTAAATGATCATCCCACTTAAACTAACATTAAAATTTACGGTTGCTTTCTAAGCCAAAACCCAACCGTAATATAACTTTACAAAAACAACAAATTTGTTACGGTTGGGTTTCATTACAAAACCCAACCGTAAATTATCCCTGAATAGTGACAAAAAAATACAATTCCAACGGATTTTTTTTGAAAATCTAGCCGTTGTGAATTTTTTCCCTATAAAAGGAAACCTTTCCTTTTCACTTTCTCATTATTCTCTATCCCTTTCATTCTCATTATAATTCTACACTTTCCAACTCATTCTCACCATACCCTTTCAACCATTAAAAATGGTTCGATACACGAATGATGAAGATGTTGCAATTGTTCGAGGGTGGGTTACGATGATAGACCACGCTTACGAGAAAGCCTTCTATAACAACAATAGAAACGTTGTTATACCTGAAAATTGGATGGACTGTCAGGAGGACGATTCTTGGTGGGAGCGTGTGTTTGAAATGTTTGTGGCATTACACGGGAATAGATATCGGAGGACGTGCAGTACCATCAAGGGATGCTTTGAGGCGTTGTATGAAGAAATGGAAAACCTAAATCTGGAAATGAAAATGAGAGTTGAAGCATTTCCTGACGAAACCAATGTGGAAAGAGTAAGTGTGTCAATTAATAAATCGTTTTTTCTCAAAAAATATTTAAAATAATGAAACTTATAATTGATTTATTTTTTTCAGCATGCCATGGCTAGGGCGCAGTATAAAATCAAATATGGGAAGGAGTTCAAGCATACAGATTGCTATCGTATCTTGGAACAAAGTTTCTATCTTGAGTTTCGCCGTTATGATTAAGTGTTTAAGTGTTTAAGTGTAATCATCTAATGATCTACTGTATTTCGTTTCCTTTGGTTCTTCCTTTAATGTTAAAAATAAGGTTTTTCACAACTCTGGTATTTGATAAGAAAATAAACTAAACCCAAGCATAACTAATTTTGTCTTAAAAACTGCTTTTACGGTTGGCTTCCATGACTCAACCCAACCGTAACTACAATTCATACTACAAACATTCATATTTACGGTTGGGTTCTATTACTAAACCCAACCGTAACAAAAATTGTACAAACAACGCAACTAGATTACGGTTGGGTTTTAAGGCAAAACCCAACCGTAACAATATGGTAAATATACACTAATACTAACACTAGAAGTTACGGTTGGGTTAGGTGACACAACCCAACCGTAACTACATTTCACTCTAAAAATAATTTTACGGTTGGGTTAGATTACTAAACCCAACCGTAAATAAATTGTAGAAACACCACAACTATTTTACGGTTGGGTTTCACCTTAAAACCCAACCGTAAATTCTGCGGGATTCTCAAAATGTCTGAATTTCCGTGTCCTTAAACTAAACAATTCCAACGGATTTTTTGTTTCAAAAATAGATCCGTTGGTTCCTTTTTCCTTATAAAAGGAAACATATACTTGTCACTTTCTCATTATTCTCTATTTTCTTTCATTCTCATTATAATTCTAGATTTTCTCATTATTCTCACTATACCCTTTCAACCACTAAAAATGATAAACACATACACGAATGATGAAGATGTTGCAATTGTTCGAGCGTGGCATACGATGCTAGAGCATGCTTACGATAGAGCCTTCTATAACAACAATAACAACGTTGTTTCACAACAAAATTGATATGAGAGTCAAGATACCGAAGAATGGTGGAAGCGGGTATTTCGAATGTTTGCGGCATTAGAGGGGAATGTAAATCATAGGCCGTGGAGAGCCATCAAGAGACGGTTAGAGACGTTGTATCGACAAATGAACAACTTAAAACTGGAAAAGCAAATGAGATTCGAAGCAAATCCCTACGAGAACGGTGTGGAAAGAGTAAGTTTGTCGATTAATAAATCGTTAATTAAAAAGAGATTTCAAAAACTCAAACTAATAATTGATTTATTTTTTTCAGCATGTGTTGTCTATGGAGCAGTATAGAATCAAATATGGGGAGGAGTTCAAGCATACAGATTGCTACCGTATTATGGAAACAAGTCGGGTGTTTGATTATCGCCATTATCTTTAAGTGTTTAAGTGTAATCATCAAATGGTCTATTGTATTTCGTTTCCTTTGTTTTATTCCTTTATTGTACTACTTTAAATCTATTACAATAGAAGGAATAAGTTACAAAGTTGTGTTTTAAACCCAATTTGGAGTATATTGAAAATCAAAAAACAGTTAACAGGACCATTTACGATTGGGTCCGATTACTAAACCCAACCGTAATACATTTTGTACAAACACCACAACTTGTCTACGGTTGGGTTTTAAGGCAAAACCCAACCGTAATTCTCTGTTGAAACTGAAACAAAAATTAACAGAATATGTTACGGTTGGGTTATAAGCCAAACCCAACCGTAAATTCTACTGGCTACGGTTGGGTTTAAGGCAAAACCCAACCGTAATTATGTGTTGAAATTGGAACAAATATTAACAGAATTGTTATGGTTGGGTTATAAGCCAAAACCCAACCGTAAATTCTACTGGATAACACAAATTTGGATTATCTAATTTGTGTGTTTTTCGTTTTTTCTTTGTTTCAAACACCCAATTTACCTTCAATCTAGTAAAAATAATTGAATTATTTCAAAATTTTGATTTTTAAAACTCAAATTTAACAAAAAAAATCAATTCTCAAAAGGATGAGTTACAGTTGGTTTTTCCTTTAAAACCCAACCGTAACTATGGGAAAAATGGTGTTCATCATTTTCTTCTACTTATGGTTGGGTATGGTTTAAAACCCAACCGTAACTTTGCACAAAACATGGTGTTCATCATTGTTCTTTGATTTACGGTTGGGTTTTCAACAAAACCCAACCGTAAATCTGGCCAAAAATAGTGTTCTTCGGTTTTCTTATGGTTACGGTTGGGTTCGACAAGAAACCCAACCGTAAATTTATCTGAACAACAAAATTTGAATCTTTCAAATCGTGATTTCATCAAGTTTTTCTTTCCACCAAACACAAATTCAAATAAAAAAAAAAAATCCAAATCATTTGATTAGGTAAAAGATTATATTTAATTAATCATGATTAGTTTAAATTAATCTTAATTAATTTATGTAATTAAGATTACTAATGAGGGGTGGTTTGGGTATTGTGAAAATATTATGAATAAGGGGTTTTTGTGTTTTACTTCATAATGTCCCTATTTCGTCTTATTAGAGGAGTCCCTCGATCAAATTTGGAACCCCTATATCTCTCTTCTATTTTATACTTCTCATTTTTGACGTAGCATGCGAGAAACTAGTTGTATAAGCTTTAGTTTTTTTATAAATCCAAGAGAGAAAATTATTGGACAAGACAAGAGAGAAATAGGGAAGGAAAGGACATGTACCCAACTTGTATGTGACAGTGACATACGCGTGTTTGGCATGGCAATCACTCATTTTGTACCGAGTCCTTTGCCATGAGGATTGTATAAGGATACTTTTACAAAGAAAGAGGAGAAACCACGTTGTAACAAACTAAAGGATTTATTTAGGATGCTGCTGCACTCTGCAATAGGGGATCAAATTTTGCTATCCTGCTCATGGACCAGACTTCATGTTTTCATTGATAAAAGTTAAGGTGGTTAATAGGTCGTAGTTTAATCCGACTAATTTTAGGTCTATCTGATTTATTTCAGATTTATCCAATTTTATTCCCATCTAGGTGAGGAAATAAGGGGTGTCTAAAAAAGATGAAACTACTAAATTACCGATTTATTTCAGCTCTATTTTCCTTAAAACCAATTAAAAATTAGAATCTTTTTTTTTAAATCATTTTTTTTATTTAAAAATTTTTAAAATTTTGAATTTTTTTTGGATTCAAGAACAAACGGCTAAGAAGGCACTCACATGATAGCCGATTGTTCTTGATGTTCTTCGACAATGAAAAACATCAACCAAGAATCGGTGGATGTTCATGCCCTCGTAAGCGGATTCCAGGTTGATGTTCTTCATTGACGAAGAACATGAGGAATTGACATATAGTGCTCATATCAATCGATTTTAAGAAATCACACTCTAGAATCGGTCGATATTGACATTCATATTGACGGATTAATAAAAAAAAACTCAAATACGATAGTTTTATTCATAGTTTTTTCCCAGAATCGGTGAATAAGGTTCACGTCTGCCGATTCTGAAAAACTCAAATTCAAAAGTTTTTCTGGAAATTTTGTGCCCAGAATCGGTGGATGTTCATGCACTTATCCACCGATTCTTAACTTGACATTTTCTTCGACTGTTTTGCTCATAACTTCTTCGTCCGACGTTGGAATGACCTCATTATTTTTCATTGAGCTCGTACTTTTATGCTCTATAATACAGCTAAAAATTCCTTGATTTGGACAAGTTCCACTTGATGTCTTACTTCCTTGGATGTCTTGTACTACATGCAAAGATGGATGGAAAAAACCATTTCATCGTCTTCTATTAAACGACGATTGAAAAAAACTATTCATAGGCAATTAAAATAGAAAATCATTCTTTGCTGTTGTTTTTGGTGCTTGAAAAAGGTTAGATTCTCTCAAATAAGTTCAAAAAATTTCAAAACCCCCTACAGCTAGGTCGAAGATTAATTTCCTAGTTATAGGTTTATTTTTTCACGTTTTACGACTAGAAGAAGAACTACCAACATTAATTGGGTTGAATAATTTATACGGTTAGGTCGGAAATCATCAAACCTAACCGTAATCCATGTTTTTAAAAATTTATCGTAAATATCCTGGCCGTAAAAGTTTATTCCTAGTTGTAGACTTAAATACCAACTTACATAAACTTTTACGGTTGTGTTTTTTGCCACTAGATCTGACCGATATTATATACCAGTTGGGTTATTTTCTATACAACCTGGTCGTAACACATACATACAGCTAGGTTAAGAAATAATCTACCTAGACGTAAATGAGTTATGAGTGGGTTTTCCCCCATTTTACCCAGATACGGCTAGAAGTTTATTATTTTCCTAGTCGTAAACACTGTATCGACTGGGTTCTAAGTACGAACCTACATTCTTATTATAAAAATTTGTTTGATATATCATATATATATATAAGGATTCATCCACTTCAAATTTTTCAGTAGAATCATTCATTTTCTTTGAATGCATCAAACTTCGATTTTCCAAAAAAATTCTCTTTTTTTTTCTTTCTATTTCTTCTTTCCTCCAATTTTTCTAATATAATTTTCCTATCACTAATTATAAATCAAAATTACTAATCTAATCTAACAATAAAAACTAAATTATCTAACCTAGTTAATAATTGATACTAATTAAACGAGTATATGATTTTTCATTTTTTGTATCCTCTCTGGCTCCTCGGCACTTTGTTATCAATTTTAAACCCCTTCTGTTTAAAAAAGAAGAAGTTATGTATCATGTGTGGCACAGACACTTTTACTTCTAAAAGCTAACCATTCGGGTGATCGCCGCCTACCAAGGGCATTTGAGTATTGTAAGGTACCCCATATCAATACAGTTGGTTAGTAGTATCATTTCTACTTTCATCCCTTCGATAGAAAAAATAGATTCCCTAGTAATAAAAAAGTTTACTTTGCTTGCCAAACAAACCGGAATCAAAAAGGGAGTGCACCACTCTGCTGTTGGAACTTGAATTTTAGTATTTTAAAAATCATCATCATCATGTTGTTGGTTTTTGCCGCAACTTTTATCATAACTTTTTATGTAAAGTTGATTAGGAATGAAGAAAAAGGTTTCAAACTTCAATTACAAAATCCTTGCATTCGATTCTCCATATGATTTTTCCTTATCCACAGTTCCCATACTACTGCTACTCTTTTCCCACATCCACACCCATTAAAAAATAATGATAATAGAAGACGTGAGTGGGTTTCATCTTCATTTTTTAAGATTTCCTTGTCGTTTAGACTTTTCTTTGATTAGTTTTATTAGTGGAGGGACTGGAGAAAGTAAAAAATTGAAGGCATAAAACTGGAAATATAGGTGGTTGGTTAAAATTCTTACTTCTTAGCACATGTCTACACATATGAGTTAAAAAACAAGAAAAAAGACTGGATTTTTACAGGGTCTTTGATTTCTCTCTCTCTGTATTAAGTTACATAGTTGAATACTTTTCATGGATTTAGAAAAGGAGTAAACTTTCTGGTCTTTAAGAGTGAATTAAAGAAGAGGTATGTCAAAATTCATTGCTTCTTTTTTATTATTTAGATCAAAGTTTCTATGTGTTATATGTTGTCATGGTTACTTTGATCTATAGATTAGTTTGAGCTTTATTTCTTAATCAGGTTGTCAGGGTCTTAATTATTATTGTTTTTCTGTTAATCAAATAGGAAAAGGGGCCAGTAGTGAGATGGGTTTCTGGAATTTTGATTCTAGAGGTTCTTGTTTATTTCAAAATTTTCTGTTTGGGGGATTCTGTTAGTCAGAATATATATGAAAACTTGAAGGTCAAATCAGGTATTCAGGTTGTTGTTTCTGAAGCAGAAAGATTAAAATGTTTTCAGGTTCAGTACTAGAGAGATTTCTACTGGTATTTGCTCTATTTATTTGTTGTTCTGAAGGGCTGAATGAGGAGGGAAATTATCTGTTAAAACTGAAATCTCTTATAGTCGATGGGCATAATCATCTCAATAACTGGAAACCAAGTGATTCAACACCATGCCAATGGAATGGTGTGAATTGCACTTACGATTCCTTTGTTTCGTCTCTCAGTCTACGGTCTATGAATCTCTCTGGTGCGCTTTCTACTTCGGCATCTGATGGTATTGTTATTGGTGGATTAGTTCATCTTACTGAACTTGATCTATCTTATAACGAGTTCTCTGGGAAGATACCTGGGGACATTGGGAATTGCTCATTGTTGGAGGTTCTTTTTCTTAATAATAATCAATTTGAAGGTGATATCCCTGTTGAATTGGGTAAGCTATCACGGTTAACGAAATTAAACATGTGCAACAATAGACTTTTAGGGTTTATTCCAAGTGAGCTAGGTGATCTGTCTTCTCTTGAAGACTTGATTCTGTTCACTAACAAACTCACTGGATCGTTACCTCCATCACTTGGAAACCTCAAGAATTTGACAACCTTCAGAGCAGGTCAAAACATGATAACCGGAAGCATACCAGCAGAATTAAGTTCTTGTCAGAACCTCAAAGTGTTGGGTCTCGCACAAAATCAGTTGGAAGGGGAAATTCCTGGTGAACTTGGAATGCTGAAGAACTTGACTGATTTAATTCTTTGGGATAATGAGTTATCTGGGTCTATTCCAAAAGAACTTGGGAGTTGCACGAATCTGAGGATTCTAGCACTGTATGCGAACAGCCTTGTGGGTGGTATACCTGTGGAGATCACTAATCTTCAGTATCTACAGAGGTTGTACCTTTACCGGAATCAGTTGAATGGGACGATACCAAAGGAGCTCGGAAATCTTTCTCTTGCTTTAGAAATTGATTTTTCAGAAAATTGGTTAACGGGAGAGATACCGGCAGAGATTAGTAAGATAAAAGGTCTACAGTTACTCTACCTTTTCCAGAATCAGCTTACTGGTGGTATTCCTAAGGAACTAAGCAGCTTAAAGGATTTAATTAAGCTTGACCTCTCCATAAACCACCTCAGAGGTCCTATTCCAGATGGATTTCAGTATATGACTGAACTGCTTCAGTTACAGCTCTTCAACAACTCTCTTAGTGGTACTATTCCTCAAGGGCTAGGAGTTTATAGTCGACTTTGGGTGGCTGATTTCTCTGAAAATTCTCTTACCGGGGAAATACCTCGCCATCTTTGCAGGCACTCTAATCTGATTTTGTTGAACCTCGGGTCAAACAGATTAACTGGAAATATACCTGTTGGATTAACAAATTGTAAATCGTTAGTTCAGCTTCATCTGTCTGAAAATCGCCTTACAGGTAGTTTTCCTTCTAATTTATGCCAACTTGTGAATGTATCCACTATTGAACTGGATAACAACAAATTTAGAGGTCCTATTCCTTCTGAGATTGGGAACTGCAAAGCTTTGCAAAGGCTTCATATTTCAAACAATTACTTTACGTCCGCATTGCCAAAAGAGATAGGTAATCTCTCTAAGTTGGTAACATTTAATATCTCATCTAATAGGCTTGTGGGGCGAATACCACAAGAAATGGCGAACTGCCGGAGGCTCCAAAGACTTGATATCAGCATGAATAGTTTTGTGGATGCTTTACCAGACATTTTTGGACAGCTAGACCAGTTGGAGCTACTCAAGCTTTCAGAGAACAAGTTTTCAGGAAATATACCATCTAGCTTGGGAAGTCTCTCTCGATTGACGGAATTACAGATGGGTGGTAATGGATTTTCTGGTTCTATACCTCCGCAGTTAGGTTCACTTTCTAGCATACAGATTGCAATGAATCTCAGTTATAATAATCTTTCTGGGGAAATACCACCTGAACTTGGAAATCTTGTTTTGCTGGAATTCCTCCTGCTTAATAATAATCATTTGACAGGTGAAATTCCACCCACATTCGGAAACTTGTCAAGTTTATTAGGTTTCAATGTTTCATACAATGACCTGACAGGGCCTTTACCTTCCATGCCATTGTTTCAAAACATGGCCATCAACAGTTTTATTGGAAACCAAGGTCTTTGTGGTGGGCTTCTTAATAAAGTATGTGGTGATTATCAATCTTCTGAGCCTATTCCACCAACTTGGAGAGGATCAGGTGTTCCTCTTGGTAAAATTGTTGGGATAGTTGCAGCCGCTATAAGTGGGATTTCACTTATTTTGATTGCAGTGCTTCTGTATTGTATGAGGAAACGTCCTTCCGAGATACTTACCCCAGTGCAAGATAAATGTTCTTCGGATTCAGACTTGCAATTCTCCCCCAGAAAAGGGTTCAGTTTTCAGGATTTGGTTGACGCTACAAACAGTTTTGATGAAAGTTTTGTTATTGGAAAGGGAGCTTGTGGAACCGTATACAAAGCAGTTATGCAGTCTGGACAGATAATTGCTGTTAAGAAGCTAGCTTCTAACAGAGAGGGGAGCAATGTCGAGAATAGTTTTCGTGCAGAGATTTTAACTCTGGGAAAAGTTAGGCATCGTAATATTGTGAAACTTTTCGGCTTTTGTTACCACCAGGGTTCAAATCTACTTCTTTATGAGTATATGCCGAGAGGCAGTTTGGGTGAATTACTTCATGGTGACTACTGCAACTTAAATTGGCAGAAGAGGTTCCTAATTGCTCTTGGGGCTGCTCAAGGTTTATCTTATTTACATCACGATTGCAAGCCTCGAATTATACACCGGGATATAAAATCCAACAATATCCTGCTTAACGATAAGTTTGAAGCTCATGTTGGTGATTTTGGATTAGCTAAGGTGATCGATATGCCACATTCCAAATCAATGTCTGCAGTTGCCGGATCTTATGGATATATAGCCCCTGGTAAGCTTTGCTATGTCTACTTTTTATCTTACTGTGTGGTGCATTTTCTTGCGTGCTCTTTATTTTGGTGTTGGATATGTTTTCAATTACAGATGCAAATAAGCATACCTACCTAATATATTTGTTTCAAAGCCGTCTTCTATGCATCTATATGGAAGAGAGAATTTAAGCATATGGCTGCTAGGTAGCTAGTAAGACTGCACGAGAACCAAAATCTGGATTGTTATGTATGCATCTTGCTTATAATGTTCATATTTTGAATGCATGATAAGTAATGCTGTTTATTTTCTTTTTATACGTATGATTGTACGATGCCAATGAATGGTTAAAGTAGGAAGTGTTTCAGTAGTGCATCTGCATACTCATATTTGCTTTCACCTTCGTTCTCTTTTGTTTCCTTATTTTACCCTCTTCTTTGGCTTTGTTTCAGAAGTAGTGAATTTTCTTGTGACTTATAACAATCCGTTAAATAATGTTTCATCTTTCTTTTCCCAGAGTATGCTTACACAATGAAGGTAACAGAAAAATGTGACATATACAGCTATGGGGTTGTTTTATTGGAGTTACTGACTGGAAGAATGCCTGTACAACCACTTGATGATGGAGGTGACCTTGTTACATTTGTCAGAAATTACATTCAGATCCATTCTTTGAATTCCAGTATACTTGATACACGACTAGGTTTGGAAGACAATATTATTGATCATATGATAATTGTCCTAAAGATTGCTTTACTTTGCACAAATTTATCTCCCTTTGATCGGCCATCAATGCGAGAAGTTGTATTGATGTTGATAGAGTCTGATAGAGAGGGAATTATTGTTGTTTCTCAAGCTCATGACCTCCCTCAAAAAAAGGATAGTGATACTGGTGTATTATGAATAACTCTGTATTTAGCTTTTCTCTTCTAAATATACTCGATTCTTTTTTCACTTATAGAAAATTAACTTTCTTTCGCATGTAAGCTCATACTCAATATACCAGTCTCCATAACTTACTTTTTTCTGTCTCTGTAACTTCCATCAAAGCTTTTGATGTTTAGTTGTATTTGACTTGCTGAAGTGCAGTTTAATAATGGATTGTTGTGACCTTGAGCTTTCTCCTAGTGGAGAACTTAATGTAGTATAAGTGTACAACATCTATAAAAATAATTTGTTCAATAAGATTATCTTCTGGATCGATATCAAAGTTCCTCCTGCCCCGGCTTTGTATGTCGCGCAAAACTTGAAAAAAGTGCTGCTAGATCAGATCAATGAACATCTAGCAGACACATAGCCAACCATTTTATAGCTGGTTGGTTGTAATCATACATACTGGATCTTAAGGGTCTGTTTGGCACATGTAAATCGGAGATGATTGAAGGGTGTAGTGTAGTCAAAGGGAGTAGTCCAGAACTGCATTCAAATGTTAGGTGTTTGACACAAACCCAATTGCATGACATAGCAATTACCTAAGTGATCCGGCAGGCGCTACATCTAAATTTAAAAATCAGGTGTTGTTTCTCTTCTGTTTTGGCTGATGGCCGACTCGTACTCAGATCTTTTCATGAAAAAGCAACACTAAAAGGGAATATTTTTTCAGGCAAATATCTTCACATGGGCCTTCCACTGAGATCATCTAAATTGCAATAAAGGATAGACTGCTTTTGTTAGATCAAAGTGCAACTCATATCGGAGACAGAAGGGATCTATTATCACAGATTTGTTGTTTTGTCTTGTCAACTCATCATCATAAAATGAAGAGTCTTGCAGCACAAACCAAATCAACCCGCTCATCATAACAAAACATAAAAAAGAACATAACATCATAATTTGATCTAATATTACTCTTCTTTTCTATTCACTTTTATTGTCAAGTATTACGATGAACAGTTATTTTATCTGTACTCTGTGCATGACACATACATTTTATATATGAATAACAACAATACAGACATATAAGGAAGCTGGGTATAGAATGTTTTATCATTTGAGTAATTTTGCACCATATTCACAAATCATTTTCTTAGGCATCAGATAACAAACTTCGACTCAACTGTATTGATTTACAAAAACATGTCCCGGACTAAGCGTGCTAACATACGGGAAGATAATCGACTTACCACCTCAGGCAGTATCTATGCGAGGCAGAATAGGAAGAAGCTCTTGAATGACCTGAGCGGCATTTATATCTGTTGTAACGAGAGATCGAACGAGAACAATAATAGAGATCGAGACACAGAGATTTACGTGGTTCACTAACTGTTACGTTAGCTACATCCACAACAGAGAAAACAGAGTTTTACTATAGAGCAGAATACTGAGTTACACACATTCTAGGTACAACATGTGTATATATATAGGACAAGGAAATAAATCCTAATTCGACTAAATAACGAAAACAAATCCAGTAATAATACATTACGTATATCGTAGTATTCCGGCCAACGACTGATTCAAGGCATATCAACAATATCCTGCCACCAATATCAATAACAAAATCACTAGCTTAGTACTTTTTCTATGACCAAATAACAAGTTATTTGTGTATCCTATGACACGAGAATACAGGTAAGCTACTTGATACTAAAATCCTGAGTCTGGTCTTTGCTCCTGAGCCTCTATATCGTGCTATTTAACAAGGTCAACATCTTCGGTTCCAAACCTTAACAGTCTTGTTCAACCTTTATAAAAATGGAACCTTAACTGGAATATATACCACTTCAGTCCTAAAACTGTAATTAAGGAAAACAAACTTAGCCTTTTGCATGATCTTATACACTAAGTAAACTACGATAAATGGATGTCATCATATACCTGGCTCTTTGTCCTTGAATTTGAAGTCCCAGCAGTTAAAAATCCAACTACTTTCTGAACATTGTTCAGTACAATTCGATCTTCTTCCGTAACAGTAGGTAAAAACACTGTTCCTGAGAGGACTAAAGGCAGGAACCATACTATTTTATAATTGAGAATGAATTTCCAACTCCGAAAGCTGCCATTATTTGTACCGTTTGCTCCCTTGAAACTGCATCAATACCCTTCACTATCTGTTTATAGTGCCAAAACCAACTGGTTAAAAATAGAAACACAAGAAGATAGTCATTTTGTCACTTAAGTCCATTCCATTAAGTTCAAAAAAGCAACATGCATGGTACAGTTCATCTCTTAATGAAAAATATTCAAACACATGGTGCATCCCCCTGTTAGAAAGGTAGTACAGATTTGGACTTGAGGTAACATGTATACTCTGGTAAATTAGTCATCGTCATAACCAGTTCTAACACTAATCACACGAGGAAGGCTAAAAAATTCATCAAGGATTCTAAAGTACACACATTACCAAGACATGACGTACAAAGAACTATCAGGTCAATGAGTCAAAATGTATTTCTGTTCCATTATGGAAGTTAAGTTATTTAACTTAAGCTTTTCGTAATACTCCAACCAGCGTAACCCTACCCAAAATCCCTGCATATTTGTAACAATTTCACTCAAAGTGCAGTCCTTTACTCTATAATAATACAAACATCTGTAGAAAAATTAACCATTATGCTATTTCAAATTTTGGATGCTTTATGTGCAGTAGATAGGTCATGTGGCCTAATCAGTGAGCTGTACTGGTCATTGCGGAAAAGAAAAAAGATAGGTACTTATTTGCATTTTAATTCCTTACTTAGTGATTTGTTTTATTTAAACAATAGCATCAGACTGCATCACATCTATCATTATCTTCTTTTGGTCTGGTTACTGCCCTGATTGAACCCCATTAACTTCAACTCGTATGACTACTACTTTAGATTGACTAAACATGAGCGACAATATATCAGGCAACTACAGCTTTTAAAGGTCATCTATTATATGATTGAAAACCATCTGTTTTGCTTCAAGAGTTCATGGAAATATTAAAGACTCCCTATATGTGAAGGTATAAATAATTGAGATTTTTCTGGTATTTAAGGATCATGGATAAACAAGAAACGATAATTGCAGATGGCTTCATATTTATTTGATATGTTCTAGGATATCAATGTTAGATTTTGTGTTGGTTTAGCAACAAATCCAGTTTGGATTAAGGTAATAAAATAAACTAAAATAAAAGACCAAATAAGAGAGCAATATAGTAGTAGAAGAAGAAAAACTTTGTTGATTTATCTTCATTTTTACAAACGAGGAAGAGACCTCTTATATAGGCTTTCTTCCATTATTAGGGAAATAACTATACCATTAAATCACCACTTACACCTAGAAAAGGGGATTACAAGAGTTACAAAATTAACACCCATGAAGTGGATATTAAGTGCCTAATTACTATGAATTAGTGGAGTAATGGTTCATCTCCATATAATTATTTTATAACACTCCACCTAGATGTCCACCACGTAAAAATGTTGCCTCGTTAAAACCTTGTTAGGAAAACCCGTTGGGAAAAACCATAGCGAAGGAAAAAGAGTGCAATATGTGGTGAATGTTAATAGAACTACCTCATTAAAACCTTGCTAGGAAAACCCTGTGAGAAAAACCATAACGAAAGAAAAAGAGTGTAGTTTAAAAAAAAATTCTCCCCCTCTTTACATCTTCTATAACACTTTTAACTTGACAAGTATTTGAGTTGCCTCATTCCAATCTTGTGCACCAACTTCTTGAATGTAGAGGTTGGTAATGCTTTAGTGAATAAATCAGCAAGATTCTCACTTGATCGTACCTGCTTTACTTCAACTTCTCCGTTCTTTACAAGTTCATGTGTGAAGAAAAATTTAGGAGAAATGTGCTTTATTCGATCTCCCTTGATATAACCATCTTTGAGTTGTGCAATACAAGCGGCATTGTCTTCATATAATACTGTTGGAGTGTTTTTAGTCGAAAGAAGCCCACATGATTCCTGAATATGATGAATCATACTTCGCAGCCAAACACACTCACGACTTGCTTCATGGTATATGCCAAAAGTTCAGAATGATTTGAAGAGGTAGCTGCTAGTGTTTGCTTTACTGACCGCCACGATATAGCTGTATCACCATATGTAAACAAATAACCTGTTTGTGATCGACCTTTGTGGGGATCAGAACGATAACCTGCATCTCCATATCCTACTAATTTTGTATTAGATTCTTTTGAATAAAATAAACCCAAATCAATTGTTCCACTAAGGTAGCACAAGAGATGCTTAACACCATTCCAATGGCGTTTAGTTGGTGCAGAACTGTATCTTGCTAGTAAGTTGACAAAAAATGCAATGTCAGGTCTTGTACAATTTGCAAGATACATTAGTGCCCCAATTGCACTTAGATATGGCACTTCTGGACCAAGAAGTTCTTCACCATCTTCTTTGGGATGAAATGGATCTTTGTTTTCATCAAGTAATCTAACGACCATTGGAGAGCTTAATGGATGTGCTTTGTCCATATGAAATCGCTCCAAAACTTTCTTTGTATATGTAGATTGATGAACAAAGATACCATTTGACAAATGTTCAATTTGTAGACCAAGACAAAACTTAGTGCTACCAAGATCCTTCATTTCGAATTCTTTTTTCAAATAGTTAGCAGTTTTTATGAGCTCTTCAGGAGTCCCAACTAGATTTAAATCATCAACATAAACTGCAATAATAGCAAAGCCAGAACTTGATCTTTTGATAAAAACACATGGACATATAACATTATTAATATAACCTTCTTTCAACAAGTATTCACTAAGACGGTTATACCACATTCGCCCCGATTGATTTAGTCCATACAAAGATCTTTGCAGCTTTATAGAGTACATGCCTCTTTCTGCTGATTAGTTTGCTACAGGCATTTTAATCCCTTCAGGGATTTTCATGTATATGTCACTATCTAGTGAGCCATATAAATATGATGTGACTACATCCATAAGATGCATGCCCAAATTTTCTGAAACTGCTAAACTTATCAGAAATCGAAATGTAATTGCATCCGTTACCGGAGAATACGTTTCTTGGTAATCAATACCAGGTCTTTGTGAGAAACCTTGTGCAACAAGTCGAGCTTTGTATCTTACAATCTCATTCTTTTCGTTGCGTTTTCGTACAAATACCCATTTGTATCCGACGGGTTTTACATTGTTTGGTGCCTGAACAACGGGACCGAAAACTTCACGTTTTGCTAATGAATCGAGTTCTGCTTGGATTGCATCCTTCCACTTTGGCTAATCACTTCTACGTCGGCATTGTTCGACGGTTAGTGGTTCAGGATCATTAGTATTTTCAAATACATCCAAGGCAATTGAATAAGCAAATTTATGATTAGGAATGATGTTGTTCCTATCCAATAGTCCTTCTGTACCTACATGATTTATAGAGATTCTCTTTATTTTCAGGTACTTCTTCCTCTTGATGTGCAATACTTTCAGATTCATCAATCATTGATTTTGTGGATGTGGTATTTTCCGGAATCCCCACATCCTTTCTTTTCTTCCGCGGAACTGAATCTTTTGCACCAAGAGGTCTTCCACGCTTCAAGCGTGGTTTAGACACATCATTTTGTCCTTCAGAGACTATTACTCTCGCTGGATTATTTACAACAGGTATATATGATTTTGTTACTCTACCCGTGTCCGTGAATGTATCATGCATTCTATTCGCAATAGTTTGCAAATGTATGATCCTTTGGACCTCAAGTTCACATTGACTAGTGCGAGGATCAAGGTGAGCTAAAAGGGAGTATTCCATGAAATTTCACGACGTTCCTCAAGCTTTAGATTTTCTCCCCCTAACGACGGGAAATTTGACTCATCAAAATGGCAGTCTGCAAAACGTGCCTTAAAAACATCTCCTGTTAATGGTTCCAGGAACCTGATTATTGATGGAGAGTCAAAACCAACGTAAACTCCAAGTCGGCGTTGTGGGCCCATCTTGGTCCGTTAAGGAGGGGCTATTGGGACATATACAGCACAACCAAAAATTCTTAAATGTGAAATATTTTGGTTGTTGTCCAAATACAAGCTGTATAGGTGAGTAGCTATGATAACTGGTAGGTCGGATACGCACCAGCTCAGCCGCATGTAAAATTGCATGACCCCAAGCAGAAATGGTAATTTAGACCGAAAAATTAATGGTCGAGCGATTAATTGTAATCGTTTAGTTAAAGATTCTGCTAAACCATTTTGGGTATGCGTGTGAGCAAAAAGATGCTCAACGTTAATTCCAATTGACATGCAATAATCATCAAATGCTTTAGATGTAAATTCACCAGCATTATCAAGACGAATAGTCTTAATGGAGTGATCCAGAAATTGTGCCCTTAGTCGTCTGATTTGAGCAAGTAGCCTTGCAAAAGCTACTGTACGACTTGAAAGTAGGCAGACATGAGACCATCGGGTTGATGCATCAATTAAAAGCATAAAATATCTAAATGGCCCACAAGGAGGATGGATAGGTCCACATATGTCTCCTTGGATTCTTTGTAAAAAGTTAGGTGCCTCAATACCAACCTTTGTTGGAGATGGTCTAATTATTAATTTCCTTGAGAGCATGCATCGCAAGGAAAATCATGAGGCGTAAGAATCTTGTGATTCCTTAAAGAATGACCATGTGAGTTTTCTATAACCCGACGCATCATCGTAGATCCTGGATGACCAATACGGTCATGCCAAAGTTTAAAAAGCTTTGGATCAGATATTGCAAGATGTGTTTCTATTATACTAGTGTGGTATAATCCAGATGCAAAAGCCGGAAGCCTTTCTAACACACATTTCTTGCCTGAGATAATAGAAGTTATACAAAGATATTCAACATTATTTTCGCTAATAGTCTCAATATGATATCCATTTTGACGAATATCTTTAAAACTAAGCAAATTTCTTGTGGATTTTCTAGAATATAAGGCATCTTGGATAATTAATTTTGTACCATTAGGCAATGATATAACAGCTCTTCCGGAACCGTTAATTATTTTTGATATTCCCGAAATGGTACTAACATTAGCATCGGCTAGTTTTAGACATGAGAAAAATCTCTTATCTCGGAGAATTATATGTGTTGTTGCACTATCTACGATGCACATAACCTTATCACTTGCATTAAAAATGCTCAAGCCTTTAGCAATATCCATATCTTCAAAAATAAAAATATAGTTCAAAAATTAATGTAAAAATAATTTTTTATTCACATACCACTAATAAAATATATACATAAACAAAAACAACAAAGAAAAATCTTAACTATATTATATATATATATTCATTGCAAATGGTCATTAGCGATTATGGGTGCTAATCCATATTCTATTTAATTGAATTTCAACATCGTATATGTTATCAATTTAACATGTGAAATAAAATAATAATAATAATAATAATAAAAAACGTACCAACATGTTCATGAATATGCTTAGAATAGTTGAACAAATAAATCAGATTATTTGCTTGGAATAATAAAAAAAAATTATTTTGCAAGATAAAAATTATATCTTAATTTTTTACCGCTAAGGAAGGCTAGTGTGCTGATAACGTAAAATAAACTAAAATAAAAGACCAAATAAGAGAGCAATATAGTAGTAGAAGAAGAGAAACTTTGTTGATTTGTCTTCATTTTTTTACAAAGGAGGAAGAGACCTCTTATATATGCTTTCTTCCATTAGGGAAATAACTATATCATTAAATCACAATTACACTTAGAATAAGGGGGTTACAAGAGTTACAAAATTAACACCCATGAAGTGGATATTAAGTGCCTAATTACTATGAATTAGTGGAGTGGTGGTTCATCTTCATATAATTATTTTATAACAATCCTGTTTTTGTTTAATCTAAGTTAGTATTAAATTGAATTACACTCAGCTGCTTATGTGTCATGTGACTCACCTAATGAGGTGTCAACCAACTAATGATGGACAGGTTGGTTGACACATGACATATGGATGTGACTAAACCTTCTTCTAGCCTCTTATACATAACTATTTTTCTGATAATTCCATCTAAGAAACGAGAGAAAATAGAAGTAGAAACTAAGTCATAATATCAGTTATGATCTCTTGATGTTTTCTGTTTCCTTCTTCTAATTATGTATATTACTGCTGTGCATCATGCTATTGTGTTGTTCATGTCTTTATGCTGCTCTTGTTGGTGTTGTACTTAAGTCCGAACTAACAAGATGAATCGCACTTGTTCTAGTATGAATTAATAGCTAGTATATGTGTTATCTAGCTAGTAGAATATGTTAATACTAGGGTTAATATCTTTTCAGCATACGGGTAGTTATATGATCATGTTTAAGTTAATTAAATGATGATTATGAAGCTGAAATTCCAACAATCAAGACCTAATTTCTTTAAATATGTGCAGGTAAGAAAATAAATTAGTAGAGTGATAAACTAGTGTGCCATTATGAGAAACAATAAAGCTTCCAGCAAGTACCTCATCCAGAAGGAACTCTCGGAAAAAGTTCCCGTTATCTGACGGCAGAAATCCTAGAGCTGCTCTTGTTTCAATTGGTTGTTCAGGGCGAGATATGTTTTCTGAAAATCCAGGAATTTGGTAATCTGTTTGATTTTGAAAGAACCGAGATCAGTCATACTTCCATTCAGTTCCCCACCGCCTCCACTCTTAGCGGCAGTTATGAAACTCTCAAAGGCTTGCATGACATCAATAAATCTTTCAGCATCAAATGTTGGGAAATAAAAAATGGTTATTACTAAAATTAAGAGTTTCTTACTTAAATTAATTTTTGTTACTTTAATTAGCTTGATGGG
>JAJJMC010019063.1:15151363-15237117 GCA_023531435.1 Papaver californicum
CTTAATAGAAACTAAGGTACAATTTAGACACTAAAATGTGTCTATCAGCTACCAGCAGCGATTGGGGACGAAGTAAGCTCTGAATAGATATTCTCCCAAGGCTGACCAAGCTCTGTTTCAATATGGGCCATAGCCATATCATCTGGAAATGAAGGAACCTTCAAACATCACCATAAAATTTTCAATCAGCTTAAATATACCATACTATAGAAATTGGAAACTTTGAGAGAAGTGCATCATGCAAGCGACGTGCATATATAAAGCATTACATTTAGTACTTATTGCACATTTTGAACATATTAGCATGAAACAGGCCAATACTTAAGATAATGAACTATGCCATTAGATTAAGAAATGAAGCTATTCACAGCACTTATCGCAAAGCTTTTGCAGCTCAGTCATTGCTGCAGGTGACAAAATGTCTGGACGAATACTCAATGCTTGCCCTAGTTTGATATATGCTGGACCAAGAGAGATCACAATCTCACGTATTTCAATGGCACGTGCAACTTATTCGTTCTATTCAAGAGGAAGAAAGTATGTAAGCGAAGCTGTATTATAGATTAGATTAAAGCATGAAAGCTTCTACAATAAAGAACTACCTACCTCTTTGACCTTCTTGGTAATGACATCCCATATGAGTCGAGAAAGAAACCCACCAGCAACAGATGTTAACTGGACAATACGTGTTGCAACTGAACGTGGTCGCTTTCCCCAGTATGCACTGATGATATCAGGATCATATGCCAAAGGCAGTGAATCCTCTTTCATCAATCTGAAAAACAAAAGCAAAACAAAGATCATTGGAATGCAATATAGCATACAAGCCCGAACAGAAGTTAGCATTTCGATCAAACATTATTGCATAGACCTGGATAATATTGATAACTGGAAGTTACCTCAACGAGTCGAAGCTGAACATCATCAGCAACAAATTATGAATCGTTTAAATTTTGTCCCCTAAGAGCGTCCACAATGGGACGAGCAAAACACGGACTAAAGATCAAAACTAGTCGATCGTCCGGAAATGTGAGGCACAGCGGGACGAGTAAATTTGTGGTTTAGTCCAGAAAATCCACTGTAGCAGACTAAATCTGGTCTTTTTTCTAGAGTAAACTTGGTTTAGTCGAGCGGCTTCGTAGTGAACCGCCTGGCATCAAGCGGCTGTGTAGGGAACCGCCTGGCATCAAGCGTCATTCTAGCACATCGTTCAAAAACACAGACGGTAACCTAGGACTACGCCTGATCAAGCGCTAACCTAGGACTATGCCTGATGGAGCGAGCGTCTAGGATCACGGCCACCATCAGGCGGACTCCAAATCTCCGCCCCATCCAAACGGTGCCCTAAAGCTACGCCCACCAACAGGCGGCCCCCTAGAAGTCCGCTTACAATTAAATCTTATGAAGCGGGACTCCAAATCTCCGCTTGCAATGCACTGCAGTACACTACACAGAAATGTAGTCAATTTGTGATAATTACTGACGAAGAAGCTAAATGGTGGACCTACCACCTCTAAGTAAAATGCCATCATTAGTGATGGATTCAAGCGACTAATCTTGTACTATAAGAAATTCATGTTAATTGATAGATTTGATTAGTGCTGAGAAATAAAACTCTGAACCTTATCGATTGTGTCTTGCAAGTTTACAGTACTTAAACCAAATTTATGGAACAAGGCAGCTCAAAAAACTATTCTACAAAGCACTTAACCAAATTACCCCAAGACGTACTAAGTAATGGAGCGGAATTGTAGGAATTCGTTTGAGTTTTGTAGGCGGGACGCTAGGGCACCGCCCGTGTTGATGTTTGCACACACTACTCTCGCACAAGACATACTCTATCAGGCGTGATGCTGGCACACCGCCCCATCAGGCGTTTGTTTAGTGCTTCGCCCGTCTCTTGGGCGTGGTCCTAGGAGACCACCGTCCACCATCAGGCGCTATCTTTCGTTTCCATCCCACATCAAGCGTTCTGCTAGGAGTCCGCCTCGCGCAAGCGTTACGCTAGGATCACGCCCGTCTCAACAAGCGATACGCTAGGACACCGCCCAGCATCAGGCGTTATATTAGAGCACCTCCCGACCATTTACCGTTGTTCTTGGACCGGACCAAAGACTAAATTTTTTAGTCTTTAGTCTTTGGGTATACTCATCCCACTGTAGACGCCCTAAGACCTCTCATTAGGATTGCAACTTCCTCATTTTCTTCCATCTGAGCTCTTACTCTTTTAATCTCTTGAGAAACATTTCCCAAACTCTGCAACAAATTAATGTAATAAAATCTATTCAAACACTAAAATACAATCAATATTTTCATTTAAATTTAATCAAAATTAAAAAATTGTTAGTTACCGAATTGTCATTGATAATCGGCTTCTTCCGTGACGGTGGTGGTAGCGAAGAAGAAGAAGAAGAAGGTGGTTGTTCAGTAGCAACAGAGACAACAAACTTCTTCTTCTACTTCTATTTCTTTTAGAGTGTTGGATGGTGGTGGTGGTGATACGAGCACTACTACTAAAATCTGCTCCTCTTCCTCTGACTGATGCTAACGTACGCTTGAGGGGTTCGATTCCGCAGTAAACGAGATGAGATGCTGCATCCATTTGAGGTTTGCTTCAACTTTTTCTTCTCTGAAGCTTGAGAGAGAGTGAACTCTGAAAATCAGAGTATGAATGAGAGAAGAGAAGAAAAGGAGGCCCATGGAGTGAGACTTAAGTGGACCACTCGTTCCTGTCTCTTTGGATTTTTGTTACTTCTGTTTTGTGTTTGGTTGGAACATTTTACACGGGTGTATTGGATTAGGATTTACATGGTGTTTTAGGATGAAAATAAATATACTTTAAAGTGGTACTTTCAAGTAGGTTCGAGAGATCAAGATCGAACAGGACGAGTCTAAACCAAGAAATGGCCGTTTACGTCCAGCTTCGATTACAAAGATGGAAAGGATTTGGATAAGTCTTAGGGGAGGGAAGCAAAGAAGGTTGAGAAATATCAGTAGTATATGAAGAAGAATTGACTGTATAGGAATAGCTAATTCTGTAAGTTTGGGTTTCTTCAGACTGATTGAATTATTATGTTTTTCTTGTCTTTGTTTCGAATAGATGAGAATCATCTATTTATAGTTTAAAGAGGACACACTGATATTCTCGTAAGTTGTGGAAGTTAGGAAGAGGTGGAGAAGTGATGATTCTGGAGATTGTAGTGGGACGGTTCCCAAAAAGTAGGAAAGACCTGTCTGACCACTACTCTTCATCTTTTCTCTGTAACTGCCCACTTTTTGTTACCTTCTTGTTCGTGGGGGTTGTGTCACCGCCAGACCAATACCCCAATGAGATTCCCCCCATGTTGTATTTGATATCTCGTGGAAATAATGGAGTTATAGGCAAATATGGTTTTGATTAAGTCAAGTCAAGTCAAATGACTTGCTAAGTCAGTGAGGTAAGTTGTGCGACTCACTCGATTAATATCCAGACTGATTAGTGTTGAGTCTGGGAATTTTAGTGGTTATGTACTTGTTTGAAAGTAACATGACATATTAATAGTTAAACATTAGCTTATAAGCGACTTATCGTAAGTTTGAGAGGCCTTTGAGGCCAAACGTTCTAGAGGGTTCCTTGAGCAAGGAAACCTGCTGAAATCCATAGAAGACTCAATGAACGACCTATATTGGGAAGAAAAGCATATTTCTGAGGAAAGTACCTAGCAAAGCCAACATTAACTACTTAGCACAAATAAGAAGGTGTTAACTCTCTTGTCGTAAAAGGCTAGTGTGCTAACGTCTCATGAGTAAGACCAATATGCATAAATTTTGGTAAATATTAATTGTACAAGGACTAGGAAGCTAGTACCAAGGAGGTTTGAAGTTAGCACTTCAGTTGTATAGTTATCACTGAGGTTTTATTGTAAATATACATATAACCAAGTCGCTAAGTATGGCTAAGGACGTATAAGCCTTAAAGGCGCATTGGGTTTTGCTAGAAATGCATCAGAGCTAGGGAAAGAGTGTCAATGTCAGGGGCGTCAGCCACAACAAGGGCGTTATCCAAAGGAGTTATCCAACAAAGGCGTTAGCCAAGGGCGCTAGATACAGAAGAGCGTTAGCCTCAAGGGCGTTAGCCAAGGGCGCTAGATACAAAAGAGCGTTAGCCTCAAGGGCGCTTCCCATCAAGGGCGCTAGCCACACAAGAACGTTAGTCCCAAGGGCGTTAGCCATGGGAATTAGCCACAAGGACGTTAGCGCCAAGAGCTTTGCTTTTGTTGCTAAAATTAGGGTTAGCACTTTGGTGCTAGAATTTAGGTGCCAACCTGACCATTCGTGGGATAATGCCTTATTAGGCTAAAATGTAGTAGTTAGGACCATTTTTGGTTAGTTAGCACCAGGAAAATTAGCGCTTTTAGCGCTATCGTGTCTAACTAGTGCCAATGCGATGCTAAGCCGAATAGCTAGTGCTATCTTAGTGTTAGTATGAAGGAAAACTAGGGTTAGCCTAAATGAGAGGTTCAATGCATATTTTATGATATTGCTTCTCGACTGTGGCGCATCAGAGGGAGTGGCGTATTATTTGTGGCATATATTTATGCAAAGTGCTAAAGTAGCATGTTTAGGCTCATAAGAGCAATTTGAGGTGCATTCGTTGCGAATGAAGCGTTAAGCTATAATGTATTTCAGGGCTTAAGCACTAGCTATTCCCGAGTTTAATAGATGTTGCTAGAATATTGATGCGCATTCGATACAAGTTCAAGGAATTCAGACGTGGAATTTATACGACTTGAGACTAGTTCGATATGGCATAAATATTACAAATAGTGAAGAGGCTACAAGGCCGATTAAGAATATTTAGATAGAATTTGTGCTCTTAGTTCGCTTGCGGAATATAAATAGAAGCACAATATTCTATATTGAGTATATCCGCATAAATATGCATATATATATTCTTATTGCTTAATAAAGGGCAATTTTACAATTCTAACCCTTGTCAAAAACTCACCATCTACACATGGATATCTAACAATCCTAACAACTCCTAGGTATTCAATTAGGATTTGTAAGAAATCATTAAATATTCATGGTATTGAAATTGGATTATTTAAGTTTTCACAAATATCCTAGGTATTCAATTCATTTAAGATTTCTTGAGATAGTTGAGGTGCAAGATATAAAAGGATTATTATGGATATTGGTAGTCAAAATATGTATGTTATTATCTCATAGTAATCTCAAACCAGACTACAAGAGTTTAATGGATTCTTATGGACAATTTCTTTTTATCACAACATGTTATGTTTTTCCACCACACACCAACCAAAACCAACAGCAATGCCACCACCAACAACCACCACCACTGACCACCGACACCAACCACCACCACCACATACACCAACCACCACCGCCACCACCACCACCACCTTCACACACCACCACCCACCACCTTAACTTATTGATGGGGTTTTTTTGAAAGGGAAACATGATGGTCTTGGTATTTTCAACTATATTAAGATTTGGTAATCCACTTCATTTTTTATAAATCTAAATTAATCCTAATTCAATCAATTATAATCCAAAATTACATATCTATAAGAATCTATTATATTTTTTTAAGAAACATTATAAATCCACTAGATTCAGGTAAACTTGTATACGTTTTTATCCATATAAATCATGATCCAATACACCCTTGTTAGTCTCTTCTTTTGGGGTAGAGAAATTTTGGATGCTGCTCTGACGCGTGGCCTCATGAAGTGCGCACATCAATATTTCTGGAAAAGAAAAACAATACATGGATAATTATCTAGAATGCCCTTTGTTACAACTAAAATTACTCACAAGTTAACCAAAATTACTAAGTACGATAAAAGTTTTACCCACATTCGAATGTCATGAAATCCTAAGGCCTTGTTTGGTAAAAATTATGATTATCATTTATGATTATCATTTATGATTATGGATAGTCATATATTGAAAAATGATTATGTTACTAATCATTTTTTCAATAAATTTTAACAAACATATTTTTATGATAATTGATTATCTTATAAAAATGCTTTCAAAGAGGAGAGGAAAGAATGATGATCTAAGATTTTTTTTAGTCCACTATTGTTTTTTTTATCTCTCTCTTGATAGTTTGGAGAAAATAAGGAAAAAAAGTCAAATTCAATTTTGTTAAAAAAATAATTGATTGTAATAATTTTTATAAACAATTTTTTATACTTATGAAAATAATGAGTTTTTTCAATTTTGATTGAAATAATCAGTTATATAAATTTTAACAAACACCTATGTAGTGGATTATCGTCTGGATAATTTTTTATGGGTTCATAATTCATTATAATAACAGTTACCAAACAGTCCCTAAGAGACAAATTTAAAGGCAAACATTCCCTAAGAGACAAATTTAAAGGATATCAACATTCAAGTCAATAAATGAACATGCAGGATGATAAAATTGTAACACCGATTGAAACCCAAGTCCATAACATAGGTCAAAGTTCATAATCTTAACTAAAATTACTCACAATTTAATTTATTGAAAAGAGATATTATTTCTTTTTTATTTTAACCTATTTTTTTCCAGAGACATAGGTAATTTTTTTTTATTTTTTTTTTCGATTTAAAAAATAATGCATTAACATGTCAATAAAGTTGCACCACTTGAATTCATGTCGGTTTTCATGCATAAAGTTTTAGCCCTCCGTTTAAGATGTGGTCGGGCCACATACATTTTGTATATGGCCCATCTTTATTTTTTGACACGTATTTAACTTAAAAATCTGCCCCCTTCAAATCTCGTTAAATACTTTACTTTTTGAAAAAGTAAGAAGTTAACAAAAAAATAAAGATTACCAATTAGGTAATAAAACTGTTTTAGAAAAAAAAATCTACTTTATAAGATGTGTCAGCATACAAAGATGGGCCACATACTTGTTAATAAAAAATAAAGATAAACAATTGGGTAATAAAATTGTTTTGAAAAAAAAAAATCTACTTTAGAAAACGTGTCAGCAAATAAAGATAGGCCACATACTTTAAATATGTGGCCAGACCACATCGTAGTCGCACCGAAGTTTTAGTGGTTCTTTGGTTCTTTACTCATTAGGTCTTTTAATAGCACTAAGAACTCATCGTTATACCAATAATGTACAAAGGAAACAAATTTTTGTATGCTAAACACACAATATTGAGTTTATATGGTTATGGTACATTGTTTAATGATGCACTTTGTTTTAAACATCACCATTTATGTGGTTCCGCGTGTTGATTGGGAACGACTATATGTCCATTTTTTTGTGTACAACATTGCATTATCTAGCTAGTGGTTTTTTTTTTTTTTTACGATGTTGTCAGTGTGATTTCAAGAGTAATTGAAACACTCCAATTAGGATTGGTCGGTCCATTTGGTGGACACATAAGGGAATAGCAACCCTGAAACTTTGAAACATAACAAAACTTTTTTTTTTTGAAAAAAAAAACTCAACTACTTATTTATTATTTATTAAATTACCCTTGGTTATCTAAGTTGGAAAATAATGCTTACTCAGATTCCTTTTTTTTTCTCTCCTTAATATTTTATCTCATGTTTTCCGTTTATGGTTTTGATTTTTTTTGTTTTCTTCTATTTTCCTTGTGATCAGAGTTGGTACGTTCTAAACATTTACTAAATTGATATCCTTGTGAAAAATAGGTTTTTAATTTTTATTATTTAATTAAGTATAATTTTTGCGGCTGAGACATGACTATTGGTGATAAAAAAATTTCTTTACATTTAAAAAATCCACTAATAAAAAAGGATAAAACTGTTAATTATTGGGGATTATTTTTAACATTTTAATCCACATTATTTCCGATCAAACTATTCCAAGGGCTTAATCAAATCATCATGTAAAGTAAAATTTTTATCAGTATACACTTCATCATTCGAAATAATCTGTACGAGGAGTTCATATTTTTGGTAAATCTTTTTTTTTAATCGAGCAAAAATGTAAATCTTTTTTATAAAAAAAATATACGAAGAAGTCAAAGAAAAAAATCAAAATTATGAGGTACGGTTAAAGATGGTAATCTTTGAAAAAGAAATAAAATATTTTGTTAGTCAGAAAAAGAATGTAAATATAATTAATTGCTCCACCTTAAGTAATTATGGGTAATATGGTAAAACTCAAGTAAGCAGTTGAGATTATATTTTTCAAAGCCGTTTGTTATGTTCCAGGGTTGTTATACTATTACATGTCGACCAAAGAACTGGGGCCACATACTTTTTATATATGTCCCGACCACATCCTAGTCGGAGGATAATCGAAACATCTCATACCATTTTTTTGGGTACATGTTCAGTTTGATTGGAATCAATTCGGTGACAGATTTTTATTATGTCTCTAAAAAATTATTTTTTTTTGCGGTTGATGATGTATCTATGGTCATAGAATGATAAAAGAGTCGAAAAGATCGGGAAATTTTTTTTAGGACAGTTTGCAGAGTTTTCATGCGCTTGCATATGCACCAGGATAAGCGAGAGAGATGACATGCTTTCTTTATCTAATTAAACCAATTTGTGAAAGTATTTATGAATGGCGTCAATTTTCCCTCGAAACGGGTTTGTCAGACTACTCCAACCAATGTGGTCACGTTCATTGGTAGAGTTCTTTATAATTGGTAGTAGCAACATCGGGAAGTTCATGACAAGAACTACCAAGGTTTGTCACCGTCGTAGTAATGATATTTAGACGGGTAATTACTTATGTGTTCATTGCGCTTTCTCTCAAGCGATCTTTATTTTCCTTTGTTTGTAGACCATTTGATGACGACATTTTGGTGTTATATGATGAACACGTATTTGTTGATTGAGACATAAAGAAACTAATACATAGAAGTAGAAAGTTATTGTCATGAATCACAGGATAAAAAAAAATGCATTTGAGAAAGGCATTACAATCCAAAAAGGTAGAAAAACTACACATAGAGCTACGTTTTTGGCGATCAGATTAAAAGTCTCAATAAAGATTTTATAGATTTTGAGTTTTAAAACTTAGCAACCAAAAGGTACATGCTTGCTAGGGAAACAACAGCAGGGAATATATAGTCTAAGTACAAATCAAACCGCATGAGAAAAGGGTACCTAAATAGTAACAAGTGTATGCTCTAAGGGACTAATACTAACTTGAAGAATTACCAGATGTAACATAATCACAAGAAAATACAACCATTAAACTACAAGACCTAGGGAGATGGTGAATCATGTAACCTGACCGAACGATGGTGAATCATGTAACCTGACCGAACAACGGGTCAACAAGACTGGTGAGGATTTGCAACAGTATGGACAAGTCGGAATTATCATGGAGAAAGAAAAAAACATTTTTTTCTGAGCAAAAGCATTTGCACATCCTTTGAAATCCGCAAACCTACAATTGCCCCCATAAAGTTTTGGCGGATAGATGCAACACTTGGAACGTCTACATAATAACAGGTGAATATTCTACGGGTTACCAATAGTAGCTCTGAGTATCTGCTGCGGAAGAAGTCAAAAAATCCGTGGGGGAGATCTCCCAATTCAACCCGCACATAAAGCTATCTAATCAAACTTTTTTAGCTAAAACGGATAAATAATGTAAGACTCCGGTAAAACTAAACTCATACATTCAATTTATATATACAAAATTTACGGTATGATTCTTTTTTTATATATAAGATTTACTTTTTACATATAAATATATGTTATTCTATTAATATAAGTATTACCAAATTATTTTTTTAAAATCATGAAAAACTCGTTAGCATATATTATCTTAGTATGTTTATCATGTACATTTATACTAAGTTAAAAATAAATAGTAAGTTAAGAACACAATTTCTTATGATATGAATTTTCTTTTATGTATATAAACATTCTTTTTGATGTGACTCCTGGAATCCATTGTTAAATTTAATTTAATTACAGAAAATTATGCGCCTCAAGCTTATAATTTAACGAGAATCTGTACTGCTGCCAAAAGCTCTCAGCATTGTAAAGGAAAGAACCTACATATGTTGTTCAATTTGTTAACAACTTGTAATGACTTTAATCATCAGGTTGGTTATCCTCTATCTTCTCAGGGAAACCGAACAAATGATGACCATCAATGATCATTGTTTATTTTATTTTATTTAAAAAACATTAATTTAGCTATGAAAATATTAACATAACACCCATCAAAAAAAGTATTGATCATTCATTTACCTTTATCAAACAATAGTAATTTGAATCAAAAGTGACACCATCAACCTTAGCACTGGTGGAATGCTGTCATAAGTAAATAATCTATATCATCTTTATTCACTTTAATTCCTAACTTACTAGCTAAAAATGAGAAACATACCTACAAAAGAACGGGTTTCTCTTTAATGTGAGAAAACATATCGCGTATAAATCACAATAAGTCATCTGTCTTTACTTTAATGTAGGGTTTCTGCTTAGATCCTGTCACATTCAGCTCCGTCATCACTTTAGGATCATTTCTCAATTGGTAATACCAATCGCTTTTACTGATAGCACTGATTTTCGTCAGAAAATTTTGGATCACCATGTCTTTAAACTTGGAAGCATAGCGTTTACCAAAGACTTGCCTTAGTTTTAAAATAAAGTTTAGTGATATTTTATCGGTCCAAAAAGAGGAGATGAGTGAACAATGATCGTGGATTTTCAAGAAATTCACGTTCCACATAATTTAGATGTATCCCAGTGAGCTAAGTCAACGACGAAGTTTTGCTTGACAAACATCACTTAAAATATTTATGGATATGTTTAAAAATTAACATAACTGAAAAGAATGAACTAAAAAAATTGAACTTACAATGTTATTTTCTTCAAATTAAACCAAGGTCTCTAGCCTTGGCAGATAATCTATCAACACCAGATTGACCACTGGGATCAGTGAATAAAGATTTAATAAAACCTTCCAAGAAACGATCATCTGCAACATGCTTAGAGTATATAATGAGAATTGTACAAGTAGAAACTTCACAAAGATTCAGAACATATAGTAATCAAATAACCAGGGTTCTCAAAAACATGAACCAAAAAAAGAGAAAAATAGAAGAACAAAAAGATAACAAAAATGTCAAAGTTCAAACTCTAACATATTTCAAAGGAAAGTGATAACTGGTCAAGGCTAAATCCTGAACACTAGAACTTGTAGTAGAATGATGGTGAGTTGGTAGAAACATGACCACCACAACCAGTGGTGGAGCCAAGATTTTCATTTGAGTGGGGTACTATGGATTATTTTTTTTTACATTGTAACTAGTTCTGCTCATTCTTGTAAACAAATAATACTATTTTACATCATACACAACAAAAATAAAAATAAATTTATTAGGTTAAGAAAATTAATTGTTCACAATATCAAAAGTAAGAAGATGATTAAGATAAAATAAGTATTAATAATTTATTAACGAGAATAAAAAAGCTCAACGTAATTCTAACTAAAAAGAAAAAAAAATCATAATTATTTTTTATGTTTTTTTAGGAAGCGTTCCATGATTACCTCATGACAGATGCTACTACGTCATCACCTCTAACTCTGAATTGTCTTTAACTATCAGATGTTGATTAGCTACCACATTATAAATACAATGGCAGAATGAGTGTAAGACATGTTAAAGTAATATTTATATTGATAAGGTAAAGCAACATAATCTTTTTATTAAAAAACATATCGATGGGAGAATTTTTTGAAAACTATTTTCCAATGTTATATTAAGTAAGTCTTTTAACTTTAAAAATCAAACCGAAAAACTATTTAGAATTCATTACAAAATAGTTTTAAAAAATAATTTCTAAATTTCAAACCAAACGAACTCTAATAGTTATCCTTTATCCATCTTGTAATTTGACAAAAATAATATTTTTTTACCTTTTTTTCTTTTGAATTTTCAAAAAGTTTAAAACTAATTAGATTTTATGAGAATTTAGGTGGATCCAGGGACCTACCCATCCCTTTAATGGCTCCGCCTCTGACCACAACCACCGTAAGCTAAAACTATTGCACTGACTTCTTATAGGGAACGTTTTAAAGATGGTATTCAAATGAATAAAGTTGAGATCACATGTATTTTAGGGACAAAACTTCGATCAGTTGTCAAGGAGTCTTCGAATGAATACTTATTAATCTTGGGATATGTGAACAATCATATAATGCCCATGAGTTATCATTAGAGGGAAAACTTTGGATTTGATAGACTTGATGTATACAACATCAATTTGATTGGAACTTCTGAAGAGTTTTCCAAAGAAAAAAATGCTTAAAGCAGGAGTTCGAGATATAAAATACCGATAAAACAAGATTTCAATATGTTGATTGAACAATATTGCAGCTAACCAGCAGTCCATTAATTTCGTCAACATGTTTAAATGTAAAAGTTTGCATAATTATAATTGTATGATCTCTTACTTTCAAGATTGATCGGTTTAAATCTCAACAAAGGAGATGTATTACTACTTAGTTTATATTATTACACCAAAATGTGTAAATGGTATAATATATGAAATATGATATTGATATCTGTGTAAGTGTGGTTCTACCCAGCGCTAATATCGAGACAATGGTCAGAAGAAAACTTCCTCATTTTCGTGAGTACCATTAAGCTTGATCTTTTACATAAAAGATCGTAAAACGTTTCCCACAGAGCAAAGCTAGTCAAGTTGTTTAAGTTTCAGTTTTCAACAGGTTTGATAAGGCGACCAAATATTCTCCTAACTAGCAGTCCGATAATATAAGATACAAGTTCTTCCTCCAATTTATTATGATTGTTTAGACAAGGATGATAGAGAATAAAAGTTGGCACAATTAGAAGATCATTAAGTAATTGCAAAGAGGAAGAGCAGACCAAGTTTTCTCGAATAAAAAAAGTTGTTGAAGACATTAGAAGATGGTTTATGATCTTTATGCAATATCATCGATTACAGTGATCAACTAATACGGTTAATCAGGAGGAGAAAACCGTGTAAGACTTTGGATATTTGACACTTTGGACATTTACGGTGTACTCTTTTTCTTTGTCAAGGCTTTAATGAGGTATGCGAGTCCATTGATATCCGAAGTTCGAAATATTGTACTTTTTTTCCTTCGTCCTGGTTTTTGTCCCTCTGAATTTTTTCATACAAGGTTTTAACGAGGAAACATATGTGGCTCCATCAGAAGGATGAACCGGATATGGAAAGTTCCAATAAGATTTCATTCTTGAACAAAAATACATTTTTTTCTTTCTTTCATCCAGTTTTGAGACTCGTGTTCTCCCACGTTCAAGTTTTGTCCCATTGGGTTTTTGATGACGAGGTTTTTAGTGAGATAACAACTTGAAACGGTGATCATCATCTAAAAAGATGCATAAATCTATATCCATAGAGTTTCTGAAGTTGCAGTTATCGGATAATCAACGATATAATTTGGTTCAGGTTACGCGGTTTTCCATGACAAGATTTTGATAAAGCAAAACGCGAGCCAACAATATCATCATGAGCTTCCAGCGTTCGTGTTTTTTTAAATAATTTTCCTAACAAATTTTTACCAAGGCAATATGTTCACGATGGTCAACAAAGCTCGAAGCATTGTACCTTTTTCCTTGGTCCAATTTTTATCTCTCAAAAGATTTTTCTAGTAAGATTATGACGAAGTGACGTTTTTCTTAAAACGGTGACCATCCAAAAGGGAGTATCATAGTAAGGTTTCTACATGTGGCTGACCCACAATATGAGCGGTCAAAGTAGGTTGACATAAGTCAACCTTGAAGATAAAAATTAAAATATTACTAGTATCTATTTTGGATAATAATTATCTCACCCTAACTTTAGTGATAACACGTCTTTAGTGATAACACGTGGGAGGTAACGTGGCATGATCCCACTACTGGTAATTGTCATGTAAATGCAACTATAAATACCACTAGGTATGTTGTAAATGTGCGCAAGTTTACGAAGTGATATACAGAATTTTCCTCCACTTATTTTAAACTACTGCTACATTATGTTGTTTTTAGAAATTACTATTTTGTGCTAGACAATGCCGCATATATACTTGATATAGTGCATATGCGGCGACATCGGTACAAATCGATAAATACACAACAAATACTTTTACTTATTGAAAATCCTTATTTATTTATTTTACAATAACACTCATGGGCCTGCACCCAAGTTTTATCCAAGAAAACAATGGAAAATGCAGTGGTTCTAACATGTTCCACGGTGGGGCAAAATACATTTTGAAATCCAAATTAAAAAGTCACTTGTCATTACGAAATAACATCAACTCACTTGCCACTCTTTATGTATGTTGGAAAAAAATAAAAAAATGAACTTTAAAATGAATTATAGTCTTGGTGGGAATGGACCTTATGACCTAGATGTCACTAAGGGAGACTAACTCATTTTTCATTATTTGTGAATGAAGAACCTTTAGTCCCACATTGGAGAGACTAGAGATGAGTTCTCCTTTATTACCACAAAAAATGCAACTAAGGGAGGGCCCTTAGGGTTTAGAAGCTTTTGTGATTGGGGGAGCTTGCGGCTTGCGAGCTCGCGGTGCGGGATTGAGTATGTTTGCGGGTGCGGTCGTAGCTAAGGCTGCGGTCCAACCAAGACTTATGTTTTTGAAATTATTTCCTTAAATTCTGTTTTAAATGTGAAGAAGTTTTAATGAGAGAATATTTTCTAACCGTTTTATTACCTTTTCAAATTAAATTTCACACTTAATTACCGTGATTAATGCACAGAATTAATTTTAATTAATACGAATTAATTCTCTTCTCAAGTTTTGGCTATAAAAGAAAAATATTTTTCTCCATTTCAACTACTCCAGAAGCAGCTACTATCCTGTCTTCTATTCCCCTCTTCTTGCTTTGTTTTACGCATTGCTTGTTTATTTCCTTCCTATGTTGCTGTTAATTTCTAGAGGGTGATTTGTATTGTGCTAATTCAAATCGTAACGGGCAGTTCTATCCTAAACACATCTTCTTTGATGGGATATAGCATCTCTCATTATTAAGGAGTACCCGAGAACTATTGTGTTAAGGACAATTTACTGAGCATGTGGTTCTGTCCTCATGTGTGCATCAACATCAGAGTGTAGTGATTTATCTAACGTTAACAGTTTATTCCTGTTTAGTTTTTTCATTGTTGCATAACCAACAATGTAACTGTCCGAGTTCGGGATGTTGCAGTAGTTTGAAGGAGCAACAACGGCTGACCTGACGCTTTAAAAGAGTTGCTATAAAACTTGTTTTCAATTCCAAGCTGAGATGCCACCAAATTTGAAAGATGAAATTTAGACACCATAAAACCCTGGAAATCAAAATTGTTAACGGATCCGATATTAGGACCCAAAGCCGAGTAACCGTATACCCGTTTTGATGAATCGTTGAGCAGTTGGAACGAGTGGACCGAAACTCACTCTCCTTTATCATACTTGTTCCCCCTCTATCTACTCTGTTTCTTACTTCTTCTGGAGTGATTAATCATGTCCTCTTTTCTTCTTCCCTTTCAACTAAACCCACCTCAAACCACCACCACCACCACCACTACTTCTACTCTGTTGTGCGGATTTCAAAATTATCCAACAAAACTCTACCTGAGTTATAAAAAAAATTCATTTCAAATCCACAAATCCAAGAAATTTTTTCACAATACATTCTCATGTTCATCTTCTACTTCTTTCTCTGAGTGGGAAAGAGAAGAAGAGAGATGGTTAAGAGAAGAGCAAAGATGGCAACGAGAAGAGAAAAGATGGGTTCGTGAAGAATCAAGATGGAATTTAGAGCGTCAATCTTATCTTGAAGAAATAGCTGAACTCAAATTCAGAATTCAAAACTTAGAAAGACTAAAGAATTCAACAGATATTATCACTTCCTCTTCCTCTTCTAATAATAATACTCTCTCTGACATTTCACCTCCTGCAATGTTGCCTGTAGAAATTAATCAGATTACTGAAATCGGTTCTGGTCCTAGTCCAATTCAGTTTCATTCTGAGATTCAACTAGAAGATTATAATGAGGAGATTGAGTTGAAGCCAAAAGAAGAAGTTAGGGTTGTTGAGAAAAGCAGATTGAAGAGGTCTACATTGAGAAAAGGTGCAGAAGGCAAAGACGTTCGTGAGATGCAGGTTTGCAACATCTAGGCAATTTTTCAAGGCGAGTTTTAATTTTTATAGAATTAACCTAATAATATGTGATTTTTGTTAGTTTAATGATGAACAACAGCCAGTCCCAGTAGTCCGAAACCACAATATCCCCTACATATTTACTGTTTATATGTGAATTCATAATCAATACTTGTATAGATTTAGACCACCATTCATTCTTATACTCTGGAGCCAAATTGAGATGTTAGCAAGCTTATAGCAATGTGAAACACCACAAGGGAATGTGCTTGGTTATTTTTATAAGGGGAATTAGAAAGAGTGGGATCACTAACATGTTATGAGGTCAAATGTTTAAGCCTTGATAAGGCTACATTAATATCATTACTGATGGTAAAGGATACCATTTGTTCGGCATCCATTTTAATGTGGGAGATGGTCATACATTGAGTATGGTGTTGTTTTCCTTTTTATTGTTTAAATTTGCCAGTTGCTAATTGCTATACTGAAGTTTCCATGTGAAGATGTGTGCTGTTGCTACATCTTCCATTTTAATGTAATGTATTGGAACATGGCAGTGATCTTTTCCGATATTGATAGCTTATTCTGATTTTGGTATTGTTTCGATAAATACTAATGACTATGTTCGTTGCCTTAGCTTACTGAGTTATTTGGCTTTTTTGTGCTGTTTTTTCTTTGACAAACTAGCTAAATGTATAAAACATGAACTAAGCAAGCTGGATTTTGATGTATTGTAACTTTTAAAGTATGAGACGGTTATGAATTTTGGTCTAATGATGCCAGGATGCATTGCAAAAATTAGGCTTTTATTCGGGTGAAGAAGATGTCGAGTTTTCTAGCTTCGGAAGTGATACTGAACGTGCTGTAAAGTCTTGGCAAGTGAGTAGTTAATGTTTTCATTCATCGTATACACTTGTATCTGCAATGCATTTCATGAGTTAGTATTTTTTTACTATGCTTATCTATGCTTCTGACTATATCCTTGTCTTATCGCCAAATCTTTTTGTGGTGTTTGCATGGCAGGCCTCAATAGATGCTCGTGAAGATGGAGTTATGACTGCTGAACTGTTGGAAAAATTATTTTCGGAGGAGGAAATGGGGTATACTGGTTCGGGAATACCTACGGAGAACAAAGAAGTCGCTGCTACTATGCCTCATGTGGTATTTTACTTAAACTCCTGGTAAACATGGTTGTAACTTGTAAATATATTTAAAATATTCACCTGTTGCTGTCTTTTTTTGGAACATCAACAGTCCACAGCTCGTAGTTGTTCGACTGTAGAGTGCTAACAACTTATTTGTTGAGAAAATCAAAAAAATGTTTGGTTGTATATGAATTCTCTTCTTCAACACTTCTCTCAAATTTCTAGTAGGTTTTGAATTTCATTTTATACCGGGTTAAAGAAATTGTAGATATTAAAGTTAGTTACTTTGTTGAAGAAATTCTGTGTTTTCGGTTTTCTACTATCTCTTTCACCTACTTTTCTGTTTAATCTGACTCCATTATTGCTCGTGAATTGTTTCGTAGGGAAATGCAACAGTGACAGAAGCCCCTGCATTTTTGCAGAACACTGCAAAGGTAAGTAGTTCTGATGAGTATGGATCATCTCGTAATCGCGTCTTTCTTCTTGGAGAGAATCGGTGGGAAGACTCGTCTCGGCTTGCTGGTCGCAAGGATGGTACCGACAAGATGGCAGTGGGTACTATGAAGTGTATTACTTGTCGCGGGGAAGGTCGCCTTTTGTGTGAAGGTACTGTAAATTTTCACTATTTAAAATAAAATTTATCCTTATCAGTAGCAATAAAATTTATGCTTCAAAAAAGAAAAAAAAAAGCAATATTTATGTATATTTCATATGAAGAAATCAAAGGTACGAACGAGGTGTTCAGATACTAGGTTCTTTTTTAGGTTACTTATTCACGCGCTGGGTAGCTAAAATATTTTCCCAATTTCCTCTGTTAAAGCTTACAATCATGTCTTTATTTCAGAATGTGACGGCACAGGTGAACCCAACATTGAAGAACAGGTAAAAATTTATGTGTGTGTCATTATGTCTAACAATTTACTCTAGCTATTGCTTTTCTGAAATGCTTCTGATTTCTCAATATCTCTCTCTGCAGTTTCTGGAATGGGTAGATGAAGGAGCAAATTGTCCATATTGTGAAGGCCTTGGGTACAACATATGTGACGTTTGTGAAGGAAAAACCATAGTCATTTCCTCGAGTTAAACAAGCCAAGAGCTGTGACCATAAGAAGCACAGTATGACAAAAAAGGGAAGACTCAGATCGTTAAAGCTTAGACTATTATTAAAACCAATGAATTCCTCTACTACAAGTCTACAACATCAACCTTGTGCAAAACTATCAATGAAACACGAGACATGGTTACTGCACGACATGGACACAGCGAAGAGCAGATATCAAAATAGCAGGACACGTTATATTTTTAATTTTTAGTTCATATAAAGGTAAGTATGTTGTCCAACTTTAAAGGCAATTGTCTAGAAGAATTATCAGTGGGTCAAGGATTCTAGGAAATGGGTCTAAAGTCCAAATGTGTAATGACTTTCAGAGATTGGATCAAACTGAATCTATTTAGTCTTCTAGAATTGGAGGTATCTATTGAGGTTTTTTTTCTTTTTGAATCAGTATCTATCGAGATGGTCTGTTTCTATGCAGGTGTAAGCTTGACATATTTATGGGCATCGCTGAAAACAAGACCATAAATATGTCGAGCTTTACTCCTGTCTTAGGTGCATGGACAGTTCTAGATGAAAAATAAAAACCTGTATCAGTAGTCAAAAGGATTCCTTGGATTTTCTTCATTTAATCTGACTTTATTAATAGAAAATAGATCATGACCAGGAAGGTTCAATGGTGTGCTGTGCCCCGACACTTGGCACTAATTAAGGGCTTAAGGGCCAAGAAAAGATTGATGACCGGAGTCTGGAGTGAAGTCATCGGAACAATATGAGCATACTATCAAACTATTCGATGATCGGAGTATGGGGTGTTATTGGGTAATGATACCAATTATCAAACTATTCGATGATCGGAGTATGGGGTGTTATTGGGTAATGATACCAATAACTTGAGAAGAATTTAAGTGGATCCAGGCACCTAGTCACCTGACCTCAAATCAAAAACTGCTAACTAAAGAGTAGGTCCATGGACCATGTGTCACCAATTCATCCAGATAATGAGTAGTTTCCTTCGCCTACCGTAAATGTGGAAATGTGTATAAAATCATATTCTATAACACGTGAAATTGTTAAAGAAAACAAAATCAAACCAACAAATCAAAATCATTCTATTTGCCGCAGTATACAAACAGAAAAATATACCGATTTATCCAGCCAAATTATCCATTTACCCTGTCCATCGTGGCTCAAAATGGGCAATTGCTTGGTTTGCCCACCCCATAAGACTTGGCCTTACCCTTTGTTTGCATAATTGATAAAGTGGGACACCAACAGTAGCAGGGGATACTAATCTATAAGACAAAACAATCATGACCGCTGAACTTCTGGATTAACACCCCACGATATCCCCTTTATTAATTGTGCTTGTTTGGTTGAATTTGATTCGGGATCTAAATTTGAATCGACCCAAATCAAATATTAGATCGTTTGTTTATTCATTTTGTTTGTTTATTCATTTGTTGATGTCTGATTAAAGATCTAACTCAGTCCATACATCTATCTCCGACGCATTTGAGTTTTATGATGCTCCAACCCAAAGCATTTAGATTATACTTTCTTAGGAGGAAACCCGCTTTACTTAGGGGAAAGCCATTTTGGGGTGGATTTATAAAAGGCTTTCCCCTATCAATAACTATTATTTGGTTTTGTTGTACAAACTGCAAAACATTTTACACAATTTTGTCCCAGTTATTTAAATGGAAACCTATGGAATCGCCGGACTTTGTTACACGTGTAATAAAGTCACAGCATATAAAAAAATGCTCACGTGATATTAGTGATGTCGATATGAAATGGAGTCTTCTTAGTGGAAAGCTTTCTACTGCTAACCAAATAATGCCAACACAATAGAATAGGGACTGAGTATACAGTTATTTTATACTCCCTCCGTTTCAGGAAAAGAGTTACTTTCTCTTTAAATTTTTGTTCCAACAAAAAAGTTACTTTCATTTTTCAACATAATAAACTTTCAAAACTACCCTTGTTATTTTAAGAAATGTTGCTATTCTCATTATAAAGATATATGTAGTATTAAACTTTTTGTTAGGGTAAATCTGGAAATAAATTATAAAAGTTATTCTCTCTCATCTTGCCTTAATAATTGTGCAAATAGTAAAAATAATTTTTTTCCTAAAACGGAGGGTGTATAAATAGGATGATATAGAAAATTAAAATTAAAATTAAAATTAAAATTAATTATTGATAGGGGGAAATTTATATTTTCCTTAACTCCATCGCAAAATTGGCTTTAAATCGAGGTATAGGAATCAGAAAGAAAAGTTCCTCTAAGATAGCAACCAAGATCTATGGGTCATATAACTGGTCTTCCTGGATATTCCAATGGCTAGGGCTTTTTCTCTAGTAAATGTGGTTTTAGATTGGGCAAGTCTCAAGTCAAGTTCTAAACAGTTGGACATCTTGGGGTTTTATTTGTACTATTTGCTTTCGTTGTCACATTTAGGGATAGAAACGATAATTCGATAAACCCTTACTTCAGTTTTCTACAGATTCTGGAGGAAATGGCTTTAACGAATTTCGTGATTACTGTTGCTGGAGTTGGTGCTGTTGTTCTCCTATTAAGGAGTGATATTAAACAATCTGCCTCTTTGGTTAGACGTGATATTCGTCACATTCGGAATTGGCTTGAAAAGGAATCCATAGTTGCTTCCAAGTAATTAAAACTCTATTCTTATGTATTTTTTATTTTTTCTTGATATCTTAGTTTCTGATTGTTCAACTATTATTAACCCTAGACATCCTGTATTCTTTATAAATAGACAAACTTCTGATGACTTAGGTTCAAGAATCCAAGGGCTTATTGTTTGATCATAAACACAGATAGACAAACAGCTGAAATACATAAATTCTTTATTTGTATTATTGAATTCAATGATTTTGCATTGGTCATGTAATGTTAAGATTATAAAATGGAACTAATAGTGTTACAACTTGAATCAGAGGTGGCAATTGGAACCGTTAGGAGTTAAGTTGAGGTGCTGCTTAAGGAGCAGTGCGATAACCCCGGCCTTCACATATAAACCAAGACAGACGAGGGTTACAAGTATAGTCCCTGAGTTGGAGTTGGTGTCTAATTCCTACAATTCCTTACTAGGTAACCCAAGAAACACTGAGCTCCTTTCCTTGAATAAGTGACACTGAAATTTACCATCTATAAAGGCCCACAGTATCCACGTTGAGCATCGAGAACCATGTAGATGGAATGATTGGTTTGGCTAGGCACTTTCTTAGATTATTTTCAAGTTAATAATGTTCGGTTTCTCTTTTATAATATGATCCACATGGAGCGTTTAAACTGTAGTCATTCTTATTTGGCAAATCAAGAAACACCGACGTCCATTCATTGAATAGGTGACGCTGAAGTTTACTATTTGTTGAGGTGAGCTCTGAGAACCATATAGATGGGATGGTTGGTTTGACGATGCAATTTTAGATCATTTTCCAATTAATAATGTTTGATTTCTCGTTTTTATGATATGAACCCACACAAAGCATTTAAACCATACTCGTTCTTTCATCAAGTGATGTATGGAAATCCCCCAAGTATTTAGGTTCTCCACGGTTATTATCATTGCAAGATATTGATTTCTGGGTTTTATGTGTTGGAAATAAAAATGGTTTAATGCTAAAATTAAGATTTTATTACTTAAAATAATTTTGTTACTATAATTAACTTGATGGGTGTTAGGATCACTAGTCCAAACTTGGGTGGAATTATAGCCATCCATTTTCACTTCTTAGTGAATGAGAAACCTTTGGTTGTCCCACATTGGGCAAACCAAGGAGGAAGTTCATGCATTTTACCACAAACGTTCTATATAAGGAAAAAGAACTAGTGGATTGGATATGGACTTAGGAAATGGACTAGTGGGCAAATGCACACATGTGCGGTGCTTCGCACCGAAGCACCGCGGGCTTGCGGAGCTTGCGTGTACTTTTGCGTGTGCTTTTGCGTGAGCCTTGGCGACCCTTGGCGTGAGCCTTGCGAGTGCCTTGCGAGTGCACACGTGTACCCATCAAATATTCAACGGGTTTATCTTAAAAATAAATATTTTACCGTTTTGAATTAAATGAAAAATAAAATCATAAATATTTTTTAATTAAAAATCTTAACGTTTTGTTTTATTGGGGATTTAATATTTCAAAATAAATTTTTTTTCACCGTTTTAAAACTCAAAGGATTACTTCTCCTATAAAAGAACAACAATACTAAGGTTTTCGTTTACCCCAGTCGCAGCCACTATCCTGACGACTTTTCACCATCTTCCTGCTTTGTTGTGCGTAATAGTTTACATTCTTAATTTTTCATCTACTGTTAAGTTCACAACGGGCCAACGAGCTTTGCTAGCTGGGTTGGTATCAGGCGATTTTATCCTGAATTCAAATTTGTCACTTACAAGGTACAGCAGCATCTTCCTGAAGGTGTACCTGGCAAATATTGTGTTAAGGGCAGTCTGTTGAATAGGCGACTTCACCTCTCTGTGCTTGAGTGTGTGTGCTGTTTATTTCTAACCCTCTCTTAATCATCTTCAAGTTCTCTGTTGTTTGTGTTTCTCTGTTACAGGAAGATTATTATCCAACATCATGTTTCTCTGGTTTCATATCTACTATATCCTTGCATGTTCTGAAATTAAATTTGTCAAACTCACCTCCATTTCCATCTTGCATATCTTTCTCTCAAATGTTCATTAATATGAATTGGGAACGGCCGAATGGGGCTTCAGTTAGGAGTCAATCATGGCTTGCTACTTAACCTATGTTGTGAAACAGTATTCTATTGAGGTCAGTCTGGACTCTGGACAACTTTGTTAAGTGTAATAATCAGTTCATAGAGAACTGACTGCGTCTTCTCTGAGTTGGACAAGTTGATCAGAACTCGGGACTGTTATCATTCTCAAAAATATTGATTAGGAGAAAAGCGAGAGAGAAGTGGCCCAAACCTGCTTGAAATGAATATGAAGTTGCTGTCACCTGCTTTTACCGCAATTACATTCAAGAAAAGTGTCAGTGCAAGTGTCCACCTAATTGTTAGCCAATAGTGCTTGAGCAAATTAATCCTTATGATCCATTAACTGCTTTTTATTTCTAAGTAGAAATGGTGAGAAGATATGTACAAAAAGAAAAGCTTCCATTGTAACCAAGACCTATTACGTGTTTTGACTATTTGTCCCAGATGTGGTAAAGGATTTTTGTTTTGCTTTTCTGTTGTATGTTGCCGTCATTCATCACAGATGCGTTGTCCGTCGATTAATACATTTGTATTTAATTTTTGGTTTCAGGTACAAGGCCAAAGTGAAGGAATTAGAATCACAAGTTCCACTGAAGAATATCCCCAAAGAAATAAGCACTAAGGTGTTCCATTGGAGAAATTGTATCTCAGATGTGAACAATATATGCCAAAAGGAAGATTTTCATTGAACCTCGATTTTATACTTCCAATAAAGTGGGTGGTATATGAATGGAAAGAAAAGAAACATACTGAACTTCTGTTTTAAAGATACGAGATGTGAAGACCCAATCTAAGTTTCTGACTTGTTTATGGCTATACCATCCTTTTTCTTTTTGATCTTTCAAAGATAATAGATTAAAAAACACACAAACCGTGTACGGATGAAGACAACCAACAAAGAGCAAAAAGTCAACAAAAGCAGAAACAAAAACCAAAAAACTAAAGAAAAAAGAGCAAAAAGCCAACATGAAGACACAACTTGTGAATCCTAACAATCCGAGAGCAGCTTGCAGACCGCAATGAGTGACGATTGCCTATTGTCAATTAGCTGACTCGTCAACATCTTCTATAATTAAATCATCGTGGTTTTTTACGAGATCACTAAACATTTCTTCACGATTAGTCTTTAAAGGTGGAATTCTAAGCCCCAAAAAGAACCAAACTCGACGAGTTTATCTGCCGAGATTTTATTAGGAACTTTAGATTTAGGAGGCTTTTGCTTTTTTATGCTTGAAAGGGAACCATTTGGGAACAAACCTTTACCTTTGCATTTCATACTCAATTTCATACCAATTCCTGCAATTGTCTTGGACGATGACGGCTTTGCGATGCTTACTTTTGAGTCTTTCAAAACTAACTGGGAAGTGGCTATCTCCCCTTCTTCTTCTTCTTCTTCTTCTAAATCATGAAACTTGTTATGGGATTCATTCTTCTTCTTCTTCTTCTTCTTCTAAATCATGAAACTTGTTATGGGATTCATTCTTCTTCTTCTTCTTCTAAATCATGAAACTTTTTATGGGATTCAAATCCAGGGGGGATGGCAGGATTTGCACCTTCCACAACCGATTGATCATTTTCAGGAATAGTATACGGGTTCGCTGAATGATTCTTTAAATGCTTTCCTTTTTTCTTTTTGTCTGCGCCTTTCTTTCTTTTAAAGGAAAACCACTCGCCAAGAACCTTTTCTTGTCCAACTACCCTCTCACCATTCACATATCTATGCAAAGCAGAAGTCATGGCCTCATCATAAGTCTTATATTCAGATTCTCCATCAGAATTTTCACAATTATCAAATGTAAGAGTGTCTTCAACAGTCATCCCATTAACCCCAATGTTAGATCTGAAAGTTGTCCCTTCTGCCATTACCATTTCCACAACCTCATTTCCCTGTACCTGCATATTTTCATTTATAATCGTATCATTTCCAGAGCCATTTGCTCCAATCATTTATGGCTATACCATCCTATATGTACTTTTATCCTATTTTCTTTACCAGAACTTTTCACTTTACATCTTCTTTATGGAAATATACGTATAAATGTACACTGCGGACCTGCGGTGTCATTGATGTCGTTGGACAGTGTAACTGCTCCTTATAAATTTTGACGGAAGTTGAACAGCCAACACGCCGGCACATTAGGTTTTCCAAACTACACAAGTAAAAGAGTTGCAATTTGATGGACTCACAAGTGGTAAGGTAAAGCAGACAAGAAACAAGTGCTTGATGAAAATATCGAAAAAGATTGGTGCAGTTCTGAACTTGGATTTCTATCAACCGGCCTCTAGGCTAATTGGTATGAAAATCCTAGTTCTCAGTGGTGAATGCTTCAAGGCAAAGTGGTAAGAATCGTGAGATTAAGAAATGACAGCAAAACAATAACATAACGTAATGTTGAACCATAGTTATTTCAATCTTAAATCTTTCTCATTCTTTTTTGTTCATAACTAGGGTATTATCCGTACCTGGTCGGTACGGGCTATATCATAGGGTCGTTTGCTAGAAAATATCTTTACACAGAGTTCTAATATGCTGTTAAACATTACCGTAATTTGATTGGAAAGATGGAAATAAGGTAATCAGCAAAGCTTTCAGGGGAAAGGAGTTTACTGCTAGGATACAGATTAGGCATGAGATAGTTGTTACTACCCATTGCTATGTAGTACATTGATTTAGTCACATATTTAGTGAGGTCTTCTTGGCTCTTGAATTTACTTGGAAGTTACAATTTTATTGTCTTTCCAAACATCAATAGTTGTGCATTCATTAATACCTCAATTGTGACGGCACGGGCTATTTCACAACGTTCTAACCTGTGTAAAGTGAGGGTGATACTGAAGCGCAGAGTGATTTAATATATTTACAAGATGTTACTAAGGGAACAAATAATCGAAATGGGAACATAATCGAAACATATGCAACTAAGACACAACAACAAACACAACAAGTAGCACGCAGAACTGGAATGCCAGCTCGAAAAAAGGAAGAAATGAATATTAATTCTACTTATTTGGGAAACATCAAAAACGACTAATTTGAGAATTTTAAGTTCTTATAACTAAACGTGGAAAGTTCATATCTAGGTATTTGATTAATTAACATTTTCATTTTGTTCTTGGTTTAATTAGTTCCTTGATATAGTCTATAAAGGTATTATACTTTGTCAATTTAACCACTTAGCCATATTAGCATCCTATCTAATTGCTTGTATTGAACTTTCAGTTAACAAATAGGTCATCAGTCAAGAAAGATGATTGGTGGCCAACCAATCTTAGTAACCTGTACTACATTTCTGATGTTAAATACAATGTGAAGGAATGTTGAGTATAAGTCCAACTAGATACCAACAAATAATTATACTATATAACAGGTTAATAAGTTAAATAAAAAAATTAATATGTAGAGTGCATAATGGACTGTATAATTATCAATGTCCTTAAATGCCGAAGTTATACCTAATATACCTATAGTTTTATACATATACTCTACGTCCTTAGTGAAATGTGTGGGGTGGGATTTGAACCCTCATCAATTCTCATCAATTATGTGGAGGTCCAAAAGTGTACCACCACACAAACCTTCTAACTTTATTCTAACTTTAACATAATAATACAAAAATATTTTTTAAACGTATATCCCAAAAAACTTTTATTTCTCCTCTGCCGGTCATGTGTTTGAGTCAGTAAACAATGCAGATTTAGGCAGAATTCTGCAATAGAAATCGAACTCTGGTATTTTAAAAGGTGTAAGTTTTAACATTCCAAAAATTTGTTAGATTGAGGCAAAACACCGGCACAACAGCAGCAAAACCGACTTTGGCTCTGTAACAAGACATAAACCTCTAATATCACAAATATTTAGTATCGTAATTTACTTCTTTTTTTTTTTTTTTTTTTTTTTTGAAAATGAGAACTGTAATGTAGTAGCCGAATATCATTTCTCACTAAAGGTATAAGAAACTTAACATATCTAATGGAGGAACGAAATAAAAATAAAAATCAAGCAATGGAACATGCAAGCAATTCAAAAGACTTCTTCCTTTTTCCTGCCAAACACAAAAATACCAGTTGCACAGTTTACTAACCAGAGTACTAAAAAATGTCTTGTGCTTCAGGATCTTCAAACAAGATGACAAAAGCATTCTAAAGCAAACTTTTGTTAAGATTCCTGCTTATACAATCCTGTGGAAACAGAACAGTCTCTTAATTATAGCATCTTCCAACAGACTTGGAGGTCCAATTCTAAGTTAAGTTAAATGTACGTGTGCTACATTCATGCTTCCTCCTAATACCCAGCTACTGAGTTCAGTGTATTGCAGTGACCAGCAGTGACCAAAATAAATACTAAAAATGTTGCCCCAGTAACATTTTTATTTGACCAGGTCAACGCAAGCATGAAGAAAAGGAAAATTCCTTCTCCATGATTGACAAAAGAAAATTATGTATTCTGTTACTGTATGTCCAAATTTAATCTATTTTAGAGGTATTTTACCATTATGGCTATGTATACAACTTGTGTTATAGTATGGTATGGTTGTAATTATGAACATTAACTGTGTGCTATTAGTAGTATTCACTTTCCATGGGACCAGTACACATTAAATCTCGTTGGGTCAGATGCTCCTCCATATTTAAAACAAAATTTAATTTATTCTTAAATTCTTTTGATGAAAAATATTCTGTTCAAAAAGGTAAGTCTTGGTTGGCCCGCAGCCGCAGTCACGTCGCACCCTCACCCACACTCATGCCCGCATCCGTAGCCACAGTCACACCCACACCCACACCCACATCCATAGCCATAGCCATAGCCGCAAGCGCAAGCGCAAGCGCAAGCGCACCCGAGCCGGAGCCAACCGACCGGACGGACGGCGTGCGTGCTTTGGTGCGAAGCACCGCGCGTGGGTGAAAAGTATGGTTGCACCAACTAGCCCATAGCCTTAGTCCTCCCCCAACCACAAAAGTGTCTAAGCCCCTAAGGGCCCTCTCTTAGATGCAACTTTCTAGGTAATGAGGAGAGGAATCATCTTTAGTTTCTCCAATGTGGGACTAAAGGTTCATTCACAAAAGTGAAAATGAGCTAGTGTACCTTAGTGACTTCTTGGTCCTAAGATCCATTCCTACCAAGACCAAAACAACATTTTAAGTACATTTTCTCCAACACATTGTACTCTAACCATTCGTTTTGTTGATTTTGTTTTCTCTGCTTCTCCTTATTCTCCTTCAGAACCCACAATTTTATCTTCCTAGTCGGAACATAGTCAAGTAAATAAAGTGATCCTCCCACCTCCCGTAGTTCAGATGCATCCAGAAGTCCTTCCGGGAAAACTGTCGTATAAAATTTTTCTTTACTAACATCAAAACTAAGAATTTTACCGATATAAACTTTACAACCACCCATAATACATCTATCATGAGTCAACCAATTTAAGGATCCATTAGCAAACACCACTTCATCATGATCCAACTGTGAAAGAGACGAAGATAGAGCAACAACATTCCTCCATGAATCACTTTTTGCATCTACTTGAAAATACTCTTACACTTCCTATGATATAAGCAAACAGCTTTATGCTTTTCAGTGGCCGCATCATAAGCTAGGTGCAAATAAACATCTGACATTCTGCTAGCGACATCATTTAGAACAAGAAGCTCAACAGAATTACCAGTATTTGGATCAAAAATTTGATAAGTATGACATAGAGTATCTTCTCGGCGAAATAAAAGAACTAAACCATTCAACAAATGTCGAATAACTAGTTTCCTGTTTACCAAAACAGTTTCGGATTTAAAATGATAAACCTTCTTTTCTTTCTTATCAATATTACGGAAAACAAAACCATTAAATTTTATAACATCACTTAAACTATCCATTTCTACTTCGCATCATAAGCTCGATAAACCCATGACCATGAGTACCATTTATCCGAGCATGCATATTGATAAAGTAAGAATCATTGGAAATTAAATGAAGCCACAATTTGCATACACACTTGAATCGCATTAGCTATCAGTAGGTACTCTTGTAATTATATTATTTGCGATAATATCAGAAGAGTAAAGAGAGTTGAGTATATATACTCTGTAGAGTCCTGTAATCAGATTAATCTTCTTTTAATCAAATCATATGATCAAATCATCTTCAGTAGAAATGTAGCATTCATAGAATGTCATCATGGTATCATACTTAGAAATTCAATTTCTGAGGATATCGATCCATCGTCTTCCGTTGTTCTTCAACTTTCCTTTCATCTTCAAAGCTATTGATTCTTCAAAAACTCTCCTACTTCATTGAATTAGGTTTTCGTTTCTGCAATTAGGTTTTCGTTTATGAGATTTGGTTTTCAATTGCTGAAGTTTTTATTGAAGATTGATGAGGTTTTTTGAAGTGAAGATTTGCTCCTGAAATTCGTGTGAAGTTTGGATTTGATCTTGATGCTTTACTGCAATGTCTTCAGACAGGATTAAACATTTATTTTGGATCTAAATTTAGTTTTAGAACTTGAGCTCTTGGTTGTTTTGGATTTTCAATTTGAGTGATTGGATCTGGAATTTCTCTACCTCAACAGCTAAAATTCGAATTTTTGCTGTTAATCTCTAATTTTATCTCTAGATTACTTTAGATTTGATTTCATGTGTTCGATTTCTATGTCACTGCTTCAACAAGATCCAGTTTCATCTTCAACCGAAGATTTTCATCATAATTAACTTGTTTTTACATTTAATTTCTTAATCAAGATCTGTTGTTCTTGTTTCCTGATGCCGAAAAGGTCTAAGTATGTTCTAGTCCGCTACACCAAGGTCTAGTTAGGGCGAAAACTTAAAGTTGTTCCACTCGATTGGATTCAGCAGAAGGTTGAGAGTTTGTTGGTGAAAATGATGATGCACATAGTGCTTAACGACTCATTCTTCATACTTCCAATCTCAATTCTTATTTCAAGGTAGTCCTCACTGCGGTATTGAAGTATCTTACGTTTCCAATGATGTTTCTGTGTTTGGACTTCGAATTGGAGTTGGTGTGTTATTGGCATACAAGTTGGAGTTCTCTTTGTTGAGTTTGTATATGCTTAATATGCAACCTGTGTTCAGTTTGCATATGTGTTAAGTATGCAATCTGTTGTTCATCTCTATCTTAGTTAGGTCTTTGTTTTTTATTGAAAATAAAAGGATTCAATTCTTTAATTTGTTCTAGTTTGGTTATTATAGATGAGTAACAAAGTTGCTGAGATGGAACATTCAGATGTGTGGTGATGCAAGGTTATTTTAACTTTAGCTATAACTGCAAGACAGAGTAATGGTGTTGATGAGTATTTTGATTGTTGGTATAACTTTAGGCTATAACTTCAACTGGTTGTTGTTTTTGAGAGAGTGATGGTGTTGGGAGATTGCTTTTGGTCCTAATACTCTTATGGTTTTCATCTTTTGCTTTATTCTGGGTATGGAGTTGTATGATGGTGTTGCTGATTGTAGACAAGGCTTTGCTTCATTGTTTGGTTAAAAGATTTTCTTGCATTCATATTTTCTAGTTAATTCATGAATACAACTACAACTACATGGTTTATTTTCGCTTGTCTATTCTCATTCATGTCAGAATCGAGTGTCCTTAAGTAACTGCATCTTTTGGTTATCATTCATTTCTCTCACTGCAACGACTATATATATTGTCTTCATGTCTGTTGTTGTATCCACTACTGCCATACTTGGAATACTACTTCAATTTGATCTTTGTGAACCAAAATTCTGTTTTAATTGGTGCTGGTGAGTGCTTTACAGCGTGGATTCAAGGTTTCAGTAGAGCTGTTACAATCTACTTTATGGTGAGTTGAGAGTTGAGTGTCGCAGTCGTGGTTCACAAAAAGAGTGTAGTTTACAAGGTTATTTGAATATATAATTACAAGGTTAGTGTGTTGCTGAATAGTACAAACAACTCCCATTTGGTTTGTTTTCTCAAAATTGGTTTGGTATGCACTACTACTTCTGTTGGTATTGATGTCTGCCCAAACTACTACTGCGACAGCTCCAAATGACATAATTTCTCAACATAAATTCAATTTAGGTATGAGTTCAGGTCCTTCGTACACTGCAAAGTATATTTTTTAATCAACATTCTACTTAAAGCAGCTGACATTAATACTCTACCGCAACAACTATTTTTTTCCTATTTTATTGCTACTCTGCGATGTTTCCTCTATGCCAACTATTCTTGTGAACGTTTGGGTGCAATCTCAAGTTGTTCCTTCAAGCCCCTTGAGCTTGAGGGAAGGTATTAACATGAAAGTGTGAGTGTGTGAGTATGTGAGAGTGTGTTGTACACACGAGTGTGAGAGTCGAAAGAATAAAGAGAGTTGAGTATATATACTCTGTAGAGTCCTGTAATCAGATCAATCTTCTTTTAAACAAATCATATGATCAAATCGTCTTCAGTAGAAATGTAGCATTCATAGAATATTATTAGAAGAGATAGAAAATTATTGATTTCTTCGGAATCACCATTTCCGACTTTCTTCTGTGAAATCATCACTGTCTTCTGTGTTTCTGGTTGAGTTACTATATGTTTCCCTCTTTCACTTTCCATTGATTGATCGGAAGAATGAAGTAAGAAACCTTCAAAAATTTTCAAACCCTAGAATTCTACTTCTACACTACACTCCTAGAAATGAAACGACTCAAAGCACAAGTTTATAATGAAAGTGATCGTAAATTTGTAATTGAAAGAGTTCCGGGCCCAAAAAGAAATCACAATCCCAGTACCGACTAAATATTTACACGTTGATACTATCGGTATTGGCTCACGTCCCCGTTGGAATCATGGGTGGTATTGTTTTCATCGGTCAGTAGGAAATAAGTTGGCTTCCACTATAAAAAAAAGTAATCCCGTCCATTATCATTGTTGGTGCATGCGTAGCTAACTGCTATTCCAGTAAGCATTCCGGCCAATATCAATATCATTAGGCGTGTATTCATAGTTAAACTGTTTTTCTAACAAGCTATGAAGAAAACTCGCTAGCCAGTAACCAAACAATGGAAGAAAAAAAAGTTCACCGTATATTTGACCTAGCAGCATCACAAGGAATATAAACATTTCGATAATTTTTCATTTATAATTTTATTTCATTTTTAAATATCATCACAACATTACGATGTTACTGGATCAAAAATACTAGGACCATATTTTTTTCCTAGTGGCATATGAATGTAAAGCAAGCAAGCTTTGAGTCCTCCCAAAAGGAGTTAGCTCTGTTCCTAACAACTAATATAAAAGGCTCTACAGGTCACGACTTTCTCTCACTGCCTTGCCCATTGTAAAAAATAAGTGACCTACTAAACCCCATTTGCTCCCATCTTTTATTTGTCATATGGTTGTAACAATCCCTTTTGCGCTATTTCCATCTCTGACATTAGGGCCTGATCTATCACAATCTTCTCTAAAATAGCAGCACAACTCAAAAAGCATTCATGTCAATAACAGATTTCTCTTAAAATCACAAATGTTATAATAGAAATGTCGTATCCTGATAAAATTTAATTTTTCAATAAAGACCTAATAAATCTGATCAGGGAACAAAATCTAATCAACCACCTGAAAGCAATTTGATGCAGATGAGTAGACTATAGCCTATTTGGAGGCTAAAGATCCGAGTGTCGTAATTTAGCTCAAGAGTTTTGATTGAAAACGGGCCAACGATCAAGACATGATACGATTTCGTCTCATGGTCTTCAGTTTTTTAACCAAATTCCATCGTTTAGAGCTTCAAACAGGCGTTTTTGCTATTTTAGGAAAGTTTTTGTTTTGTAATAACTTCTTCGTTAGGAATCCGTTTGGGTTGCCGTTTGCGTCAAATAGTTTTATTTTATGAGTACTTTCATTATTTTAGGTCGACCAAAATTTGCCAAAAATAGCAAATTAGGGTTTGAGTCGGTTTAGGGATTTTTTTTCATCCTTTCTTGACTAGCAAGTTAGGGTTTTTCCCCAAGTCTATAAAAAAGTCCTCCATGAATTATTTTAAGGAGTTGAATTTGATTAATAAAAATTAATTTCTTAAACTTGTTCAAGTTTAATCGATTATTATTTAAAGTCGTCAAACCGAAGTCTAAATAATTATCGTTGTTCATAATCGATATTCCTAAAAATATTTGAAGTCTGAACAAAACTTTTCTTTTCTTTATTATCCGCTGCATCACAATTACACGTACTATATTCTTCCGGTCAAAGACAAAGTACTTAAAGAAACTCTGCTGAGCTTCAGAATTTTCGAACAAGAATATAAAAGTATTCTTATGCCAAGTTTTGCTTAAATTCCTGCTTGAACATTCCTTGGCTAGTAAATCCATCTTCTGACTATAATATCCTCTAACATACTTGGAAGTCCAAAATTTCAACACACTCAAGACAAATGTACAGCTATATAGTATAGGGAATTTGTGTTTATTGTCTCAATTTATTGGGCCGATATATGTATACAGACCGTTTTTTTTGAAAACTTTCAAAATTATCCTACCGTCCAAAATGTAACAGTAGAAACCAGTTAAACTCGTGGGACCATCTAATAAGTAAGGTAATGAACAATTGTTAGGGATTTTTATTGCCACTTGTTTTGTACTTGACAGGAAAAAATGACCCTCATAAAAATAAAGACTAAAAATCTAAGAAACACATCGTGCTTACCAGTTACAGAACAACATGGCGGGACGGGAGTGGAACACAATAATTCTGATAGTGAAATTTTTAGTTGTTGACGAAAAGGTGAAGAAGAAGATTAAATCGATAGATTCTTTTCATTAAAGATATGGTGGACAAGAATACACATGCAACATCAGAAAGGTATGCTTTCCTGATTTTGAAACTATAGTTTTTCAAAGTAGGGCTTCTTTACTCGATTTTCACATTAGGGTTCTCCGGATTTTTACTCGACTTTGGTTTTTTAAATTAGGGATTTTAGTCGATCTTAAATATTATTTTTTTATTGATTTTAATGTTTTTTTGGAAACCTCATATAGGGGCTGTCAAGTTGATAGAGGGGCTTCCTTTGTGAAGACAAAATAAGGACATTAGATAGGAATTTCAAAAACCCCTTATCATGATACTTTTATAATGACTAAAACTATCCCTGATTAGTTAATATTAGTAAACTAATTAGCTAATAGATTAGGCTAATAATAATTAATCTAAAATAATCTTATACTTAATCAAATCACATTTAATTTTCTTTTTTTTTTGGTTTGGTGGGAAGAAAAAGTAGAAGAAATGAAAGAGAATTTTTTAGGTTTTTTTTAAAAACCCTAGATTTTGATTCACTCAACCAGAGTAGTCAAGTATACCTCTAACTTAAACTCTTGGTCTTTCTATGGCTCAAATTTGATGAAATTACGTAAAAGATTATGCTTTTTTTGGGATTCAGAGAATTTTACGGTTGGGTTTTCATGTCGAACCCAACCGTAAACGCCATTTACGGTTAGGTGTTCATCCTAACTAAACCGTAACCGTAATTTCATGGCAGAAAACCAATCGTAACAGTTTTACGGTTGAGTTTTCAGCATCATACCTAACCGTAACTAACAATTACGGTTAGGTGTTCATCCTAATCTAACCGTAACCGTATATTCATGGAACAATCAATCGTAACCGTTTTATGGTTGGGTTTTAGCATAGGACCCAACCGTAACTAATCTTCAAAAAAAAGTTATTACTTTGTTTTCTATTTTATTTGTTTCTTTAGGAGAATCATCCGAAATCAATGGAAATAATGTTAAAAAGAATTAAGAAGAGGAAAGGAGTTCATTCCGGCATGAGAAGAAGAGGCCAAATGATGGAAAAAAAAACTTTGAAACAAGAGTTCCAGGAAGATTTACGGTTGGGAAAGTAGCTCAAAACCCAACCGTAAAAGAAGTCGATTTTGAAGAACAAGTTCCAGGAAGATTTACAGTTGGGTCTAAACACTCAGACCCAACCGTAAAATTATATGAATGTATTTGAAGAGTTTTTCATTTCTATCTTGTAGAGAATTCAAAGACGAAGTCAACCCAAAAAAATGAGGTCAATCGGACATCGTATGAGGGAGTTATGATCAAAACGGTGAAATACAAAAAAGTGTCCAGGAAGAATTACGGTTGGGTTTCTTGGACTCGGACCCAATCGTAAAACTGGGGATTTCGGGAGAGATTTTTGTGTCAGAAAATCGGTTGGGTTAATTGGCTCGAACCCAACCGTAAAATATCATCTTGATCTCCTTCCTTCTGATTTACGGTTGGGTATTTTAATAACCCAAACGTAAAATTTATAAGAAACCAGTTACGGTTGGGTTCGAATCGAGCCCAACCGTAAGTTCTTGAGAACATATATTTACAGTTGGGATTCCAATCGAACCCAACCGTAAATGTTTCTGGAAACCTAATTTTTGGACTTGAAATCAATCGGTCTAACACATTACAATCATATCTTGATTTCCTTCACCACCGATTTGTTCTTCAATATCTTGATTAGGTTGTTTAGTTTGATTTTGATTGCCATCACTACTACCTTCTACACCTTTAGTAGGATTCTTCATCACGAACTTTAAAGTTTAATCGACGACGAATTTTTCGAATCGCCAATTAATTGACTAGGAATTTCGATGGAGAAATTAGGTTGAAATGGAGAAGGAGGAGATATGGAGGGAGAGGAAAAGGTTTTGAATTGAAATAAAAATTGTAAGGTTTTGTTTTGTTTAAGTTTTAATAAAGTGAAGGGTAATATGGATATTTAACATAGCCCCTAGGATACCCCCTAACGAATTATTTAGTCACCCTGAATCCTAAGGAAGCCCCTCTATCAACTTGGCAGCCCCTATATGAGGTTTCTTTTTTATGTTGGTGTGTTAATTATTATTTTTTAATATGATATGTTCATGAGTTGATATGTTATCTGTTAGTGAAGATGTCCAAGTTCGTGTAGTTCAGTTTGGAAAGATATTTGTGAAACCCTTTTTTATGTAGATTTTAGAGTTCTAGGTTGGAAATTGTGTGGATTTGCAGGGTTAAGGTGACTATCTAAGTGATTTAGAAATTAGGTAGTTTAGTTTCGTAATAAAAAAGTTAGACTAAGAACTGATATGCGACTTAGTGTATGCTTATATTGTGAAAAGGAACTACCCAACATGAAAATTATACAAGTTGAGAATTTAGCTTATAATTATGCAACTCGGGGGAGGGATTTCAGGCACATACCGTGTATGCACAAGAGATGTGTCTAGAAAATTATTGCGTGGAAGGAGAAGGCAAAGGTGTCATACACTTTTTCGACATGTTTGGTTGACGGGAAAGGAATGTGATCCCTGGGAATATGATTCTAGGAATGTATTTCCCTTGGAATATAATTCCTTTACCTGTTGTTTAGCTTGCCAAGATTAGGGATTGAGGATAATAATTTTTTTCTTATTACTTCAATTTTTTGTTTAGTACGAACCATGAATTAAAATTATTTATTTATTATACCTTGTTGAGTAATTAAATTTAAAAAAAACAAATAAGAAAAATAATGAAAGTTGAGAAAATAAGACATATTTATATCTTTATCTTAATTTTTTTTATTTATATAATTATGGGAGAAAGTAGAAAATATATATTAGTATCTATAATTACAATAAACATATAAATACTATGAAATTTTGGTATTAATATATCCATAATATGATAATATATATGAAAAAAAGATCTATTCCCCTCTAATGGAAATCCTAAACCCACCTAGACCATGGGTTTGTATTCCCCTATTTGTGGAAAACATAAAAGTAAGGAGAATAAAATTCCTATAGTTATTACACATCCCAAACAAAGGTATAAAACGGATTCCCAGGAATATAATTCCATATCCATCAAACAAACATGCAGTTTGAATGGCTAAGTTCCTGACTTATTTTGGTTCACTGATTTAAGTGAAGGAAAAAAGATAAAAAATGTCATTTTGTTATATCTTGGTGAAACTCTTTCAGTCATGATGCATATATAATTTCACAATGGTATAGACAACCAATACATAATGTTGTAGCAGCTTAATTACATTATATATATTTCATTGAATACAATATATATATATATATATATATATATATATATATATATATATATATATATATTATTTATTGTATTCAATGAAAAATATAGACGAATCTTTGTATGCATGGAAAACAGGTGAGCTTCCCTGCCATAGGGCAGCTGCTCCCCAATATCCTCTACTACAAATGTTTCTTTCCTTACTTTTCTTTCAGTATCTTAGGTGGCCTTGATAGTGAAGGTGAGGAGGATATCAGCTGAATAATAACCTGACTTTATTTTATTTTATTTTTATCTAAATAGCGGTTAAAATTATGTTTGTTATTGTAGCTATCTTTGTTGTGAGCATATCTATGGATTATTTTGTATAGAGAGATGGATTTTACAATAAAATAAATTTAGAAAAGGTAATTTTTGTGTTGTGTAATTTGTTTCGGATTTCAGTTGATGACAACGTGCATTTTTTTTGTTTTTCTTGTTTGCAGTGTCATGAATGCAAAAGGAGGTATACATTAAAGAATATCATAAGACTTTATGTTTCACAGTTGGTTGTTGTTGTCTTTTTTTGTTCGGTCAAAAGGAAATTCATTGAAAAAGAGGAGGTACTTAGGGGGTACCTCAACCCAATGAACAAAGACAAAAACTATGAGGAACAAAGAAAAAGGAAAGACAAAAAGCTAAAAACAAAATACAACCATCAATGGTGCCGAAATAGAGAGTCCCAAAGAGCTACAACCATATTGGCGGTTAAACCTAGCATTTGTGTGTTTGATTCGGCCCAAAAGAAAGCTTGAATTTTAACGCTTCTAATTAAACTTTCCAATCTTTTCCTTTTGTTGGCGAAGATTCTTGCATTCCGCTCCCTCCAAATACTCCACCAAATAGCAACCGGGATATTGTTCCAAATTTGACTAAGGCGATCATCACCCCAATTGAGTTTCCAAGTGTTTACGTTGGTGGATACATTGGAGTTGTATCTCCAATTACTCCTCAATCATTCACTAAAGTAGTCCCAAATCCTTCATATCCTCCAACAATCATAGAAAAGATGGTCACTTGTCTCTTCATTTTCGCCACAAAAGCAACAAAGGCTAGAGACCTCCATGCCTCTCCTTATAAGCTTGTCTTTCGTCATTACCCTATCATGAGCAAGTATCCAAAGAAAAAATTTGATTTGGTATGGGTAATTGCGGTTCCACACAACATCTATAGTGAAATTTGGCATCTCTTGTTCCTCTTCGACCTTCATGCCATCTTTGACCGTATATTGACCATTGATGTTTCCGTCCCAAACACGACTATCCACAACACCTTCTTGAAAAGAGAAAGGGCTAGAATAGTTGAAATGCTTGAGACTTCATTTGAGATGATTTGCGAGTACCTTTTTCTAGCCATAAATTTGCATCTTATCTCGCCGTCTACTACATCGAACATGCGTGCTACCACCAACTCCTTGGTCCTTGATGCTTCATAGGCCGATTTAAACATATCACAAAAGTTTTTCATCCCTTATCCCCACATCTTCCCAAAATCTAGTTTCCTCACCCGCGCCAACCTTGAATTTGATATATTTATTGAAATTTTCTAGCTCTTTGTAGATGTTGTACCAAAGACTACCTCATTTTGATCCTTTGGGTTGGAGAGTTTCCCAACCATTTGATGTTTCACCAAATTTTTCAACTATAATCTTCCTCCACAAGGCATCTTTCTCTAAGCCAAACCGCCACCACCACTTTTTTAACAAAGCCGAGTTCACTAATTTCGATCTTCTAATGCCAAGACCTCCCTTTTCTTTTGATTTTGACACCGTAGTCCAACCAACATTATGAATTCTTTTAGTGTTATGATCGTCATCCCATAAAAAGTTCCGCACCACCTTATCCATTTCCTTAGTTATGGCGCAAGGAGTAAGAAAAAGAGAAAGGTAATAAATTGGTAAACTCCCTAAAATATTTTTGACAAGAGTTGACTTACCCGCTTTTTTCATCGTTTTTCCGTTCCATAGAGTAATCCTTTTTGCACAAATATCGAGCGTTTTTTCCCATTTTTGAGTTCCTCCTACTTTCCCACCTAACGGAAGACCAAGGTATTTACTCGGAAAACTTTCGAATTTACATCCCACAAGTTTGCATAATTTCCAATGCTCTCTTCCACCGCTACTCCGTATAAGCTACTCTTAGAAAAATTAATCTTCAAACCCGAAGTTAACTCAAAACAAAGAAGAAGATAACAGAGAGTGGCAACTTGGTCCTCCTTCGCATCGAGAAAAACAATGGTATCATCAGCGAATTGCAAATGGTTAATTTTTGTTCCTCCTTCCTTTACCGAAAACCCCGTAATTTGATCAAATTCTTGAGCTTTGATCAACATACAACTTACGACTTCACCCACAATTGTGAAGAGAAAGGGAGATAGAGGATCTCCTTGCCGAAGGCCTTTTTCGCTACCAAAATAGCCATAAGATGATGCATTGACAAGAACCGAAAATTTAGAGAATGATAAACAATTTCTAATCCAAGCCCTCCAAACACCACCAAAGCCCATTTTAAAAAGCACTTCATTGAGAAATTTCCAATTTACGTTATCAAAAGCCTTCTCAAAGTCTAACTTGCATACCAAACCCGGAAGTTTTTGACGGAGTCTAGAATCCACACATTCGTTAGCTATCAAAACTCCATCAAGAATTTGTCTTCCTTTAATAAAACTAGATTGTGACGAGGAGATTAAAGAAGGGAGGTATACCTTTAGGCGATCCGCCAAACACTTAGAGATGATTTTGTATACACTCCCAATTAGACTAATAGGTCGAAAATCTTTAACTTCCTCAACATTCGCCTTCTTTGGATATGTCCCTTGCGGAAGATACGTTCTTGTCTTTGGAAAACAGTAATTCTTCTACTTGAATCTTCTTACCCAAATCAACCATACTGACTTCACCAGTTTCATGTCTCAATCTACGTTTGTATTCAGACCAAGAAGAAGGTAATTTCTCAATCACATCAGACACTTGAAATGTTTCATCTATCACCATACTTTCAACAATAATTTCATTGATAATACGATGAAGTTCAAGGAATTGATCAACCACGGATTTTTCATTTGACATTTTGTATTCCAGGAACCTAGCTACCAAAAATTTCTTACTTCCAGCAGTTTCAGCTTGGTATTTCGCTTCTAAAGCAGCCCACAAACAAAAGCAGTGAAGTTGTCTTTTGCATTATAGAAATTATACAATGCATCTTCTAAACAGTTCAGAATATGATTTTTGGCCATATAGTTCTGTTACCCCAACTTTCCAACTCTCTTTCATTTCCAGCATCATTCAAACTCTCATCAAAGGATTTCAGAACTAATTCATCTAACATATGGAAACTCAAAAAGAAAAACATCTTCGATTGCTATCTTTTGAAATCTTTGCCACTGAATTTTTCTGGTCTGTCTACATCATTCTTACCCATTGTTACAGAAGAAGTAGCTATTATGTTAAGATTGTTGGATCTGCAACAATGAAAAATGCTAAACAGAAGAATTTGTTAAGGTTAAGAAATCACTGAATTGAAATTACACAATGGACAGAGCCACCTACTCAGCAAATTGTCCTTAACACAATAGTCCACGGGTACTCCTCAAGATTGAGAGATGTTATACCCCAACAGCGGAGATGTGTCCAGGATAGAACTGTCTGTTATGACTTGTATAAGCACAGTACAAATCACCCTCAAGAACTTAACAGCAAGATAGAAGTGGAAGGGAAATAAACAAGCAATGTGCGCAAAACAAAGCAAGAAGAGGGGAAAGAAGACATGATACTAGCTGCTTCTGGAGTGAGTTCAAATGGAGAAATTCGTTTTCTTTTATAGGTAGAAGAAAATAGCTTTAATGACAATCAATTTCGTGCATGAAGCACGGACATAAAGTTTGTTAATCAATTTCATGCATGAAGCACGGACATAATGGTTAAAACGGTCAAGAGTAATTCTCGCCTAAAATATTACCGGGTCAGACGCCCCCACATTTAAAGCAAAATTTAATTTGGTTTTAAATTCTTTAAAGAAATATATTCTGTTCAAAAAGGTAAGTCTTGGTTGGCCCGTAGCCGCAGCACACACTCATGCCCGCAGCCACAGCCACAAGCGCACCTACACCCGAACCCGTGCTTACGTGCGTGCTTCGATGCGAAGCATCGCGCGTGTGTAAAAAGCATGGTTGCACCAACTAGCCCATAGCCTTAGTCCTCCCCCAACCACAAAAGTGTCTAAACCCCTAAGGGTCATCCCTTAGAAGCAACTTTCTAGGTAACAAGGAGAGAAATCATCTTTAGTTTCTCCAATGTGAGACTAAAGGTTCATTCACAAAAGTGAAAGATGAGCTAGTGTTCCTTAGTGACTTCTAGGTCTTAAGATCCATTCCCACCAAGACTAAAAACAGTTTAAGTTCATTTTTTTCTAACATATTATACATATTTTTGTGTTTGTGTTGGCTATGTTTTATCATTATGGTTTTTTTCCTCCTATTTTTATGTTGCAGGTGAAGAAGATAAAGTGGGGAATAAGATGACTGATGGGGTTTTTCCCCAGATTTGCGATGCGTATTCACCAACCAAGTAATTTTAACCGTTGGATGTTAAGATTTGTTAGAGTTATTGTCGACCGTCGTTCCATAATAAAAAAGTTATTGGTCTTTGTAAGTCATTTTGTTGACAACTGTTACTTAACTCTTGTTAAATTGTAACAAGATGGAAAAGAATAAAACGGATAGACTAGAAAGTTTTTATAAAACGGGATTTTTTTATAAATAACTTTTAAACATATAAATGTATCCATATTCCAACTTCCATGCATGATTTCTAATTCTAAAGCTTACAAAGCAATAATTTAAAGTTGTTATGATGTTTATATTGTGTAATCAGTAATGATTAAAAGTGATAAGCCATTATCTAATACCAACCTGTGGTTGTACCTTGGATTCAGTGCACGTAAACATGGAGGTTGGACCAATCATATATCAATAAGTTAGTTTCATTATAGTTCCTCTTCTTTTTATTCTACCATATGTAATTTTTCTCCCCCATAGTTTACAATAGTTAAAACAAGAATTCAGAGGGTCAAAACATATGATTACCTTAAACACATGCAGAAAAAATATCCCACTCTACGACACAACTACAATGTAGTTTAAAGGTTGAAAATTACAATCTAAACAAAAATTGACATCTAACGCCAAGTCTTATGCACTTCTCAAGACACTAACTTTCAGAGGTGAGCACCCATTATACACCTAGCAAATCACTAAATGGACCTCTCAAACGTTCAGTTTTGAGAGGATGTACATCGCGACTTAGTCTTAGTCGAACAATAGAGAATGGATCGTTCGACAAAGAATAAGTCGCTAGTGATTTACTCTTTGTCGTTGGCGACCAACTCTCTGTCGCTCGACCAAGACTTTGTCGCCAACGGCTGATCTTATTCAACGGTCCTGGATGGAACTCCTATAAATTTCCAATTTCATACTCAATTCAACTCATACCTTCTCTACATCTCAATCTTTCATAAGCATTTGTGTTAATCTAAATCAAAACTCTCTTAATTTTAATCTAAGATAAAACTCAGCCAATTTTTTTCTATATAAAATGAATTCTCAAAATTCTCAAATGGATTCCCAAAGGAATTCTAAAAAAGTTCGTGGTACAAGTTTTCAATTGCCGAAGATGAAAGCATTTGCAGAAATTATGTTCGTTGCACACAAGATAGCATCAATAGTTGTCAACAAACAGGCGGCACCTTGTGGGGCAACATATTTGCGGGGTTTAAAGCGGAAACCATGAACGTCAATTCACATGATCCAGAATCTTTGTGTACTCGCTTCGGTAAAATGAGTAAAAAATTGAATGAATATGTTGCTCATGTCCAGCACTGAGTGGTGGACATGAGTGGTGAATCACCGTCGAATATGGAAAAAAGGTCTCGGAGAGAATGGCACTTAAAACACAAGAGATCATTTGAACTAGAAGGGTATTGTGGTATCATAAAAGATTTGCCCAAATTTAATTATGCTCTATTAAAAAATAATCAGCAAGTTCCTATAAGGTCACCATACGAGGTTGGTGGTTCCTATTATCGTGCATCATTTTCAGGTGCCACTCTTCCCGCCTACGATACACATATCTTCTTGAGAATACTTTTTTTAGCTCAGAAGCTCTTGGTATCTGCCCCGATGATTCTGCTGCTAACATAAGGTTGATAAGTTCTCTGTCTTCATCAGATTCCAGTACAAGGTTAAGCCGAATTAATGGTAGCAAGCTACTCTGCGAATAGAGCCTGAAATTCGCCAAAGAGGAAAATATGGTTTTTTCATTAATTAACAAGTTCTTACAATCATTGTACTTAAATACTTTCACCTGAAATAACTGTATCCTACAGCTATGATTACATCAGTCATCTAATTGTGAAACTCGAGGACAAATACCCTAAGCAATTATTTCCCAAACTCTTACTAAACTACCCTACTAAGAAAGCTGGAAATTGTGCCTTGATGTGTGCAGTGTCCTCCCATGTTGCGTCTTCTAGAGCTGAGTTAGACCAATGAACCAGTACTTGAGGGACTGAAGAGCCAGCACGGAGAGAGTCTGTGATTGAGCACACCCAATGGTTCTACCACATAGTGTCCATTGTGATCAACCAAGGGAAGTTGAGGCAGAGTTGCTGCATCCATACCAATCTTTTTCTTCAGTTGTGACACATGAAAAACAGGGTGAATCCTGGATCCCACCGGTAGTTTCAACTTATAAGCAATAGCACCAATGCGTTGGAGTACTTCAAAAGGGCCAAAATACTTGGAAGAAAGTTTGAAGTTCTTCCTAATAGCAGTTGAATTCTGCCGATAAGGTTGTAGCTTCAGAAATACCATGTCATCTACTTCAAATACTCTATCTGACCTTTTTTGGTCAGCAAAAAATTTCATCCGACTCTGAGCTTTAGAGAGGTCATTCTTGAGCAGCTGAAGCATGGTATTCCTTTCTTGTAAGTAATCTTATACTGTGGCCACAGAAGTAGGAGCAGGAATGGGAAACACCAAGTGAGGAGGTTGGTAGCCATACAGGGCTTGAAATGGAGACATTTTAAGACTTGGGTGATAGTTAGTATTGAACCATTATTCTGCCAAGGCTAACCACTGCACCCATTCCTTAGGCTATGCACTTGTCATGCATCTCAAATATTGCTTAACACATGCATTTGTTCTCTCAGTTTGACCATCTGTCTGAGGATGGTAAGTTGTACTTAGTCTCAAATTCTCAATGAGTGTCCAAAGATTTAAATAAGGCCTGCCAAAACTGACTTATAAAGATCTTATCTTTGTCACTGACAATAGAGTTGGGTAACCCATGCAATTTGAATATATTGGAGAGAAATTCCTTAGCACCTGTGATGGCAGTGAATGGGTGACTAAAGAGGAATGAAGTGACTATACTTTGTGAGTCTGTCAACAACCACTAAGATGACATTCTTCCTACAGGACATAGGCAACTCTTCTATGAAATCTAATGATATGTCTTTCCATGCTGTGTCAGGGATGGGAAGAGGCTGGAGAAGGCCCCCAGGAAATGAGTGGTCACCTTTGTTACATTGGCATATATCACAAGTGGAGACAAATTGAATTGTGTCATGCTTCATGTGTGGCCAAAAGAAATGAGCCTTAGCTCTATTATAAGTACCCACAATGCCAGAGTGGCCACCCACAACATAAGAGTGTAAAGAGTGCAGAATAGAAGATCTAATATCATTACCTGAGCCAATATAGAGTCTCCCTTTAGACCTCAAAACATCTTGTTGGTAAGTATAATGAGTTAGAGTTGGATGCACAAGAATTTGAGCAATGAGTTGTTGAGCCACTGCATCTGACTCATAGCTAGAGATGATGCCTTGTTCCCATTGAGGTTAAGATAAGGATAAAGCAGAACAAGAAGCAGTTGGTAACCTGGACAAGGCATCAACAGCCTTATTGTTTGAGCCTCTCTTATATCTGATCACATAGTCAAACCCCATTAACTTTATCAACCATTCTTGTTGCAGAGAAGTAGAGAGTTTCTGTTCCATTAAGTACCTCAAGCTTTGGTGGTCCGTGTTGATAACAAACTGGTTATTGCTCAAATAGTATTTCCATTTTTGAACAGCCATTACAATAGCCAAAAACTCCCTTTCATATGTAGACAAGGCCAGACTTTTGTTCCCAAAGGTTTACTGGAGAAGGAGATCGGTATACCCTCTTGCATAAGTACAACTCCTACACCCCTTGAACATGCATCAGTTTCCAATGTGAAGGTCTTGTTCAAATCAGGTAAGGCTAAAACTGGTGCTGAAGTCATAACAGTTTTGATTGTAGAGAAGGTTGTAGTTGCATCATCAGTCCAAAAGAAGGAGTCCTTCTTCAACATATCTGTTAGGGGCTTACAAATGGTGCAATACCCTTTGATGAACTTCCTATAGTGACCTGTAAGGCCCAATAAACCTCGAAGTTGCTTCAATGTCTTTGGTTGAGGCCAACTCACCATAGTAGCAACCTTGTCAGGATCTGCAGCTACACCATCACCAGTGATCAAGCGGCCCAAGTATTCTAGCTGAGGTTGGCCAAATGTGCATTTAGAAAACTTACCAAACAAGGAATGCTGGCGTAGTAAAGACAAAACCAAGTGAAGATGCTTCAGATGATCTGTAACAGAAGAGCTATAGACAAGAATATCGTCAAGAAAATACCAGAACAAACTTTCGCAGAAATGGCTGAAAGACTTCATTCATAAGCGCCTGGAAAGTTGCAGGTGCATTAGTAAGGCCAAATGGCATTACACGGAACTCGTAATGGCCATGGTGAGTGCGAAAAGCAGTTTTCAGAATATCTGGGGTATGTACTAGAATTTGATGATATCCAGAACGTAAGTCTATCTTGGAGAAAATGTTTGAACCATGCAACTCATCTATAAATTCATCAATTAGAGGGATAGGAAGTCATGTCATTGAGCTTGCGATAATCAACACAAAATCTCCACGTAGCATCCTTTTTCTTGACTAAAAGTATCGGAAAAGCAAAGGGGCTGTGACTGTTTTGGATTAAACCTGCAGAAGCATACCTTGCACCAACTTCTCAACTATGGATTTATGAACATACAGGCATTTATAAGACCTTTGAGATGCAGGTGCTGAATTAGGTTTGAGTGGAACTCTATGATCCAAAGTTCTGGAAGGTGGCAGTTTGGTTGGTTCAACAAAGACATCTGCAAATAACTCTAGTAATGTAGAAATTTCACTTGGAATTGGTAGTATTGGAATGGCAGTAAAAGAAACAAATTGACCAATCAATGTAGGGGCTTTACTCTTAATGAATTTCTTTAAAACAGTTCCATTAATAAGACTGAGAGAAGGTTTAGAAGAGCTTCCCTGTAATGTTATCTGACATCCTTGATGCATAAATGAAATTCTGAGCTGAGCAAAGTTGAAAAGTACATCACCTAGTTAGCGCAACCAATCAGCACCAAGTACCATGTCCTAGCCGCCAAATGGAAGAGCTCTTAGGTCAGCAGAGAAATAAAATCCTTGCATTTCCCAATGAAGGTTCTCACACATGCCTTTGCTTATAGTGTTGCCTCCATTTGCAACAATAACAAGCATATGACCTGTTGGAGACACATGAAGACCAAGTTTATCTGTAATGTGAGAGTCAATAAAACTATGAGTACTTCCCGTGTCTATCAAAACCATGATGGGGAATTTGTTGATATGGACAGAAATACGGATAGTGTCGTGTGCATGGTTTCCAGTCAGGGCATGTAGTGAGATTTACATAGTAGTGTCACTACCAGAAGGAGAGTCTGTTGAAACTTCATCTGTGGATAAATCACTTGGGTCACTTACATCCTCATCAGTAGCAATGAGCATAAAAAGTTGTTGAGACTTGCACATATGGCCTGGTCTGTAAAACTCATCGCAATTATAACAAAGACCTTTGTCCCTGCGAGCTTTCATTTGTTGAGAAGTGGGTTTCTTTATAGGTGGAAGTGGTGGGTCTGATTTAGTTGGTGTAGTGGGATGGGTGATAATAGGAGGGGTAGAAGAAGTAGAAGGTTTATTAAAGGTAGTAGGAGAAGAAAAGAATGGTTTGACTGTGGAGGAAGGGTGAGGGACAGAAATAGGAGACGGATAGAAAGGTCGAGAAGAATGTTTTACTTGCTTCACATAAGTAACAAAGGAGGCTTGTTGCATTCTGGCTAAGTAGAAGGCTCTAGAAGTATCTTCTGGTTTATACATTTGCACAGTAGTACGGATTTCATCCTTTAAGCCACTAATAAAACTTAGTGTAAAAACTCTCAGGCAGAGTGGGATTATTAGCCACGGCTTTAAAGTGCTCAAATCTATCATAATACTCTTCCACAGTAGTAGTTTGAGATAATTTGTTAAAGCTACCAACATAATTATCATTAGCGACATCCTCAAATCGAACACACAAATCATGAACAAATTTATCCCAAGACATACTATGTTTCCCTTGCCGATAATTCAAAAACCATGGGTCAACTTTAGAGTCAAATGAATGGCTGCCATATCAACGCGGTCTGAATCAACAAAATTATGAAACGAAAAATACCTTTCACACTTTTGAACCCAACCCCTGGGATTGGTGCCGTCAAATCTCGGAAAATCAACTTTGGGGGTACGAAAAAACTTACCAGAAGAAGCATTTTTAACAATATCACGAAACCCATTCATCTCACGGTTGGAATCGTTCTTAGAGCCAGAAGCTAAACCGGAATCCATGGTCGGATCAGAAATTTCAGTCTCCAATGGTGGAGTAATACCCATAGCTTTGAAAAGAAGAGCAAAATTGGCAGTGGTACGAGCTTCAGCAGCAGCACGAGCAGCCGATTCATCATCGAATCGTTTCTTAAGAGCAGAGATTTCATCGGAGTTGGCCTGAGCAATTCCGTGAGCATCTTTAATGGTTGGTTTCTCACCTATTGTCATTGATACAGTCCCAGAAGTGAATCTGATACCAAATGTACTGTACCAGTACAAGGTTAAGCCGAATTAATGGTAGCAAGCTACCTTCTCTATGCGAACAGAGCCTGAAATTCTCTAAAGAGGAAAATAGGGTTTTTTTTCATTAACTAACAAGTTCTTACCATCATTCTACTTAAATACTTTCACCTGAAATAACTGTATCCTACAGCAATGATTACATTAGTCATCTAATTGTGAAACTCGAGGACAGATACCCTAGGCAATTATTTCCCAAACTCTTACTAAACTACCCTAGTAAGGAAGCTGATAAATACCCGTATATGATATTTCTTGCTATGTTTTAAATCGATCCATAATGAATTTAAGCTTTATCATCAGAATAATCTTGTGACTTAAAAGTTAAATAGTTTAAGAAATTTGTGAATTGATTATCGAAATAATATTGGTGTGATTTAAAAGAAAACGTTCAGATTTATATATAGAAGAAGAAAATTTAACTGTTGACACCTGAATCCGACCGTTGCTTAAAGTAGTCGTTGACGACTACCTCTTTGTCGAGCGATAAGGAGCTGGTCGCTAGCGACCAACATATTACCGCTAACAACTAACTTCTTATCGTTTGATAAAAAGGTAATCGTTCAGAGCACTTTCTATAGCGGTACATCCTGCTTATCCAGCCACCTGGTTAGACAAACAAAGTCATTTGAGAGGATGCATAGGATCTGGCCTAAGCATACACAAATGCTCTCTGAATAGTGTTCGTAAGACCATTTTTCTCCATTTGTTTCCATCTCTTAGGTAAAGCGGTCTCTACCAAATAGTGCTCTAAAGAAAAAGTGTAGTAGCCTTTGCTGTGCAAGGTGCGGAGCTCGTAATACGGACGGCGGGATTGAGGAACAGATTACAGAGAGACAGAGAGATTTTTTTGTTAGGTTTTGAGGAGGAGGAGGCGAAAGTGAAATTTTAAAAAGATGGTCGGTTGTGGTGCTCGAAATTGTGAAGTTTGCAAAGATGCAATATCCAAATATAAGTGTCCCTCATGTCTTGCTCCTTAGTAAGTGCATTCACATCTCTCCCTCCATCCTTCATTCTTTCAATCCATTATTCTCTAATTATTTAGGGTTTCTTTTGATTTTCTTTCAAGAATATGTTATTCAAGTGCCCTAGAATTAGGACAATGGAAGTCAAGCTAATTGTACATTTTTATTTTTATTTATTTTTCTGGTTTTGATTTCGATTTTTTGGTTCACTGTGCAGTTGCTCTTTAATCTGTTACAAGAAACACAAAGGTAATCCAGATTGTTATGTACAGTACTTAGTTGGTTGCTTCCTAAGTTACTAGAGCCAAACATTGTGCCCTTTGTTATGTTTGCTTACACTCGATTTATGTCTTTCAATCGGTTGATGTTGCATATGATGTTGTTGAGCATCATGTTAAGTAATATAAGAAAGAAGCCATATCTTCATGGTACTGGTATAAAAGATATTTGATCCGAGTACACCATTTATAGTGTTTTGCTTGTTAATCTATATTTTGTTTTACCCCTTTGTTCCCAAATAATTGCGGTTATTTGATGCAGAAACTCCATGTTCAAATCAAGTAACTCCCCATGCAGAAACTCCATCTTCAAATCAAGTAACTTCCCATCAAAACCCATGTAAGAATTTTTAACTACTTCTTATATGAAATTTCAAATTTGTTCATAATAGAGTTTCTATGTGATGTACATAGTCAATAAACTTGGGATAGTTCTTAGTGGGTCAATAGTCGGTAGTAGTTAACAAAGGAAGAACACCTTAATAGGTTCAGTCAGTAAGTGTGGGTTGTCAACTTGGGTGTTGCAATTTACATTATAGGGGTTTTGGTAACTCGATGGAGTAATTCAGGTGCACTAGTCGCACATTACTGATGATGTTTATATACCTTCTATGATATAGATGATAATCCCAATGATGCTTCTTTTGTGCTAAGAAAACACTTGAGCCGAGCTTAAAGTTGGACAGGAAAAAATTAATGATTTCAACACTCAACAGACAGATAAATAGGTCTCTAATCCTCCAACAGAACTGAATTTTTGCTATCCTAAAGTATGTCGAAAATCATAAAATCCCTGATCATTGTTAAATGTTGACACATTCTGAAATTTGTCCAAAGAGTTTGCCAAAAACAAAGTAAGTTGCCAGCTTTCTAACTATTTTTATGCAGGTCCGACATTGCTCCCAAAAAGATCTTTAGAAGTAGAGGAGCCAAAATTGATACTTCACGAACGAAAGCTGGAGTCCATAGGTAAGTTTTATGAGCATGCTTAAATTTTCTTTTAGTTAGTCCGTTTTGCTCTTACTTGAATTGTTGGTCAGCCTTTTATTTTTTTCATTACAAAGGTGAGGTAAGCACTAACTAGGCTTCTGGTTTTACACTGCACATGCCTTATGATATCCTATATCAGAAAGTTAAATTTATCGGGGCAGATGTAGCCATATAGGTTAAAGCCAAAGGTGTGCAGTCATGTCTTATGAGATGTATGAATTAAATTCAACGGAGAAACGTTAATAGCTTGCCAAGCTGATTTGGAGTTGTTCTTTGTAAAGGAAGACATTTGATCGAAAGACACAAAAGGAACCTAACACTTGTAGATTAGCTTAAGATGTATCTTTAGTGCTACAAGATAAGTGTGTCATTCACACTTCAGTGAAATCTATTGGTATGGTATCTATACCTTACCAGTCATGAATCTTATGATCTTTGAAGTTAATTCTGGCCAAGATGCAAATTTGGTCTCATCTACTGAAATATTTTAGTTTCGTTGCTTAGGTCAGGAAATATCACTTACAGCTTTGTTATATAATTATTTCGACGGAAGTTGACAATCGAAATTTATGGAAATCCTTATTTCAGTCGAAATATATGGAGATATAAGAGAGTAGTTTCAAAAAAATAAAAATTATAATACTCCCTCTTGATATTTTTAACTGCCATTTTTTTTGTTCCATTATTTTGCCCTTTAACAATTTTTTGGTATTTTTTCTACAAGAATACCCTTCTTTAAATATTTTTAGCTTATTCAATTAAACATTAAATTTGTGTACTAATCAATTTATGCACCTCTAACTGAATCATATATACCATGTGCTTCGTAAACTGTGGCTTTTGGTATGCAATACAGTGGTACTTTCTTATTTACGTCCACTAGAGTTCAAGTACTTCATTATGTTATAACTCATTCTACATAAAGGGACTGTGGTCACATAATACCTTTTTCTTGTTGTTATATTTTTTTGTTGAAGCTTTCAAGTGTTTCCCTGTGCAGTTTTGTCGAATGAAATTCGAGATGCATTAAAAGATGAAAAACTTTGTAAGCTCATATCCAGCATAGATTCTGCCACAAATTCAGAAAATGTAAGTACCTGTCTATCATTTAATCTTCTTCTGGTGCAATTTAACCCCTGATGGTTTAATTGGATAACAAGTCCTGAACTAGTTAGTATTAGGATCACATCATCTCACGTTGGAACATGATGTTATATTGAAGAATTAAACTGTTTCCCTGAAGGCAAAGTAAATTAGGTCTCAGAATTTCACTGAATCATCCATCTACTAGAAAATAATTTTTTTGGAAATCTTAGTGTATTTGGTTCTAGATGTTTTTTTTTGAAATTCCTAGATGTTTGTATGATACTATTATGTATGACATAGATTTCAGGACTATCTTACTAGACTTTTCGTTTGTGGGGCTGTGACTTGAAGAAAATCTTTGCAGTACTTATTTTCTAATACATTGTCCCACAACCCATTATTTTGCTATGAATTGTTAACTCTAGCAACCCTATAATTATAGGTACCGGTGTAATCCAACGGTGCCTGGAGTATGGGTGGGTTATATAATATGAATTCATCTGTAATTTTTATTTCTTTGCTAAACATGAGAAACTTGTTCATTCATGCAAGTTTCTGAATATGTAATTACTGAGTTCAGCTCAAATATGGATCCAAAAAATTTGTTAGTTAATGTCGTGGTGTAACAAACAAGATAAAACCACATTCTGCTTTAAAGTTAAAAAAGAAACTGATGAATTAAATATTCTGTACCATTTGTGTATAAATTGTCCTGTAGTATTCTTTTCCTCACCTCTTTTTCATTCCTTCTCAGGAACTTGAAAATGCTATGGAAATGGAGGATTTCCGCAAACTCAGTGAGAAGGTAAGAGCTATTGAATTGTAATAAATCAATTACTACTTTGACTCCATGTATTTGTTTCCTTTTTTTTCTGAATTATATCTAAATAAATTTCTCCTTCGGTGGAGTTTTGTCAGAAAATAATAGTTATCAACCACCATGTCTGAACTGTAGTCATTTATGTAGATTAGACCTCATTTTCTATAGTAAAAATTATATAGTAAATATTTCAAGGGCCACATGGTAAAATGAAACATTTATAAACTAGGAAATTCGAGGAGGTGGATAGACAAGCATGAGTCACAAGCCTGCATGAGAATAGGTTTATGTTTATGTACATATAGATGATCGGAGAAAGAAGTTACTATAATTTGATAGTTAGGTTTTCATACTCTTCTCTCCTTAATGTGGCAAAACCATGGGAAGGGCAGATGGGGTTTCTGCAAAAGCACTGTGTTACTCGTCAACAAAGTTAGAGTGTTGATTTCTTTTAGGTTGGAGGGCCTCAATGGCCCACCTTCGTACATTGGAAGAAATAATAATAATATAGTTGCACAGCGTAGGACTGGTTTGAGGGTTAGTGATGATTTACGCTGCAAGAATGTCCTCACAAAAATAGTCGTAGGTGTAATATCCGCTCCAAAAATATATGTGCATAACGAGGTTATCAACTTTTAATCTAATTTTGATAGAAGTAAAAAATTTGCACCCAAGGAATCTGTATTGTGAAGAGTATCTCAATCCTCACGATCGCTGGTTTCTCTTCTATATCTCTATGATGGGCCTTGATGAACTTGTATTGCAGAAACTTTATTTATTAAACCTTTGTACTCTCTGCAGAGTGAAGAGGGTATGTAGGCATGTATCCGACCCCCTTTTCTCCATTTATATATAACGAGCTTCTAACAAAGTGGTTGTTTCTGCAGATTTTATCTATTATCAGCCAGTGAGGACAAGTTGGCTGGAACTCAGAGATAGATGATAATGTGGTAGCAAATGATCTTTAAAGCATCAGTTGTATAAGCATCAGTTGTGTGATCTATATGGTTAAGCACGTTGATCTGAGGGGAAAACCAAGGAGAACAACTGTTATAAATGCAACTGATACCTATATTTGGGATCATCTTGCATGTACATTGTACCAAGAGCCTTAGGAATATTTAGTAAAAAGTAGACAAGTTTTTTGTTTTTTTTTTGCTCCTAGCCTGTAGATGCTTAGATGTCCGTGACATACCAAGTTACCATCTATGTTCCATGACTGCATCACATGCTATATATGCAAAAGGATAGCCATTTCATCACATGCTATATATACGAACTTAGAAACACATAGTTAAAACAAGCTTAAATCATATAAAGGTAGCTAGAAATGCAAGCTTGACGAGTATTATTAGAACTTCTGCCGCTCGATTCTATTACATTCATTGCTAACATAGATGCCTTGCATCTTGAAAAAAAGAAGAAGCAAGAAGTAGGGATCCTCAAAATCTTGATCGTGAACAAACAAACAGATAAACAAACAAAACAGGCTGTTGCGCACTTTACACAGTGAACCTAGAAACCCGATTATTAACTCCACGCAGTGCATTTCAGGCTTTCAGCAGATAAAAAAATAATGAACTATATGTAGCTGAAGGACAAAAGTGGGGGGGATGGGAATTGTAATATATACATGTGCTGCGTGAACTTATATTTTTTGTGCTTATAGTGTGACTGAAGATAAATGTTAGCCGCATTATAGCCTAATACTCAGTAGTACATGATGACTATATTCAGCAGTTGTTATCATAATTCTCTGCAAAAAATTGGCTCCAAAAGAACCTTTTAGGATCCACCTTCTCCAACTCCTCGGTCTGCAAGGGAGACAAATTACTTCAAACTACGGAAAAGAAAGCCAATTCGGGTGATGATCACTCGGAGGCAACATCTAGCACCTCGAGTGAGCCAAGTGCATGTACAATAAGAATTGGGCTAACCACCGATCGGCCAACACTGTCGAGCTGATCATTCCAGTGCTTCGTCTATTGAAAGAAGTTCATGTAAGAAAGTAGTGAATGGACGGACAGTCCAGGGACTCCAGGCAAGGAAAAGTTCTAATGATGCTAAAGTGGAAATTTAGTATTATTAGACTGATGGAATACGCCTTGCCTAGGTGATCTTGAAGGTGGAGTCACGAGACCCATCATAGTGCAGGTCCGGTCCTTGCATCTGTCCTTTTAACAGTGTAAGCAGTAAAGCAAGGATCATCCTGAAAAACGAAAACACAGGAAGGTAACTTATGCAGCAATGCTAGTCAGCTCTAACATGGCCGGCAAAATTCAGGTTGGTTTACTTTCTTTATGAAGTCACTCTTTCCTTTCTGTTATTTTCTATTTGGTTTAAGCCAAAACTACCAAGGAGTTCGGGTGTACACAAAGAGAGATCATGAAAAAGTATTATGCCGGTTCTCAGATTGCTGTGAGATCTGATTATGCTCAAAGCTTACCAGGTTTGTGATTGTTGTCACCCTCGACACCTTTGGTGGTGCTTGACTGGGCCATTGCTTGACTCTGTAGTTACAAATAACATAATATCAGTAAAATATAATCCCTTGGAGAAGTCATTATGACAGTATATATAATGATATGGAGTTTTAAGACATACTACCTGATCTTGGGGTCTTGGTAATTGCATGTGGAGGCTATTGAGATAACTTTGATAGGGATCAGCAGGAAAAATAGGGGATCTCAGCGAGTTGTTCGTGTTTGCAGTGGGAGGCGGAACATGAAATCCGGGCACAGGAAGAGTCTGGCCCAGATGGGAAGGTCTAGCAGCTAAAACTGAGGTAAATGGCATCATCACTGGTCGATTCGAACCAAAATTCATTCCAATGCCCATGCCCATTCCCATGCCCATCCCCATCCCCATTGGGGGCATGTATTGCTGAACACCAGGAGGAAACATCATAGGGACCATGCCGCATCCCATCGACATCATCTGCCAAAATTGGTTATAACTAAATGATATTTCCAAAACTCGAAACATAAGAGTTTTGACAAAGGAAAAGAAGAAATTAAAAAAATTAAAAAATCGTCCATCTTACCAAGAACTTCACGTGAGTCATTCAAAAACTAGACTGCACTATTTTTGTGTATTCTTAGATCTATGAGATGTCGTTTAAATCTTAGATCCCGAAATGCAAAAAACCTGTAGAGGTATGACTTTCCATTTAAGCATCAGGAAGTATCTGGCTTCCTTATGGAGAATAGAGGAGTTTTACAACAAATACACTACCAAATTGGTGATGTTAATGAGATGGTAATAGGGTAAACCATACCCAAAAAAAAAATATCAACACCTAGCAGCCGTTCGAGAAAATATTGGTACTAAAAACTTTAGCGTGTTCATGAGCAGTTTTCCAACATCGCCTAGCCTTGGCACTAAATACATAGTCTGTGATCAACTAAATGAACAAAACTGAAGTTGAAAAAATTGTCATTTTGGATGTCTCTGTCGAGAGAGAGAAGAGGGAGAGAGGGGGCAGTTGAGAGTGGGGAAGTTATTCATTTCTGCCTACGATGAATCTATGATCAATTAAATTTTTGTCAGTACAACAGCTTTAAATGACTTAGAGGAATACCAAAGAAGCAAAAGATCTGCAGAACAAACCTGAACTTGTAATTGTAGCGACTTTAAGTACTCAATTGCCTCATCCAGCATGGATGCCTTGTCTGACTGGAAACTCGTAACACAGAAGGAAAAGTAAATAAATAATACTATATGAAACTAGATTAACGAAAGCATACTTTCGTATATAATAAAATAGTAAAAGAAAATATGCACATTTGTACCTTATTGCAACGAGGTATGAGTTCTTGCAAGGCCTTCATCTTCTCATTTATCCTATCTCGACGTCTCTACATTGAATACCACAATATATTGAGAAATGAACCAAATTACAGAAACACAACTCACTGACAAGGCAACCGTAAGTCAGAAGAAGCTCACCCTCTCAGAGAGATTGTGGACCTCAGCAGCACGAGCTCGCCTTGCAGATGTTGATCGAGCTTGTTTCTTTGTGTCCACGGATTCAAACTTGTCATCCTTTTCCAGAAAAAGAAGAAGAGGCAAATGTTTAAAGTTAAGATTACCTAGTCACGAAGGTAAATAGCGATCCTTGTTGAGGATCCTATCATCCTCAGACCTAAAACCAGACCTAGCAAAAGCATAGTTGTCTATCATCTGTAGATGGATCACTTAATTAGCCACATTGATAACATCTGGCTTATAATCGGGAGAAACTGCCGTTTCATAGAGGGTCTAGATTCCAGATCATGATCTCATCAAAAGGTGTTCTACTAAGTGGAGACTCTGAGTGAATGCAGATGTAAGTATTAAAATTGCGAGGATAACCAATCATTGAAACTTAGGATTATCAATTTATTCTGATAAATCCCTTAGCTCATGCTCCACACTCCTGAATTCTATTCATGTTTTATACTTTTATCACTAAGTTTATTACATTTGGAGCTACTTTACTCAGCTAGAAACTGTGTTCAGAGTTTCAGATTTTATGTGCTTCTGCTTCAAGCGAGTATCTGGTGAAGGGTTATTACACAACCTTGGTTCAAAACCTGCCTAAAGCCTGACTGCTGCCCATCGTACCAATCCAAAAGAAAAACCCGAGGTACCATCTGCTAAGCTAATACAGGTAGCATGCTAGCTTTGGCTCAAACCTTCAAGATATGTTGTGGTTCAACATGAATCTAATTTTCAAGCAAAAACATACCTTGCTTGCAGTTTTAGCTTTAGACAGAATCATGGTTGAGCATATCAGACCTAAGCATGTTTGTAACTGGTTAAATTTGGGCAACCTACAAAAAGTAAATAGAGCATATGACAAGCCTAGGACCGAATATGTTTGTTAGTATGTGGGGAACCCAAACTTGACTCCAAATGAAGACAATGGAGCCGGAAGCTTTGTCAAGGTACCCAATAAGCGCTTGACTTCCGCATTTTGGTTACAGGAAAGCAATGTTGGCGGACTGGTGTGGACACTGCACATCTGCTTTTATAGACAGCTTACTTGGGTGACTATGTTGCCTGGGCTTTTTTTTCTCCTATTAGGTTTTCCATGAAAACATTTGAGCCTGACAGTGTAATGTTAGTGTTATATCTCTCAGCTAGCTTATCGTAGTCGATATATTACGTATCTAAGCATCAATAGCTATATCAGGTTGAAAGGGTCTACATCATAACAAGTATCATCATTCATGCTCATTATTTATTATTGTAATGAGATTTCACATGCTTTATTCATTGTTCAGAAACGAACTACTGACCTCACTTTGGTATTCCTGTTCGTCGGTTTCTCTCGCTTTTCTTTTACGGTCCTCTGTAGCCAGCTTTGTCGATGGCTCGGCACCAGCACCTGAACCAGCAGAGGAGGATGCCCTTGTTGTGATCTGCTCACAGGTCGCTGCTGCTTCATCTTTATCTGGCACTACTGTAGCACTACTCTTATTTGTCCACATAGGGGGTGTCTCGCAAGAACTGCCCAATGCTGCTGATCCGCTCCTCATCTTATCTGAAGTCGTTGGTTGAGATTCATCAGTTTGCAGCACTTTGTGTCGCGAGAAATGCCCAAAATTATGGAATTTGGACGACGAAGACGATGATATTGGTGTTGGTGTTGGTGTTGGTATTGGCAGCCTATGAGGAGCAGGAGTAGGAGTAGCTGCTGAGAATTTATGTTCTGGAGGAGTAGGTGCTGGGTGTTTATGTTCTGTTAGGTGGTCATCTAGAATCTGAGTTATCCTATTCACAGGTGGCGGCGGCGACGGCGGCGGTGGTGGCGGAGTATAATCACACCCAAATTGTGTAGGAAAAACAAGATTATTACTATTATTATGATTATTATTATCATCTGCGCCGAACCTTGGTTGGAATGAGGAATTGTCATCTGGAGAGAGAGGGTAATGCAACCAAGAAGCCATCTCGTCTTCTTCCATAAAGAGATGATTCCCAGTTGCTGCTGCTGCCTCTCCTGTTTCTTCTATAAGGCGAGACCCAATATCTTGAAGTTCTTTTCTGCCACTGATAGTTGCAGCCCCAAAATCATCTTCATCTTCTGGTGGTTGGTAAGGGTATTTTGAGTTTGAGTAATGGGTGGTTTTCTTCCTAAGTGATTTATGATTCTGATTCACAAGTTGTCCATTCTCCCATAAGAGCTCCACAAGCTCATCTCCTCCATGTCTAATATTTATTGCAAATTTATTAATCAAACACACTGAATTAAGAAAGGAAAAAAACAAACTATCATACATCAAAATCAATAGACTTACTTAGGAGGGCGGTGTAGTCCAGAAGAAGATGGGATCAACTGTTGGTCTTCTTCTACTTCAAAATCAGGAACACACCACCGATTCATTCTCTCCACACCACCAACAACAACAACAAAATAAAGAAGAAAACTGCTACTTAAGTGGAGGTGGTAATTGTGAAGTGTAGAAACATGGATTAGATAGATTTTTTCAGTGTTTTAAGATTAGAATTGAAAATGAGTGAGAAATGGGATCTAAAAAAAACAGTGATTTGAGTGAGTGATTAAGTTAGTAATGAAATGTGTTTGTGTTGTGTCTCTGAAATGACATACCGTCTAACTGTCGTATCTGCTTCTCCTCCTTCCTGCCCATACCGACTCTCTGATTTATATATACTTTCTATTTCTGATTTTATTATTGTGTTCTTTAATCAATCTATTTGGATTTTCTTTCTATTTTGATTTTATTGTTATCTTAATAATAATCCATTTAGATTTTTTTGCTATATTATTTTAGATTAGATTATTTGTTTTTAACACTACATGTCCCTATTATGATTGCAAAAAATAATTTTACCATCAAAAATAATTTTACCATCAGAATCTACTCACCAAAAATTCTATATTTAATGAGGAAAAGATATTTACCAAGAAATAACCATATATAATTTTTCTAAATTTAGATATTTTTGTGAGTTTTATTCGACCTTGAGTGACAACACTAATATATTGCCACGATATCTCCAATAATTGATTTTAAAAAAAAATATCTATAATAATACTCCCTCCGTTTTAGGAAAAGAGTTACTATCACTTTTTCATTTTAACCCTATTTTTAGACTAAAATAAAAAGATGATAGTAACGCTTTTCCTGAAATGAAGGTAGTAGATGTTAAAAATTCTATGTAGAAATTTTGTTTAGATTTTTCTTTATATGGACTAGTAGAAAAACATGTGCATAGGGCTCGTTTAACAATGTAAACTTTAAAAATAATTTAAAAATAAAAATTTAATATTTTTATTTGTGCTCATTGTATAGATATTTTAAAGAGATTTTCAAATATATAAAATTTTATAAAAATCCGATTGTATTTTAAAAGATTTAAAAAAATTTAATCCATTTTTAAAACAATATTATTTTTGTAAATATAAAAATAAATTTTGTCTAATTAAAAATCTAAAATCTTGGGTGTTAGGATTGCAGTATTATCTCAAAAAAAAATCATAAGGTTTATGGTATCTTTTAATATTACCAGTATCATTTGTGTTTGACTTGCCTTTATTCTAAACGATTACACGCTAAACATGAGTGGTGAGTTAGTGAAAGAAAATTTGAGCAAGAAAAAATATGTTCCCTGTATCTCATTCTAGATGATATTTTAGGGAACATTTTTTTTTTATGAAAATACTAGAGGTTTTTGCACAAAATTTTGAGGATCACTTTTACATTAAAAACCATATATGTTCTTCAAATTGACAATTAGAGGGTTTTTTTATATAAAAAAACGAAGAATAATAATTTATTTACTCAAAGACAGTTAACTTAAATAAACAGTGCAGATAAAAGAATATTTTTTTCTTATTATATTTTAGTACTATGTTGAAAATTTTAAGATAAGATCTAAAATAAAAGAAAAAATATTAAAAAAATAATTTAAAATCGATAACGGATTACTCCGTAAAAAAATTTAATGATAATTTACAAAATAATCTATCGTCAAAATAGATAATGGGTTAAAATGGATCTCAGTATTTTCTCACACAGATAATTCATGGGAGAAATCCACTATTAATTTAGTATTTTTGATTAGAAAATAAAAAAATTAAATCTGCATCAAATATTCACCAAAATAATAAATAAAATAAAATAATGTATCTAGCCAGTAATTTAAGTATGGAAATTGAGAGTATACCCTAGGTTATTCTATTAAAAGCATATATCAAGCACAATTCAATAAAAAAGAAAAGAAAAGAAAAGAGTTTATTTAATTTCAAAAATAAAAAATTAAGCATTTATATCTCATATCTCTCTCTTTGGTTAGCGTTTTGTCTCTTTGGTTAGCGTTTTGTCTCTTCAGTTTGTCCATTTGCCTGAGCAGTGTGGAACTCGGTGTTTTGTTTGGGTACCACTTTCCAATTCACAAATCAGTAGATAAGAATAACAATAAGAATAGCAGAAGTTAACAAAGTAATTGATTGGACCAAGTGCATGCCTTTGGCATTCGGCACCTAATGGACTTTTCTTTTTTTCTTTTGTTTTTACATGCCTTCCTGTTTCTCTTTGTTCAAAACAAATTCATGTACGGTTAAAGAATCAGAAATTCATACTACATAAGTAAGGCTGACCAAACACCCAAATCTATTTTAGCGGGTGGATATTTAATCCGTTTCTCGCCCAATTAATCATGGATAAATTTTTGAAACTCACGGTTTTTATAGATCGGACACGAGTAAAACATTACTCGTTCGTTTGACACCTGATCCTAAAGATAATGTTGATAATATATATATATATATATATATATATATATATATATATATATATACGAAGATTATTATAGAATATAAATAGGTAATGTATATAATTTTCTATTGATTAGGGTTTAATTTTTTTCTCTGGAGAGAATTTTGTCCTCCGATTCTCGCTCTATTCATTCGGGTTTTTTTGTGTTTCCTACATTAAATCTTCATTTATTTTCATTGTGAGTAAGAAATTTTACATCTTGTTCTATATAAATAATACCAAAGTAAGATCATGTACAACAATTGGAAAATTATCACACGTGAATCAAGATTTAGATAAGTAAAAAGTTCTTTGGATGTACTTATGATTTCATATTCAGTGTTAAATATTTACCTATTTTCGTTTATTATTTTTTTAAATCCGCCAATCCACCTGTATCCAATCCGCTCATCCCCACTTATAGGTGTTAAATCCGACGTATAATAGATTAGACGTGGCTGAAAATCTTAAATCCGCCATTTATATAGACTGGATACGGATAATACCAAATCCGCATCCACGCATTCGTTGTTCACCCCTAACTATAGAGAGTAGTGGAAAAACACCCTAACCAGCAAACCGTTAGCTTTCTAGGATTTATATTTTTTAAAGTCCAATAAAAACAGTATTAAATTATTTAATCATAAAAAGAAAATCATAAAACAACCCATAAATTAAAGGATTATCCTAATCCACACTCTTAAAACTCTAAATGAATATAGCTTTTATGTTGAATGTCAGTAAAACATACGTTTCTTGTCGGTAGACTATGAAGTTCAGTGATACAAAGATTAAAGTCGATATCAATTGATTACGTAGTACAGTGGTCCCTATAACTGCTATCTAGCTTATTACAGGGATTCTATCCCCAATCTCCTTTTTTGGGAGGAAATTTGAAAACCAACGTACCACTTAATGGTAGTTTTTTTTTTGTAATAGGATACGTTATATTTAGGGATGCACAAAGATCGGTTCGGCTCGGTTATTGGTAGAGCCGAGTACCTATACATCCCTATGGTCGGTTCTCTATTTGTACCTTGTACCATGTACTGTTCGGTTCGGTTCCGGAATCGTACCCGTCTGTTCGGTTCGGTTCGGTTCGGTTCCGGTCCTGTATCTTCTGTTTTTTTTTGTTTTTTTTTTCCTGTTTTTCATTAAACTAAAGAACAGTGGAAAACACCAAGGAAAAAATGATGGCAGGGTCAAACTGGAAGTTGATGAAGAGTCAAAAAGGGATAGTAATAAACGAAAACCAAATATCAGTTCATGATAACAAGACCACAATAAACAAATTCAGTGACAGAAACCCCAATTCAGAAGAACCACTAAACAAGGAAACACAGAACCTGAATCTTTCAGTAACAACCCAACAGGAAAATCTGAATTTATCCATTCAAAGCCCATACAAAGTTCACAGATCAAATGGGAATGGGGTATAAGAAGCCAATGTCTGATAAGCAAGATGGAGTGGTGCAGCTACTTCATGATGGGTCTGAGTTCCAAATGGGAATGGGGGATACAAGGAAGAACACCAAAAAGACTAAACAATATGACAAACCAATCATAGCCAAATTACATCAAAGTGCACCTGAGATAAGTGAATACCTATACTTGCTTAAATTTATCTGAATGCACAACAATTGAATCAAAAGCAAGGAATTCTGAATAGCTTTGAACAGCTGCAGACCTGCAAGAAGCACAAGTAGATAAGTGAATACCTATACTTGCTTAAGTTTATCTAAATGCACAACTCTGCCTAGCTGTTTATTCTCAAGCAGCAAAATAATCTGTTAATGCTTATTTAAAAATGCAAATTTGTGAGTCTCTACTATAGAGATCTGACTATATCATATGTATACGAATGGATGACCACAACCTAAAGGATTGCAAAGAATGCACAATTACAAGCTAGGCTTTAGCTGACAATCAGCACAAAAGAAAACAAAATCTAAGTGCACCTCCATCTTAATATTTATTTTATCATATGCCTTATGTCTGTGAATAAAAATTACAAGAGCTTAATACAGATTACTCTCATTATGAGATTATTATTTTGGAACTTTAAAGGTATCATTCAAGACTTGACCTCATAAATCAGAGTCTAAAGTGGTTGTTTGAGCCTTACCTGTTAATCTTGTTTGCAGTTCATCTTAAAATTGACTCTGAATTTTTAAAGAGTATACTTAGTATACCAGTTCACATGTTTAAACTAGTTTGAAAACAATAACTAAACCTCATTATATGTCATGATTTCAAAAGACTATCATTCATGTTGATCCAGGTGAGAATAATGTAGCACTTTCACCTGAATAATCATCTTTAAAGCCAAACTATCAAAAGTGAACAATCACTTTTTAATCAAAATCCATATCTAACACATTGAGATAGCCTAATAACCCTCTCTTAAAACCCATCTTCAAAAAAACACACTAAAACTCATAATCTAACTAACATAACAGTATCATTATTTGCTAAGCCATGAAAAAAAAATCACAGTCAAAAGTTTCAAATTCATACAGGACAAACCTTCACTGCAGGTTCAAATACATTCATCTATCTAAAGCATGAACACAAGAAATTGTCATTACTTCTAAATTACCAACATCTAAAGCAGACCCACATCTCCCCTAATTAACACAATTAGAAAGTTCAGTTCATTACCTCCATTGGTGGAGCCCTAAGTGAAAATTGGTTGGAGGAATTGAAATTTCGAAGCATTACATTCAATCTTCCTCCCTATCAGTTCCGTTAATTTCTCTATCACATCTTCATTCTCTTCTTCCTCTAAAAAATTCCCAATTTCCAAAAGAAAGAAAAAGAACCCTAGCAAGTTTCTAACAGAACAACAAAGCACCAAAATCACCTAGGCTACAAACAATTACTTTTGATCAAATTACTAGAGATAGAACTGAAAACCTGAAATTGTGGAAATGGATTTTCGGTGGAGAATGGAGATCGAATTGTTCAGTGGATAAAATAAAAAAAAGGGAGAGAAGAATAACTGAAGAGTCTTCAGTAGAAGAGAATGAAGTTTTGAATCTGAACTCGATCGAGACTTTATTCTAACCTAGAAACAAACGGCTAGGATTCATCCCTATTATCTAACCAACGTCTCCAAACAACCAGTACATTCGGTTCGGTACAGCTTGGTTCTTTGTTAGAACTGGTACTTGGTATCTGGGTATAGTCGGTTCTCTATTTTTGTCCTTGTACCTATCTCGAGCTCCTCGGTTCCGGTCCGGTCCGGTCCTTCGGTTCCGATTGGTTCCCATGCAGCCCTAATTATATTTTAGATTAAAAGATACACTGCTTCGTTAATATTTTACATATTAAGAGAAATAGTTGAATATAGTTTAAAATCTCATAATAAATTAATGAAAAAAAAATTAAATTCTTTTAAGCTATTTTCTAACCTTTTCCTATCCTATTTTATATCCTTAATTTTTCGTTCACCATCAAGTAGTAACTATGCTTTATCTTCGGGTTTTTTTATTCATCTTATTATTTTTTTCTTTTGAGTCTTTTAACCAAGTTTGAAAATAAAAAATATTTATTAAACAAATAATTAAAATTTTAAAACATAATCGGGGTTTTGAACATAAGGATTCCGCTCGACCTCCGAAAATAGTGGGCCGACTTTTGAAATGCTTAACAGTGGCCCCTTTACTTCTTCGCTCGTTGAGAGATCACGGTTTATCCATTGCTCAAACAAAACAAAAAATACTGGAAGTACCTGAGCTGATCGTTAGCGTTTTTCCAGGGGATCCAAAGTGAAAATGCGTAAAGGTGCCAATAAGAAGACCGAAGTCAGCAGTTTTTGACCCTCCAACTATCAAAAAGTGGTCATACTACAAACGTATTATGATTCCATAGACAAACCAAATGCCTGAAAACCATTATGTTTTGCTTGGATACCATCACAATTCCACGTTATAGAACTTTAAAAATATTTATATCGGATACGCAAACACCAACCTCACCCAATTTTCTTCTCGGTAGACTAATGATAATACCCAATTACATTACCTCATGCAGCTGGCGCCATTGTTGCCGGACTCACCACCGCATGTGTTATGCATGTAGTTGCATAAAACCCAACAACTATACCCCCAAAGAGATTTTAATGGTAGTAAGCTATAAAACATGATGATAATAAAGACAAAGTGCATAATAGGAAAGATGATACAAAAACTTAATGTGATTCGACCATAGAAGAGACCTAGGTCAACGGGAATGGTTTTTCTTACTATATTATGAAGTTATAAGATCTTACCCTTTCACTCAAAGATTATAAGTATCTCACTCTTTCAATCTACTATGTTCCATTACTCACATTGATTTCTCTTAGCCTAGCTTTATCTCAAAACGTGCCTAACTCTTTACACAAGGAGGGTATATATAGACAAACTGGGTAGCAAGATATGTTATAATGCTTCTTAAGCTGATGTGCTTCGATACTCTTCCTTCTCGCTCAGACGCGTCTCTCTCTAGGTCCAGTCTGATGTAGTTTGATAGACATATTTTGTGTGCCTTATTTGATCCCGATAATGTATATTGTTAGCCCTTAATTTCTGTACTAATGCTATTATTTCTTATGTTTTTAGGTATCTTTGTGGAATAAATAATTACGAAAAAATCGACTTAAAATTGATAAAGGCACCTGAGATGAATTGATAAAGGAACCCATAAAAGAGATGAAGGCACCCACCTTCTTAAGTTTGAAATCATTATTGGCGGGAAATCTTTGTGAGCATCTGAGTTACTCTCTTACGAGAATTGAATGAGAATATTAAGGGGTTAAGACGTAAAGATTGCATTACCTTATTTAGAGGAATTTTATAAAAATGGGAAACTCAAAATAAACGAAAAAAAGAAAGGCAATCGTGAGTTGCCTGATTTTATATGTGGGTCTATCGAGAATATATTCCTCTCGAGTTGTAAGGAAACAAATAACCGAGAAAACAAAAAATATCAACACTCCTAAAAAGAAAATCCAGACCGCGATTTGTTGCCCTTCTGCCAAGATTGAATCATTGACCGAAAACAAATATTTTCAAAGATTCGAGAGATTCTGACGAGATGATTCTCATTCAATGAGAAGATTTGGAGAGTTGTCGTAGGTTCTAGTATAAATAGAAGTGATTCAGAGAGACGGAGGGAGCTCAAAAGAGAATTGGAGAGAAATTTAGTTTGAAAAATATCATTCTCTGCATCTTCAAGCGAAGGAGGAAGAATAAGGGTGTTTATCACAGATCCAAACTGTTGTTAATCACCGTCACATATTCCTTCAAAACTAACACCTTTCGCATAATCATTTCCATATTATGAATACAATTATTTCTTTTATATTTTCTTGTGTTTCAACTACCATGAATAGCTAAATATCTCATCTAGGATTAGGGAGGAAGCTATATTATGCATGTTAAAGTATCTTAATTAATTTTCTAAATTAATTCTCCATGGCCCTTTTGTTCTTGTTTAAAATTGATGATAATTAACTTCATATGTCCTTAAGCTTGAGATTGTCATTTAAAAATTATTTTTGCAAGCAAACCTAGTGAAGAAAATTATCAATTATTTAAGAATTATCATTGGTTTAAAAAGATTTATTTTCCGAACGTATCTTCGTTCCCTAAATCGTTTCGAGACATCTTGGAGATCTTATAAAACATTTTGATACTTAAGTATACATAGTATAGTGGAATCCCGACATCCTACAACTCTCTCCAATTTTAAATCCAAATCATTTTTACTTCTTTACTTTAAAATTATGTTTTAGAATATTTACCAATCAAATTCATTCCAATCAACTCGTGTTAGCACTTTAATTAATTAAAAATTAGGATTCGTAACCCGAACTTAGACTTATCAGAGGCTCTGGCATGTCATCTTGTCTTTTACAACTATGTCCCATCTTGTCTGCAACTTCATCAAATGCACTGGCTTGATTTTGAACTTGATCCTTTGATAGTTTGATCACATTTTCACATGCCTTCATCAACTGATTGTGGTAGATACCTTAGTCCAGTTGCAACATCTTTTAAGATTACTCTTCATGATTCACATCTTGCTCCTTATCTTGTGGTTGCCTCTTGAGATGCTTCCACGTTGCGATCCGATATTTTATATATTATACTTTTTCCATATGGCCTAAAATTAAGGGAAAAAGAATGTGATTCATTTGCTGAGAAGTTACAACTGATCAAGTTAACCCCCACTATTCTCTCCCATTTTTAGAAAACCACCCACTATATCTACATGCCAACTACTCTATGATGGCTAGAGTTAGTTAACAGAAGTGATAGCAAAAACCATGAATTAAGGTCACCAAATTCACTTTCATAACTTAATACACCATCTAAAAGTGAGAAGGAGGGTTTGGAACCAAATTTCATATCAACTAAGAAATTGGGGCATACTCAAGGATTAAGCTTTTAAATTGCAATGGCTGGAGGTACACAAAATCAATCTCTTTTATTGCTTCCGCTTTAATTGTCGTTTCATTTTGTGATTAGAATATACATGTAGATACATATAGGTTTATATTTGGTATCAGACCCTGTAATCACCTCTGCCTTGCTTGAAAATTACGGCATGTTTAATCATTACGACCCTCCTCAAAAACATACAGAAGACTACATTTGCAAACTTACTGATGTTAGTACTCCATTATGCCACTGTTACTGATTACTGATGACATTAGCAAACAACTTAAGTTCAAAATTGAATAAATTAGACTCAAGATTAAATTGAGTTACCTAGCAATTTTAATGGTGATAGGAAATGAATAAAGTATACCTCTTTGACTCTCTCTGTCACATAGCCGGACTAATTGACTATCCATGGTCATAAGGGGTCCATAAAGGATTTGCTTTACCAACTGAATATCTATTGTTTCTCCACTATTTTGTAGAAGCACTATCATCCGTTTGAAATCCTGGAGGTCTTATTGTGAACAGCTCTCATGAGATATATAAACTTCACTTAGAATATTGTATTTAGGATGCATCTGTTTTTGTGTGCTACAATGCTTTAAACTGTCTAAGTCATCTAGTCTACAGTCATTTTCATGAAAACAAATTAATTCCAAAACGTTCTTAGCTCCAATTGTTGGTTTGCTGTAAGCCTAGATGGGCATCCAAAGTGTGTTGTTGTGCTGGGCCTTAAATTTATTTGCTCGATTCAAATTGGGGTCTCTTAGCACCTATATATAGGATTATTGTATAGATAGAAAATAATTCAAAGATAAAATGCAACTCAAGTTACATCTAGTTATGGGATTAGACTTCAAACCAGAGGTGTTGATTGAGCTTAAGCAGTCAAACTCAACCAAATTTATGTAACTTCAAACTTGGAAAGGCTAGGATCCATGCTAATTCGACTAGTCCGAAGCACAACTGAAATTACGAATGTAGTGATAGACATTACTTTTTTTTGTGACTCAGGTGAAAACTTATAATGACGTATGTGGTACTAGTCGTCTCAGAATGACCAGTTCATGAACTGAAAAATATATATATCCTTGTACTCCTTGAAGTACTATCATGGATATTCATTATGTAGTGCTTTATAGTAAAATGCTGGAATACTCAGCTTCGGCTTACTACATAATATTGGTAAAAGCACATAAGAAACAAGTCAAGTGATTTAATAATTTTATTAATTAGAGAGTAGCCACAACGTCTCTAGTTATTTAAAATTTTCTTAAGAAATCACATGTGGAAACTAGACATAAATTTGTAATTAATCATATGTAATATGATGAAATATGATGAAATATGCCCACATGAAATTTTATTATATTTGCATGATTAATTGGGGTGACATATTGAATTATGTTCCTTAATCAATCCACATGAATTAAGGAATGAATATGGTTTAATAGTTTCATCATATAGTTATGAATCTAATTTGAGTAGGACTTTAGCCCACATGCAAGTTTTATGTCACTAGATTCATATTTTTTATGCATGATTTGCATTGGTAAATCATGATTAAGTTTAAGTCTCAAAAATTTTGTTTATAAGCATGTATATATTTTCTTTGCAGCAATTTTAAATGGAAACATTTCTGATGTCAATTGTGACATTCCTGAATTAAAGGGTGATAACTATAAGGTGTGGAAAGAAAGAGTGCTTTTACAATTGGGGTGGATGGATATCGACTATGCTATTCGGAAAGACGAACCACCTAGCATAACTGAGACTAGTACTCTAGATGCAGTTGATCTTTATGAAAAGTGAGATCGATCTAATCGTCTGTCAGTTATGTTCATAAAGACCAAAATTTGTGCTAGTATTCGGGGTTCTGTCGATAAGCATACTAAGGTTAAAAATCTCCTTAAAGCCATTGAGGAGCAGTTTGTAAGTTCTGAAAAAGCTCTTGCTAGCACCTTAATTATGAAGTTTTCGTCCATGAGGCACAATGGGTTTAAGTGTGTGCGTGATTATATCATGAGCATGAGGGATATTGCGGCCCAACTTAAGGATTTGGAAGTCACCATATCTGATTCTTTCCTAGTTCATTTCATTTTGTGCATTCTTCCTCCACAATATGGCCCCTTTAAGATATCTTATAACACACATAAAAATAAATGGTCAATTAATGAACTTATGACCATGTGTGTTCAAGAGGAGGGGAGATTGAGGATGGAAGAGGGCGAAAAGGTGAACCTTACTACTGCTTCTTCTTCAAAGAATAAAAAGGATTACATTAAGGAAAAGGGAAAGCTTTCAGCTAACCAAGGCATAAAGAAGGAGTCTACGTGTTTCTTTTGTAAAAAGAAGGGACACATGAAGAAGGACTGCATTAAGTTTAATACTTGGCTTGAGAAGAAAGGTAATTTTCTAGCGTTTGTTTATGAATCTAATATGGTTAATGTTAATCATAATACATGGTGGACTGACTCTGGTACTACAATCCATGTTTCGAATACCTTGCAGGGTATGACAAACCTAAGGAAACCAATGGGAAGTGAACACTACATCTATTCAGGCAGTCAGATGAGTTCACATGTGGAAGCTGTTGGGACATGCTGTTTAATTTTAAATAGTGGTTTTATTTTGCATTTAGAAAAAACATTTTATGTACCAGGTTTCACTAGAAACTTGATTTCAGTTTCAAGACTTGTACCTTTAGGAATTTCCTTTAATTTTTTCTGATTCTGGTTTTAGTATTCTCAGAAATTCTGAAGTTATTGGTTATGGTATTTTGTCTGATGGTTTATATCGTCTTTATTTGCAAAATGATATCACTCATAGTTCTATGCATGTTAATACTGGGGTAAAAAGATGTATTATGAATGAGGACTCCTCAATTTTGTGGCAGCGGAGACGGGGACATATCTCCATTGAGAGAGTTAAGAGATTGGTAAAGGATGGGGTACTTGGTACTTTGGACTTTACTGATTTTGATAGTGTGTTGGTTGCATTAAGGGAAAGCAAACTAACAAACACAAAATTGGTGCCAAAAAGAAGTTCAAACCTATTAGAGATCATACACATGGACATTTGTTGTCCATACATGAACGTTAATGATCCGAAATACTTTATCACCTTCATAGATGATTATTCACAATATATGTATCTTTACTTGTTTCGTTCCAAAGACGAAGTTTTGGATGCCTTTAAATTGTTTAAGGTTGAAGTAGAGAAACAATGTGGTAAGCACATTAAGATTGTGAGATCAGATAGAGGTGGAGAGTACTATGGTAGATTTCTTCATAGCACTAGAATTGTGCAATCAAGAAATGCTAAATTTCTTGAGAATGACTTGATTAGTAGGAGTGATCAATTTCAGGATATTGTTCCTAAAAAAGATAATGATCAACTTCCACCTACTGCTTCAAGTGACAAGTTGATTGTCATTTATGCACCTTAAGCTAAATTGCGTGTTAGACAACCAACCATTGAGGTTCCACAAGTTGACAACAATCTAATAGATCATGATGGTAATGAGGAAGAAACTGTTCATCGTGAGGATGAACAAGTTCCATTGAGGAGATCTAATAGAGCAAGGAAATCAACTATTTCTAGTGACTCTTTAGTGTATCTGCGAGATTCAGATTGTAATATTGGAGTCGATAATGATCACATGTCATTTTCACAAGCCATTATACAGATTCAAACTTATGGATCAATGTATATACCTTAAGGTTAGTGGGAGCAAGATTTGTTTCCTTGTGTTGGATCAATGTATATACCTTAAGTGTAGCACCCATTGTAAAAGGTGATCGGTTCAGCTTGGACCAATGCCCCATGAATGACATTGAAAGGGAACAAATGAAAAATGTTCCATATGCTTCAGCTGTTGGTAGCATTATGTATGCTCAGGTCTGTACTAAACCCGACATTTCATATGTCGTTGGAGTGTTAGGAAGATATCAGAATAACCCAGGAATCGATCACTGGAAGGCTGCGAAGAAAGTGTTAAGATACCTTAAGGGTACTAAGGATTACATGCTTATATATAGACGAACAAATAGTCTTGAATTAGTAGGCTAAGTTCGTTTCTTGTTTTAAGACTACCTCACATGGTGTATGGCTGAAAGGCTTCATATCTGGGCTAAGAGTTGTTGACTCTATTATCCGACCAATAAGAATGTATTGTGAAAATTCAGCTGTTGTCTTCATATCTAAGAATAATAAGAGTGGAAGTCGAAGTAAACACATCGACATAAAGTATCTATCCGTAAAAGAACGTGTGCAGGAAAAGAAAGTGATCATTTAACACATTAGCACTGAATTGATAATAGTTGATCCCTTGACTAAAGACATGCATGTTAAAGGATTCAAGGATCATGTAGTAAGGATGGGACTTGGTCCCATTATGTAGTACATTCTTTATGTTTTTCTGAAGCTTTCATTTAGTTGGATTATTTCTCATTTGGAATTATGTGCGTACTTACTTTGGTTATCTTGTTGAGAAATATCATTATAGTTTGACCTAGAGTAAACATATGGTTTACTCATTAAGTTAAGTATGAGTGGTGAAAGACTAAATATATTGTGATACATGGAAGATTAATTCTTGCTCTTAAAATAGGATTAGTCGTCATGATCCGTATATGGAGTCTCTCGTGAAATGGATCAAGTGGGAGAATGTTAGACTTTTTCCATATGACCTAAAATTAAGGGAAAAAGAATGTGATCCATTTGCTGGGAAGTTACAACTGATCAAGGTAACCCCCACTATTCTCTCTCATTTTTAGAAAACCACCCACTATATCTATCATGCCAACTACTCTATGATGGCTAGAGTTAGTTAACATAAGTGATAGCAAAAATCAGTGAATTAAGGTCACCAAATTCACTCTCATAACTTATACTCCATCTAAAAGTGAGAAGGAGGGTTTGGAACCAAATTTCATATCAACTAAGAAATTGGGGCATACTCAAGGATTAAGATTTTAAATTGCAATGGCTGGAGATACACAAGATCAATCTCTTTTATTGCTTCCACTTTAATTATCGTATGTTCATTTTGTGATTAGAATATACATGTAGATACATATAGGTTTATATTATACTCATACAAATTCAAGTAAATGCAAAGAATTCTTACGCATAGTTATAGATGGAGACCATAAACAGATGTAAGAGCAAGCATTATGGGAGGCACTTCCAACCATATTGCCAAATACTATGGAAGGGAAAAGTCAAAGTAATATGGAATTTTCCTACTTGCTTCGACAACTTTTCAATCGTGACATACATTTTTTGGTCCACTCAAAATGAAAAAATATTTATATTTTCAATTTTAGGGATGGACGGGTATTAAGTATCCGCCAAAAATTCTAGTAAAATACTCAAGTAGCTAGACCAAAATAAGGACGCCCCGTAATAGTTGTTTTTTGTGTCAAAAAAATTTCCCAGATATGTAGGATTTTCTATCAGATGGTTTCATGTTGATACTTCCTTTGATAATAATGATGGTTCCTATGGGGTTGGTTTTCTACACTTGTTGAACAACAGCATTCCTGACGTTAAAGTCATCTCAGGATACACAACTTGACCAGATTGTATAGAAGTTCTTGCGGTAATGAGAGCAGTGGAGTAGGCCACTGAACTCATAATAAAAAATCTCATATTCAAACTGACTGTCAATGAGTCGTTTTGTGCTTACAAAACAAATTTTCGAGCTGCTCGTGGAGAGCTAAATCCGTACCCAAGGATGTGAATTTTTATTGAACTCTGTTAATAATTTAAATTTCACTTTATTTTTGAAGCAGTTAATAGTTTAATGTTTGTTATGTAGATATGAGTCTTAATAGTAAAGATTAATGTTTGTTTCTGTTAGAATTAAGAGTGATTTATTACGATTTATTACTAAAAATTGTTTTGTTACCTAATTTATTTTGATGGGACCAAAGGGTCACTAGCCTATATTGGGGGTGGAAATAACAAATTCACTTTTCACTTCTATGTGAATGAGAAACCTTTGATTTGTCCTACATGGGATAAACCAAGGATGAAGTCTATCTATATTACCACTAAAGTTGCACCTAAGGGAAAGAACTTGTGTATTGGATATGAACTAAGAGAATGGGCTAGTGGGAAATTCACATGTGCGGTGCTTCGCACCGAAGCACGCGGGCCGCTGACTTGCGGAGCTTGCGTATGCTTGCGTGTGTTTTTGCGTGAGCTGGCGTGTGCGTGACGAGTGCCCGGCGTGAGCTGGCGTGTGCCTATCAAGACTTAATGATTTTTTATTTTAAATTCCTATAATATATATTAAAAACCGTTTTATTATTTATGGGAATTTATGGGAATTAAATAAAAAGATTTTTCATAAATACAATTTAATTCTCTTCTCTCAAATTTGCCTATAAAAGAAAAAAAAAAAAATTCATTTTTCAATTACCCCAGTCACAGCTACTATCCTGATGACTTTTCCCCTCTTCTCGCTTTGATTGCGCACGTAGTTTTACTTTAAATAATTCTTATTCTGCTGTTAAGTTCGCAACGGGCCAATGAGTTTTTGCTAGCTGGGTTGGTATCAGGTGGTTTTATCCTGGATTCGATTTGTCCACACAGGGGTATAGCAACACTCTTTCTAGAGGTGTACCCGACAAATATCGAGTTAAGGGCAGTCTGTTGAACAGGCAACTCCATCTTTCAGTGTGTGTGTGTGTTTGTATGAAATGTGTGCTATCGGTTCTAACCCTTAACTATTTTCAAGCTTCTGTTTGGTTTGTTCACTGTTACAGGAATTTTCTCCAACAATCTTAACTCGATACATTATTTTTCTGTAACAATGAAACGAGAAATAATTTTTTGGGTGTTGGCAAGATGTTCTTTTCTTATGTCATGGTGTCCAACGATCAATTCTTACAAAATTGAATTGAAGATGTTTAGTTCAAAGAAGTTAACTGGTTCAATGCTTAATCAAAATTCGTTCTCTCTTACAACAATCATTAACATGAAGGTCAAGGAAGAATGGTGAAGATTTAATGTGCAGAGATGAGAAGGCGGGTTTGTTGCCAAGAGAAAAAAAAATCGTTCAGATATTTTCTCAAACATGTTGAATGCGCTTTGTTGTTGATTCAGAGATAATCTCAATGTTGATATCTAATACAATACTATCTCCTTCCCTGCACTGAATTCATGTATCATTCAAACCCATATTTGTAATCCATTCAAAAACATAATCATTCAGAGCAACCCAATCAACAAGTAATCGACAAGGCCGAAACAGGGAGAAGCAAGTCTGTTTTGATTGTTGTGGCCGAAAGATGAATTTATGAGATTCGAAGCTCGTGCTAAAATGGGTATGTTGCAATCGATGAGATTGAGTACGAGACAGAATAGATGAATGGGTCTTTGTGCTACAATTTTGTATATGTATTGAAATTACAGGGAAGATGGGTTTTAACTTATGGTTGTCGTGAAGAAGAGAACAAATTCGGTTTCAGTTGATGGATTGAAGCTATTCAGGCATTTATACAAACATTTTGAGTGCCTGAATTTGTTCACCATAGGGATAGTTTGTTGGTGATTCAACACCAAACTCTCCTCCCTGCAAATAATCATCAACAATCAATCCCATCTATATCCTCATAATTTCTTCTTCTTCTATCTTATTACACTACTCTGTTCTGATTGATCATCAATAATGGCTGCTAATAAAGTTGTTCATGTTTCTGATATACCACATCTTGATCAAGTTACTGAAACTGCATCTATCGATACGAACCGATTCATTCAAGGAATCGATTGTGTTAAAGCTACCTTTACGCCACCAATGTTTTGTATGATTGGTCATAGAGGAAGTGATGATATTAGAAATGGTGGTGGAATAATGTCTGTTCTAGTCACTGGTGCTGCTGATCTCGATGCTGAGGCAGTTCGCAAGGAAAGGGAAGAAGAGTATTTTCTAAAACAGGCACAACATGTGAGAAAGCGTCCATCGAAGCTGGATTGAATCAGGAGAAGAAACGAAGTTTGTTTTCTGATTTTGAGAACAGGCGGAAATCAGTGAGGTTAATTTGCTAGGGTTAATAGAAGAATCCGCAAAATGACCATTTTACCCCTCATTCATATGACACACATGTGGCACACATGATTATCTAGAGTTTTCTTTCATCTCTACTATTTGTGCTCAATAAAATTATAAGGGATGATTAAATGGACTTGGGCACTCAATTTGGGTTGGGCTCGGATTTAAAGTCCTAGAAAGGTGGTCATCCGGGGCGTGTTCAATTCGTGGTTAATTGTGAATCTGGGTTATTTGCTTCTGGTGGTCTTGGGTGCATTCTAGCTGATGATATGGTTTTGCGCCAATTGTATTTTTCGGCAAGGATTTGATGGAGAATCCATGGCTAAAGGCCAACTATTATTGCTCAAGTGGTGGTAGCGACTGCAACGATAATCAAAATATACAAGCATGTTTTATTAATTATAATCATAATATAATTTTATATGTGAATCGTATGCATGCTGTCTTGAATTATTAAAACGGTTAAAACACTAAATTTAACAACTGTAGGTCACGTTTGATGAAACGTTGAAATGCACTAAAGTTTGTACACTAAATTTAATGCACTAAAATCAAGACACATAATAGAACATTGTTATCATGCTCTGAAATGATTTTACATGGAGCATGCGTAGGGTGTTGATTATTTGATTATAAATAAATCATTTTCATATTATAATTAGGCAATATTTTATAATAATCGTAAGGATTTTATGTATAGAGAAATAAAATAAAATGATGCTAATTGTTATGAAAAACAACAAGAACAAGTTTTTTGGTACAGTGTCTGAAGTCAATCTGGTAACCAATGTGAGAGACTGGTGGGTAGACTCTGGTGCTACCAAGCATGTCCGCGGAAACAAATATGTGTTCACCTCCTATCATAAGGTAGGGGAAGGAGAAAAGCTCTATATGGGTAACTCGTCCGCAGCACAGGTTGCGGAAAAAGGCAAAGTTGGGATGAAGCTCATTTTTGGCAAATCTCTCACATTGAAGAAATTGTTCATGTTCCGGACATCTGTAAAATTCTTGTATCTTGTAGTATATTAGATGATAAGGGTTTTCATGAATCTGGGAAAAATAGTGTAACTCAGTGTAAAGACTATGTAGAAAAGAGATATAAGACAGAGGGTTTTTTACAAATTAAATGTAACCTCAATTTAAATAAATAAAATTGATTCCTTTTATGGTTGTGTGTTATTGAATGTTTGACATGACAGGCTTGGTCATATTTTTCAATGTTTAATCTGGCGAGCATAGATTGCATTCCCTAATTTAATTTGGAAAGTAAACATAAAGGTTAAATATGCATAAATTAAAATATGCTAAAACGTCTTATAAGAAAAAATTTCAGGAAAAATTCTAAACCCTTGGAATTAATTCCTCATACCTAGTTGACTTGAACTCAGTTCAAACTAGAGGTGAAATTATAATCCCTTAAGGAGATGATAAAACCATGAATTAGTTCAGGACTACCTGCGAACTTGTAGGGGGAGGCCGTCCTCTCAGCTTGCCATGTCCTGAACAAAGTACTTATTAAAAGATCAGATATATCTCCAAATGAATTATAGAAAGGCAGACAACCCTATTTTGCATACTTCAAAAATGTGGGGGTGCTTGACTAAGGTTTCTATCCCTCCACCTAAGAGGACATAGATATGACCCCAAAACTGTTGATTGTGTCTTCATAGGATATCCTGAACACACTACATAAGGTTAGGGTTGTGAGTTCTGATATTTTAGAAATTGGTCTGAATACCAATATGGAATCTAGGGATGTTATGTTCATTGGAAAAATTATTTTTCTTTGGAATCTGAATCTCGCATGATATGTATTGATCCCCCAGATGTCCTTTCTACTTGTCAGACAATACTTCTATAGGAAGATGAAGTTGATCCTAGAAGAGGCAAAAGATTTAGAATAGAAAAAATCTTTTAGATCATGAAATGTTCTCTAGTGGATTTTAAAATAAATGAATATGACAAGTGTGTTTACACTAAAACTGTCAATGATGCCTGTGTGATTGTATGCTTGTATGTTGATGATATGCATATACTAGGTACAACCATAGATGTAATTAATTCCACTAAGAACATGCTAAATGAGAACTTTGACATGAAAGACTTAGGTCCTATAGATGTAATCTTAGGAATGAAAATTAGAAAGGAATCTAATGGTTACAGTCTTAGTCAATCTCATTATGTTGAATCAATTCTTAGATTAACCAGTTTGATAGTAAACCTGCGAGTACCCCATATGATCCTTGTTGTCGAATCAAAAAGAACAAGGGTAATTGAGTTTCGTAACTTGAGTATTCACGGGTCATAAGAAGTTGATGTATTTAATGAACTATACGAGACCAAACAATGCCTATGATGTGAGTAGGTTAAGTAGGTATACTTATAATCTGTGACAAAAGCATTATGATGCACTTTTCAGAGTGTTAAGGTATCTGAAATAAACTTTAAACTTTGTTTGAGTTATGAGAGATACTTTGCAGTCCTTGAAGGATATTGTAATACAAACTGGATAGCAGACTCAGAGGAGTCTAAATCTACGAGTGGATACGTTTTCACTATAAGACGTGGATCAGTGTCTTGGAAGAGTTCCAACCAGACCTGTATCGCTCGGTCCACTATGGAATCCGAGTTTATTGTATTAAATAAAGCAGGAGAGGAAGCCCGCTTGGCTAAGATGCTTTTTAGAAGACATTCCTCTCTGGCATAGGCATGTGCCAGCTCTATCTATATACTGCGATTGTCAATCTGCATAGATAATGCTAAAAATAGCAATTATAATGGAAAATCCATTCATATTCGGAGAAGACACAATTCTCTAAAACAACTAATCTCGAATGGCGTTATTTCTGTTGACTTTGTGAGGTCTAAGGAGAATATCGCGGACCCTTTGACGAAAGACTTGTCCAAGGAGATAGTTAGTAATGCATCGAGGGGGATGGGACTTAAGCTCATCAATTAAAACTTGCCATGAAGGATACTCAACCTTGCTGAATGGAGATCCCAAGATCAAGGTTTTAAATGAGACAACTAATTTGTGGCAGGTAAAAATTAAACACTATCAGAGAATTATTTTCTCTTTCCCTTCCCTATGGTGTAGACGTGATAGTGTGACTGCATGTGAGGATGAATTATAGTAAAGTCTTAATGAGTTCTATAGTTTCAACTTAAGATTGAAATGGGGTGTAGCAGTTAACACTCTTGATAGAATTCACCTATCTGAATGAGGAAGTGGGTCGCTTCCTATGAGAACTGAGCTGATTCTCTAGAGCATTCTGAGAAACGGATATGTCCAGGGCCAAAATTGACACAACGACGCGAACTTAACATCACTCTTGAGAGATATCTCGCGTAAGGAGCTATTGATAAATTACACCAAACGATGGCAGTTCAAGACATCGCGTTCACTGTCCATCAAGTAGTTCTGGTACTTCTCACTAAGCAAAGGTTCAATTTCATATGGACACCTATTGCTTAAAAGGTATTTCTCGTTTTCCGGTTTCTAATTTATCGCTTTCTTCATTCATGTGGGGGATTGTTAGAATTAAAAGTGATTTATTACGATTTATTACCAAAAATTATTTTGTTACCTAATTTATCTTGATGGGACCAAAGGGTCACTAGCCTATATTGGGGGTGGAAATAACAAATCCATTTTTCACTTCTATGTGAATGAGAAACCTTTGATTTGTCCCACATGGGATAAACCAAGGATGAAGTTTATCTATATTACCACTAAAGTTGCACCTAAGGGAAAGAACTTGTGTATTGGATATGAACTAAGAGAATGGGCTAGTGAGCAAACTCACATGTGCGGTGCTTCGCACCGAAGCACGCGGGCCGCTGACTTGCGAAGCTTGCGTGTGTTTTTGCGTGAGTTGGCGTGTGTGCGACGAGTGCCCGGCGTGAGCTCGTCGTGTGCGCAGCGTGTGCCAGCGTGTGCCTGTCAAGACTTAATGGTTTTTTATTTTAAATTCCTATAATAAATATAAAAAACCGTTTTATTATTTATGGGAATTAAATAAAAAGATTTTTCATAAATACAATTTAATTCTCTTCTCTCAAATTTGCCTATAAAAGAAAAAACAAAATTCATTTTTCAATTACCCCAGTCACAGCTACTATCCTGATGACTTTTCCCCTCTTTTCGCTTTGATTGCGCACGTAGTTTTACTTTTAAATAATTCTTATTATGTTGTTAAGTTCGCAACGGGCCAATGAGTTTTTGCTAGCTGGGTTGGTATCAGGTGGTTTTATCCTGGATTCGATTTGTCCACACAGGGGTATAGCAACACTCTTTCTAGAGGTGTACCCGATAAATATCGAGTTAAGGGCAGTCTGTTGAACAGGCGACTCCATCTTTCTGTATGTGTGTGTGTTTGTCTGAAATGTGTGCTATCTGTTCTAACCCTTAACTATTTTCAAGCTTCTGTTTGGTTTGTTCCCTGTTACAGGAATTTTCTCCAACAGTTTCGTAGGAGATTGTCCTCGGTATAATTCCCTTAAATGTAAAGTTATAGAAGGTATTGTAAGGCCAATCACTATAGTGCACCATATCTCTTGGTTATGGCTACATTATAGCCAAGACAAGAGGCACCTAAAAACCATCCCTTCTGGAAGTTTAGCAACTCTTAGCTTACAGTGATGAAAACTAATTTTTCGTCGGTACAGTACAATACGGAAAACTCAGTTTCCGTCAAATATTTTCTAGATCCGATATTTAGGATTTATTATGTAAATATAAGAAAAAATAAAAATATGAGAAAATAAATTAAACACTCTGTAAATTAATTGATAAAAACTGAGTTTTCATCAAACGTCTCTTGGCTAGTGAGTAACACAAATCTCTATCTTTTACTAGCCAAGCCTTAGCTTCTGGCTACATTATCGCCAAGAAATATACCAAAGCCAAGAAAAATATGCCCCCATAATACTCGGTCTAAAAGGAAAAAACATATATCGGTATTATTTATTTATTTATTTTGTTAACAAAAGATGATATTTAAACATTTTCTTTAACAAAAAAAAACATGATATTAGACGTAAGACAACGTATACGTGTTCAATATTTTTCCAAATCTGTAAATTTACTCGTATACTTCGGCAGGTATATCCCTGTTTAGGGCCACTTAGTTTAGTCCCAGTCACCTAGTGGGTTTTTTATTATAAGCCGATTAATTCTCAAGCAAAAAAAAAATCAATTTTTGTTCGAGAGATTCCAATTTTGGTCTGTCGAGAAAAGAAATGTCAGAGGTACTCATTGAGTCAATGTACCTACCCTCACACCGGTCCCCTGTCTCACACTTGGTTCTCTCTCTGTGGTTTTCTTTTTTTTGCTAGGTACCAAATCTATGTTCCCACTGCAATTGATTGCGCCTCTGAAACCAAATCAGAGACAGTGAATCTAACTATGGAAAACAAAAATCAATCACTAGAAGAAGATTGGGGCATCAAGTCATGGAAGAACCTTGAATGAGTAAGAGAAAAATCACCACTTATTCAATGCATAACAAATTATGTATCCATGGATTTAATGGCTAATACTCTATTAATATCAGGTGCATCACCAGCAGTACTTCATTGTATCAAGACATCCCAGATTTCACACCTCATGCTGGTGGTCTATGTCTAAATGTTGGTACTTTATCACCAGATTGGCTTCCTTCTACTAAATCATCAGCTAAGTGTGTTAATGAATTGGGGAAACCATGGGTTTTTGACCCAGTTGCTGTTTCTGCTTCTGAATTTCGACTCAAGACTTGTCTTGAGCTTGTTAGTCTTAAACCTGCTGTTATTCGTGATAATACTTCTGAAATTCTTGCTCTAGCTAATGCTTCCAGAGATACCACACTAGTAAGGTCAGTCACTCACTTGCTTAATCATAATTGGAAACAAAGTTTTAATCTTTTTGTTTTTTGTATTGGTTTTTGGGTGAAATTAGTGGAGTATATTTTATCATTGAAAATTAGATTTTATAAGTAATTCAGATTCTTACCAAGAACTGTGTACCCAGAAAAGTGTAGAATTTGATCATTTAGTTATGTACTTGAAGAATGCTAACTGAAAGTCGCACTGGCTTCCTACTTTCCTAGTACTTAATGAGACTCTCAGCCGCACCAAGGGACTAGGGAGGGTCGAAAGTGTGCTAATGAGAGTGATTGTACTATGCCTGCTTACTTTGTGAGTCTTAACTACATTTTTAAACAACCCAACTTTGTCAATATATTGATACTGCATTTCTTTTGCCATTGTGGTAGTGAGTGTAGTGACTTGGCTACTCAACCCAGTGGGTTGGGGGTGGAGGAAGTGGTCAGCTATATGCTTTCTAATTTTTTTCTGATGAGGAATCAAAATGATAGAGACAATTAAGAGTTAGGATTAACAACCAAGCTCATTTAGGTATGACACTGTGAAAATGTTGTTGTATAGACTATGGAGATCAACGCATAATGCCGGTTACAAAGTTCTATCTGGTTATCATTGTCTAGATGTTGTTGTGTGGGTTGTGTTTAAATAGAAAAACGTTATGATGTCCACCTATATTTTTCGAGAAATTTTACGTGTCTAAAATTTTAAATTCAGACACAGATTTAAGAGCAACTGCAACGGACGAGGGTACCAAAGAGTAAAGATTACATTTACTCTTTGGTCGCCCAAAAAGAAGCGTAAGGGGAGAGTAAATTTGGTTTTTCGACGAGTATAACTATTGTTCCAGAGAAGTTTTTCTCCGAAACTTATATATACTCGCACGGTGTTGTAAGTGGACGTTAACAAAAAACGCTTCCTTATGAAAGCGTTTAGAAACACGGACGCTTGGGCAGAGAAGCGTTTGATGAGACGCTCATTATGGAATGCGTATGAAGTAACGCTTGACTAGGAGAACGCTGGTAGGAGAAACGCAAGCTAGAAGAGCGTCTCAACCAGACGTCCATTAAAAGAAAACGCTTTGGAATCCAACGTCTCCCTAGGAGGACGCCCAGCATAGGCGCTTACTTAAGAGAACGCGTGCAGATTAAACGTCTCCTTAAGGGGACGCCTATATATCAAACGCTCCTCCAACTAGACGTCCCAACTAGACGCTCCTCCACATGGGCGTGGCAATAAAACGTCCACCATAAAGAGCGTTTTGTTACCGTTCTAAACTTTCCCTTGGTGGTTGATCAGAGAAAATTTTTACCGTTGTTGAACGTTGTAAAATTTTACCGTTGAACGGCTAGTTAATTCGTAATGTATATAAACGAGTTGCCATAGTGTGTTTCATCTACACAACAACCTTTCATACTTCAATTTTAGTTTATACAACAAAGAAGAAATTTTTAAGGTTTTCTAATTTTTGGTAATTCCAATTTGTTTGTAATTACTTTCATTAATGGGTCCAAAACCAAGAGGTCCAAATTTTTTTGTTAATGAAGATATAACCATGTGTAGGATTCATTTATCAATATCTCAAGATTGTAGTGTTGGTACCGATCAATCAGAAGACAAAATATGGTCTCGCATCAAAGCTGGAATGAAAGAAGTTATACCTTCAATGGCTGATCGGAGTTGGACCTCTATTCAGAAACGCTTTCAGGGAATAAGTAAAGATGTGGCTCTTTACTCTGCAAAGGAGGCAAAAGTGGAACGTGAACACCATACTGGATGGGGTCCAGAAACAAAGGTATGTGAAGACTTAAATTTTATGCACTGCCTTATTAAAGTTTTGAATTATATGTGATGCACTAACTATTTTTCTAAACAACAATAAACAGAGTGTAGAAGTAAGGATGCTATTCAAGGAAGCTAATGGTGGGAAACCATTTAAGCACGAAGAGTGCTACGCAATTATGTTAGAAAACATCAAATATTCAAGACGATCAACAGTTGTTTTCGATTCATCATAAGCCGAACAAGATTCGGATACCGATGACGATACTCAAAAAAGACCTTCGCCAAGCCAAGGGCAATGGAGTGGATACGGAGAAATAGGAGATATACCTAACACGTATCCCCGTCCAATGGTAAAAAAAGAGGCTAAACGTTTGAAGCAAACAGGGAAAGCAAAATCCAGTGCCCAAGCCGATGCCTTGGACACAATTATTAACAACCAAAAAAACTTCAACAACAGTTATATGGAAAATGCTAAAAGGAAGAATGATCAGAGAGAAGCAAAAGAGGAGTATCGTATTATGATGACGGACGTCTCCCATTTGGATGCCGCAACAAAAGAGTGGATTGAAATTAGGAAGCAAGAGATTTTACAGAAAAGAAGAGAATCTCGTCTTACCTAAACAGTATTAAACTTCGAGTGTAATTTTTCCTTTCATTAATGAAAATTCTAACTTTTGAGTCGTGAAATTTATTGTCACTTATTCATAAGAACAGAACACAACTTTACATTAAGATATCTCATTTTTACTTGAGTAGCGGTTGAACTTAGCACGTGCAACATGCCTTTAAACCACTAAGTTCCCCTAGTGGCAGAGTGGTGTCTCAGGAGGGTTTACAAGAGATATACCCACAAAACCTATCTGCATGGTTTAATAATTTTTCATACTTCACCGAAATCCGACCATAAATGTTCGATCAAGTCATTTCGTAATCGAATATGCGTTTCTTTGATATGTACTGCAACTCGGCGTTGGTGAGTTGACATCCTCGATAGTTCTGCAGTTTCTTGACGGGATATATTAACCGGTGCATGGTAGCGCCCTTGATCATATTCATGTGGCCAATCACCGGGTTGACGTTCATCCTCCACAATCATATTATGGAGAATAATAATAGTTTTCATTATATATGCAAGTGCGTCCATATTCTACATTCTTGCTGGTTGTTTAACGATTGCAAATTGGTTTTGCAGTACCCCAAATCCTCGCTCCACATCTTTTCGGCATCCCTCTTGCATAGCTGAGAATTTGCGTTTCTTGTGTGAATCTGGATGCTTGATCGACATAATAATGGTAGCTATCTCTGGGTATATCCCATCACCAAGATAATACCCCATATCATATTGGTTCCCATTAACCTCGAAGTTCACAGGTGGTGTTTTCCCTCTGATAAGGTTTTTAAAAATATAAGACCAGTTCATTACATTGATATCGTTGTTTGAACCAGGCATACCAAAAAAAGCATGCCAAAACCAGAGATCTTGTGAAACCACTTCCTCCAATATAATACTTTCATCGCCTTTGTAGGCAGTATAGGCACCAGATTCGGCTGATGGACATCTATCCCATTTCCAATGCATACAATCCACACTGCCTAGCATCCCAGGAAATCCCCTAGCTTTGTTCTGATTAAGCAACAGTTCTACATCCGCAGGAGTTGGGTTGCGCAAATACCGATCCTCATATAAATACAGAATCGTCAAACAAAACCGTTGTGTTGCCTCAAGAACCGTGCTTTCTCCGATGCGTAAGTACTCATTTATTGCATCCGCCGCAGATCCATAAGCAAACATACGAATTGCAATAGTAATTTTCACGTGTGGGGTTAATCCAAGGCGGCCGACCGCATCCCTTTTTTTGAACGAAATAAGGATTAACTGCTACTATATCCCGCAAGATACGGTTGAACAATTGTCTTCGCATTCGAAATCTTCTACGAAAAATATTGGGAGGAAAAGTCGGGTTTCTTGAAAAGTAATCTGTCCATAGTTGTCTAGCTCCGTTCTCACGATTTCTTTCTATTTCGATCCGAGTACGTGGCCAGTCAATGTATGAAGCGACCAATCCCAAATTTAGTGCTTGGTAATTTTGGTTAACTGCAAATGATTCTTTGCCTGATGAGGAACTGGTGTTATTACTATCATCATTAGATGTCGAAGATAGGGTTAACTGATTAGGAGGAATATAAGAAGAGGAAGTAGAAGCAGCAAAATACATGTTGAAGTTTTGACTACCTGCCATTGGTTGGGGAAGCAAGTATGTTTTTGGGAGGTTGCTAGTTTTGTGGAGTTTAGTAGTTTTGGGTAGTGCTTGTAGTTGTTGATGTGGCTTCAATGGAGAATGGTGTGTTCATTTTACAGTTGTGTTTAAGATAACAACGAAAAAATAAAGCAAATACAAGAGCAACAAACAAAGACAAGAGGTAAAAATAAGAAGTTTTAGTTGATTAGACAATACAACGCAGAAATAAAACCCAAATTAAAGTAAAGACCAGTGCTAAAAACAAGAAAATGACAAATCATGTAAATGAAA
>JAJJMC010019063.1:15237127-15254891 GCA_023531435.1 Papaver californicum
AGACCAGTGCTAAAAACAAGAAAATGACAAATCATGTAAATGAAAAAATCGAGAGATCAGAAATTTCAGTTGATTAGACAATACAACGCATAAATAAAAGCCTAATTAAAGGAAAGACCAGTGCTAAAAACAAGAAAATGACAAATCATGTAAATGAAAAAGTCGAGAGATCAGAAATTTCAGTTGATTAGACAATTGTTGATCCAGAAATAAAAGCCTAATGAAAGGAAAGACCAGTGCTAAAAACAAGAAACGGACAAATGATGTAAATGAAAAAAATTCTGATGTCAGAAGTTTCAGTTGATTAGACAATACAACGCAGAAATAAAAGCCAAATTAAAGCAAAGACCAGTGCTAAAAACAAGAAACTGACAAATCATGTAAATGAAAAAATCGAGAGATAAGAAGTTTCAGTTGATTTAGACAATACAACGCAGAAATAAAAGCCAAATTAAAACAAAGACAACAGCTATAAACAAGCAACTGACACATCATTTCGAATGAGAAAATCGAGAGACAAGTACTTTCGGTTGATTAGACAATACAGCAAAGAAATAAAATCCAAATTAAAGCAAACACAAGAGCTAAAAACAAGAAACTGAAAAATCATTTTCAAAGAAAAAATCAAGAGATAAGAAGTGTCGGTTGAGGAGAAAATACAATAAGTAAAATCCAAATTAAAGCAAAGACAAAAAAAACTAGATACAAGAAACTGACAAATTTAGCTAAAAATAAGAAAATGACATATGCATGACGTAGCTATACCCTAATTTTGTTTTTCTCTAGTTTTTTTTTTTTTTGTTCACTTCATAAATTTACCTCCAACCATGTCAACGTTTCATTCACCTGAAGACTTGGCTATAACCAAATCCTGGTATAACGAAACCTTACGTCAAGATGTTATAGTCGGAATTGTTGACCCAAAAACCTTATGGGGGAGGATCCACACCCAATATGCTCAGGAATATGGAAATTCAAACCAAAGATCTGTTGTAGAAATTTATGATAGATACCAAGTTATTCGAAAGGGAATAGCTGATTATGTATCTATACAACAACGGATCTGTAACCCCACCCATTTAGGATTATCGATCCAGCAATTTGTAAGTATCTATTTCATTAGCAAAGTTGTCTGCTCTAACAATAACAACAATGTTAATTAACAAATTATGTAACTATTTCGTCTGCTTGTATAGGAGGAAATCGCTAAAATGCACTACTTTCAGGAAAAGGGAGAAGAATTCATATTTGTAGCAAGCTACGAGTTCATGAAGTCCAAAATGTAATCGGAAGTAACTCCTAAATTTCTCAATTGAATTTTTAGTTTATGCTATCCTTTTTAAGAGTTTGGTTGTTCAATGATATTTTCCTAATTATAGCGCCTGAATTGTCGTAAACGGAAGTACACGTTATGCTTGTAAAATCATTTTATTAAATAAAAAAAGACATACATTAAAGGGAATGAAATATATCTATTGCTAAAGAAGGAAACCACACTTCTGATATAGAATAATCATGTCATAAGTAAACCTAGAAGTGAAACCTTAAGGCTTGGCTTGTCGGACGACGTGGACGACATTCTTCACTACTGGGTAGAAAAATCAACACAAAATGATTGAATTCTTCCATTACCCTTAAGATCTCGAAATGAGGTTTGTACCGGAAAGAATTCGTTTCCATATAGTCCATCCCTCCAGTGATCTGGCAACAACATTATCATCAGTTTCATTCCTATGACGAAATTTATTGACCTTAGCAGTTAAAGAGGAAAATTCTAGGACTTCCTTTGTTATTTCCACATATCGACAAAAAAGGCCTGCTCTGTTCTTGTTGTTGGGATTACCGATTTCATTACAAAAGTTTGCATGTGTATGTTCCAACCATTGCATGCTCATTGAACTATTCATCCGACGTTTATGCCCCCTTGCTGGATAATGCAATACTATGTTTCGACATATGGATAAATCGTCCTCTAGTGTAAAATTCTCTGCATTTAGCCGATAATTTTCGTAACCCGCCATTAAATGAAAACCCAAAATTGCAAATTTGATCTGAAATGTTAAAGAGGTGGATTTGGAATGAGAATGATAGATATAAGCTAATGTATTTATAGGTCTATACAGAATAAGGGTATTTAGCCGTTGTTCAACGGTAACAATCCATAACGGTAACAAAACGGTAACATAGGTGCGAGATTATTTTGAAACAATTTTTACGATTTTGTACGGTCGCAACGAAAGCACATAATTGAAAACAAGGACATATAAAGAAAAATGTATTTTGGATTTGCAAAACAATAAATGACAAAATAAAATGTAAATTGGAATGACTAAACAATAAAGGAATAACACTATTCACTAGTGTTTTGGTCCCCACGAGATGAGCGAGGTGGCATAAACGGAGGCATACTTGACGAAGTTCCCTGACCCCCCGTGTTCCACATTTGAGATGGGAGAGTTGCCGAAAAATTGCCAAAACCTAAGTGTGGAGTTTGAGAATGAGCACGGGCAAGTTGTAGTTGCAAAGTAGTCATTTGATTCTTATAATCGCGCAACTCTTCCATCCTTTCCCTCGACTGGGCCAAATGAAACTTACGGAACTCTTGGGTAAAATCAGTATATTCTTGCGCAAAAGTATAAGCTTCGCCCTTTAATGGAAAATAAAAAATGTCAGTTTCTCAACAATTATCTTTAAAACTATGTCTCTGTTTATATTTGAAATATACTTACATATGTCCAATTTTCTTGAGGCGGAATGACAACATGTTCAACAGGTTGGTCGAGGGTTTCTGTAACAACCCCCCAAATAGTCGTAAGTTTCCACCTCATAGTCGACTTTAGTGCAAAATTTGTTGGAGTTAGTAACATGTCGCCATTACTCCAAACAAATATCATACGTAACTGGATCTTGGAGGTACTCATTTATTTCTTGGTCACTCGATTTCCTTAGCTTGGTAGCTTCGGAATCAGTGAGGTTGCTCACACGGCTTGGGGGGTTGCTCGGAATTCTCCATCCACCATAGATTTGGTTCCATAACCGGTCTCCAAGGAACACGTTATGCTTTAAAATTTAATTATTATCAGCCATAAACCAGTAAAAAAAAATAAAAAAAAAATAACTATTTGAAAATAAAGTGTCAACTCACAGTGCCAACCCAAGTAAATACGGTGCGCCTATTTGTTACCACCATAGCTTTCCGGATAGTCTCATTAAAATGTTGTGGCATGATATCAACCCACGGTTGCCATGTCACATCGTCGGCGGTCAATCCATTCAGAAGATTCCTTGCACGCTTAATATCATTACTCTTCTTTCGCATACTCTTCCACCGCGAACATGTTGGCCAAGGAATTTCGGTCTCATCAGAGATGTTGTGAGGTCGAAGTATGCACAGATATTTGTACCCCCAAAACTTGAATTTGATTAAAACAAACAAAGTTAATAATTTACCACGAGATACGCAGTTAAAAGAAATTTCAAGGAAATAAAATTACCTCCAATATTTGACAAGACCCGGTTAGTGACTTTTGTCCCCTACCCGCTGCACCAAATGCGGAATAAAGTCTTGAAATACCAGCACTACCCCAGTCATAAGTTCCAACTTTGTTTGTATCCTCCAAAGCAGCTAACCATCCAGCATCAATGTAGTTCTTAGCATTGGAAAAGAAGAACTGTCCCATAACATACATCCAAAAAGCTCGCGCCACTCTCTCGGCAAGTAGGTTATCCTCTTACGCCTCAAGCAACCTTGCCTCTGTAAAGTATGTGGCCAAAAAGGCCACAGTAATGACATCTGAAATCCACTGCTGCGGGATACCTTCTCTCCTACAGACTTCAGAGTCTTTTAAGTCTGGGAAAATATGGTCACGGACATGTTGAAAGGTATACTTATCCGGGTCATATGGAGGTGCCTCGCCAATACCAATACTTATTCCGGTCAGCATGACCCAGTCTATAGGTGTAAATCCCAGTTCACCAAATGCGAAGTGAAAGGTGTTCGTCGTGTCCCAGAAACGCTCGACGATGTTATCAATCAACGCATGTGACGAGTCACCAACATCCATTGTCAAAAACCGGTCCCATCCTGCCCTTTCAATAATAAATTTTGCTCTAAGGCAGTTTTTTGTTATACCTTTATATGCTTGTAGGACCGATTTCAGATACCCCCGATGCATATATTTGGTCTTTGGGTCTGCTCTCGAAGTCATATTGCTGGAAGCGTGACCTTCGTCATCTTCCACCATACTGTAATTTGCCAACCCAATAACATCGTTCCCTCCTTCGCCAGTGCTGACTTCTGGTACATCCTGGGTTGTTTTAACTTTCTTGTTCTTTTTTTCCGACCAACGAATCGGGAAGCGGCATTTCTCAACATCTATACAAAATCAACAGTTATCAACACAATTGACCAAATATATAACTCCACATTTATCCATAAATCAACAAGAATACATATTATAGTTCAAAAAATGTATAGACACAAACAAGTAATTATATCGATTCAGGTTATAGTTATTCTTCATAAAACCATTTACAAACATGGAAATAATAAACACATACAACGACAACACCTTGGAAATACAAACATGTTTTTCATATTTCTGTACTAAAAAAACTATAGTTCAAGCCAACCAAATACCCATCAAGAAAAAAAGGAAGAACTAAACCATTCATATACAGAGACATACTTAGGAAATGGCAGAAAACACATAAAATTTACTGAACCAGCATTTGGTAAAAACTAATTATCACTAGTAATATAGAAATGTCATTAAACAATCAAATTTAAGAAATTAAATTAAACAAACATGTTCTACTGATAGTGTTAGAAATTTAAAAAATTATAATTAAGAAATTAAAATTGATATTTTAGACTAAACCATTTCTAACACTAAAATTGACATTAAAATTAATAACTTATTGACATTAAAATTGACATTAAAATTAAAATTGACATTAAAATTAACAAACATTTTCTACCGCATTTTGACTAACATGTTCTAAAATTGACAAACATGTTCCAAAATTGACAAACATGTTCTACTGCATTTAAAATTATCAAACATGTTACAAAATTGACATTAAACTTAAAATTGACATTAAAAATAACAAACATGACATTAATAACTTATTAACTTATTTGTTTCTAAGACTAAACCATTTCTAACACTAAATAAATTGATACAACTAAAACAAGAAAGAAAAAAACAGAGAGTTTTAGTCTTTGTTACCGTGATTTAATTGATTTTAACCGTAATTTGTGGCAAGTTTTCCCTTCCCTAGTCGCCGTCAACCGTATATGTTGAGAGTAAAAAGAGAGGAAGAGCGTTTGTGAAGTATAGAAGAGGAGAGGAAGAGCGTCTTTATATAGCCAACCAAACCATAACCATAACACGGCGCTCACCCAAACAACTATAAACGCTCATTTGTTTCTCACGGACGCTCACCTAAAGAGAACGTCAATATCCTGCTTCACACGGAAGCTCACTGAAAGAGGACGTCTGAACCCTAGACGCTCACCTAAAGAGGACGTCTATAGCCTACTTCACACGGACGCTTACCTTACAAGGACGTCTAATTGACGCTCATCTACACGGACGCTCAGCTAACGCTTCTGTGGGTGGACGTTTCAATAGTAAGCGATGTTCTAGAAGGGCTTCTGGCATTCAGGCGTCTATTAGGAAGAGCGTTTATCACTAAACGTCCACGCAGTACAAAGCATAATTTCTAGACGTTCACCCATTACAACGCTAGTACAATAGACGCTTATTAGTATGGACGTTAAACATACGTCCACCCACAGAAGCGTACGAGCATGCAAACGCTCATTTATAAGTGCGTCTGGTTCCAGAATATGAAACATCACCCAAATGTGCGTCCAACAACATACGTCCTACTAAAGAAACGTCCGTGTCACCTAACGTTCTTCTACAGTAGCGTTTTATATCAGACGTCTATTAGAAATGACGTGCGATCATATTTACTCACGCAACCATTGTGAAAAAAAATGAAAAACGACCAAATTTTTTTACTCTTTGGTATTTGGTATACTCGTACGTTGCAGTTGCCCTAACTGGAAGAAAATTTAGTCAAAGAACCTAGATAGGAATCTGGTGACTGATTTTACCAAATTTATGTCAGCATCTTCCCTTCAGTAATTTATGACTTTGTTTGCTAAACTCTTCTGGGGACTCAGCGGTTACATACAGATAGACTGACAATGATAATTAAAATCCCCATTTCAGTCGATCGATACAAAAGAAAATGAAAAAAGATCATTTCTTTCTTCTTTTTCTTTTGTTGTTGTTATGAGTCCGGGAGATGAATAACGGATTTTCACAGTAAAAAGAGAAACGTTTGGAAGATTTTGGGGGTGGTGTGGTGGGGATGGCTCAGGAGACGTAACGGAAATCACTGAGAGAAACGAAGAGAAAGAACATGAGAAAGTGAGAAATGATTCGACTACCTCTTTTATTGGCTTTTATATATATATGTGTAAATTTAATATACTGATATACAGGATTTGTTCTGGACCCACACTCTATCCATGACCAAATCTCAGCCGTTCTTTGTCTCCTACAAAATTAAATCATGACCATTTTTTATCCACCCCTTAAAACAGATCCTGATCACTCTTGGTCCCCTCTTTATCTTCTCCAAACGAAATCTCAGCCGTCACTTATAATACAACCTTGTTTATATTGTTAGCTCAAAAAACTTTAAATCTTGACCGCTCTTTATCTATCTCTATAAATAAATCATATAATCCTAACCATTTTTTATACCCCTTAAAAAATTATCCCAACCGTTTTTTATCTTTTGTTAAATAAAATCTCAATCGTTCTTTATGACTATGTTGTGTTTTATATTTTTGATACTATGGGTTATTATTCGAAAGTACTACGACTTTGTTATCCATCATTTTGAACCGCCTTTCCCTGCCTCGGAGGGGACCTGAAGAGGAAAAAGGTTCAAAAATTTGTTTTCAAAAACGGGTTTTGAATTCGTTGTTTGCTAATGGGTACCGTTGGATTATAATGGAGGGTCCTTGAGATTAATTGATTACCGTGCTGTTTTTACTCGGGGCCCACAAACAAAGTCGATAAAATCCCAACAAAATAAAAAGAAAAAAAACCCAGAAAAAGTATGAAAATTAAGGTGAGAGAAAATAGAGTGTGGACTGTGGAGGTTCCATTAGATTTTAGAGAGAGAAATGAATTTGAAGAGTTAGAGTAGACTGAAATCGTTGAAGAGGGAGGAGGGAGTGAGGCAGAGGGTCTCCGTCTCTCCTTTCAATCTCCTTGTGTCGAGGATCAGAAGAGGTAACTCATGCAATTTTTCTTTTAACTTTTTCCATTTTTGTGGTGAAATGTAGTACTGTAACTATCACCAGATTCACCACAATGTTTAACCTTTTCCATTTTTGTGGTAAAAACTAAAAAGTAATTATGACATCTCAGATCTAGTAAAAATATATGATAACAGTTTCAAAAATTAGGTTAGAAGTTGCAGTTACATATCTTTTTGGCATTATTATCATCTGATTATATTCTCATCTACCTAGTTTTTATTATCTCTGATGCATTTCAGGTGCCATTTCTGGAAGGAATTATTATTATCTATTTCTTTCTTATCTTTTATTATACCCAATTTAGTTCCATTTTGATTTTTATGGGATTTAGTGTGTAATGGTAATGTCTCATAGCACAGCTTCATTATCATCAGAAGCACCTAGTTGTTGTTCAACAGCTTCATCTCAACTTAAACTTTACCAAACTTTCATATTTTCAATACCAATTTTCTTTACTTTTCTTCTTTTACTTCTCTTTTATTTGTTTTATCTTCGCCGTATAAGAGTTGATTGGTCTTCTCTTCGAATGAGAGCAATAAATGGTTCAGATTCAGTCCCAAGAGTAAGTAAACAATTCATATTCTTGAATCATTTTATTGGTATTTTTTTCATGTATTTCTCTAAGATTTGAATGTGGGTTTTAGGTGTCTGAATCTGGTTTAAACAAGGAATTTAGAGAAATGCTTCCGATAATTATATTCAATGAGAGCTTCTCAGTCAGGGATACACAGTAAGTACTCTATTTGAATGTTGCTTAATTTAGTGGTCAGATATTGCAATATGCACCGATGATAATGTTATACATTCAGGAGTTAAAGTCTATATCATCATATGCTGCTCGATCTATTATCAAAATTTTGTTGTGGTTTATCACATTGGTTAATAATCATTTGATATTCTCTGTTTCAGCTTACTCTTGAATTAAAATGTTGTTTTTAAAAGGTAGGTAGGGATGCTTGTAAAACAAAATTCATAGTGTATTTTTCTGGACTGCAGCTAGTACTTAGTTCAGTGTGTACTCCTGAAAATTGTAAGATGAACAAGTCAGTTAGTTCCTACATAACATCTAATGGTAGGGTACTTGTAGGCTCTCAGGCTCTCATCCAATTTTGAAGTTTCCTTGGAATGACAAATTATCTGACTGTTTTGGTTTAACATTTGGACGCCTATGATTACTCATTTTTTCTTCTTATTTGATGGATTGCCAATGAGTTAAAAGTCATACAAAGTCCGTAATGTTTAGCAAAGATGTTCATATTATTGGCGTATTTCATCTGATTAGTTATTACCTCCCTCTGCCCGCATTGGATTGCTCCTTCTCCTAAAACTGTGTCTGATTATCCTTTCTTGTTTATTTAGGATGAGTTCAGAATCCATTCTTGGTCCACACAAATCTAAGTCAATGAAATATTCTCATATCTCAGAAGATGGAGTTGAAGGCTCAGTTTTGGTATTTGTTTTATCTAAGTGTTAAAAACATATCGAGTTTGCCCCACCTTGACCTAATTGCTACCACGTACTGTAGTCACGCACAGAGTCAAATCTCATTCTATCACGAAGATATATAATTTCTGCTCTCCTGAAACAACTTTACTTCAAGTAAGTGAATAAGAAGCAACAATAGCTTTCCATCTCTGTAAGGTTGCGAGATTATAATAATTCGATTAGCATAGTTTAATGTTGAACTCTCTGTCTAGGGGAATCATCTTGAAATGTGAATTGCGCTTTCACTTGTGAATCTGTTAGGTGAAACTGCAAAATGTCAAGAATCTTATGAGCAAGTTTGATAATCTGCACACACATCCTGAATCTAGTAAACAAGCAGTTCAGTGTGAAGATTTGCCGATATAGTGTTCGCAGAATCATATATGAGATAAAACAAAGTGTTGACTATAGGTCTCTATTACGCCTTTTGCTTATTTTATCTTCTACTAAAACAAAATTTACATTTGCAGATGTTCAGTATGCCTAGCAGACTATCAGGCTGACGACAAACTTCAACAGATACCATCATGCGCTCACACATTTCACATGGAGTGCATCGATCACTGGCTTTCAACACACACTACTTGTCCTCTCTGTCGACTGTCTCTTGCTCCAGTGAACAAAACGGAATCTGACCCAACCGAAAATCAATTGGATGCCCCAGCTAGTGAAGCATCCCCAGAAACCGGTTCAGAAATTGGAAGATCTCGTCTTAGAGAATCTGAAACTGATAGAGGAGAAGAGGAAAGAACTAGTTGTGTTGCTTCTTCCGGTGGAAGAAGGGAAGATGAAGAGTGTGGAGTAATTGGAGAAACTTCATTTACTGTTGATGGTACTGAAACTCATTCAACTAGTATTGAGAGTGTCACAGTAAGAGATCATCCATAATTTTTAATGCTGTGGGATTGCTTAAACTCATGTATGTATCATCAATGTATTTATGATTGCATGCATGATAAGAATTTTCTGCAAACGGTCTGGTGATATCCATATCAAGGATGGTACTACTGCCATGGGTGAATCTCAGGGTTGTTGTCAAACACAACACAAGTTCAGATTTACCCTACTAACTCTATTATAAATATACAACTATATGCACCCACAGCCACCTCACTCCCAACATTCCCATCTCGATTTATAGCACCATTAAAAATAAAAAATAAAAATTGATACCAAGAGCAAGAGATTACAGTGTTTATGAAGTAGGAGAGGAAGATTCCGATGCTCAACAACCTCAATGAGACATCTTCACCTGTTTGTTATTGTCGCACGATGATAAAGTTTCTCTGCAGAATAAAAGCGAGGCAGGGGGTTACCAGTCCTCATTGCCAACCACATTTTAATCATACGAAGTTTGTTAATCCCCATGTAATTTGATAATCTCGGAGTTTACTAATCCTCATGTAATTTGATAACCCTTGTAACAACTTCGTGATATTAACTAACACCATGATTATTAAGAAAAAACCATTTATTTATGTAAGGGTTTTGACTTTTGATAGTAGAGTGGAAATCCTAAACTGAGTAAGAGATGAAATCCATGTGAGCTCAAGCTGTAATTGAGCTCGAAATGGAATTAACATGGACTACAGTTATCTGCTCATCGCCATTGTGTACATTATGGAAGCACAAACAGCATAGGCATGCATTCCTACTGGATATCATTGCAGCAAATGATTAAGATGGAATGGTTATGTATCAACTTATTAGTTGGTATTATTTGGATTTGAGGAAGAGAAGGAAATACATATCTCATAGTTTCCGAATCAAAAAGTTAGACCATTGTCTTTTTCATTACAATCCAGTAGTGAAGATTGTAGCAGCGATTGGATGTTTTTTAAGCCAACACAATGGGGCAAAGACCAATAATCATTTGACTGTATATATTTATTACGGCTTCTTTTACGTAGCTCATATATTTATTATCAAAAAGTTTAAGTCAAAGTGAAAAACCAAAATAAATCTTAATCTTTTTTTTTTTACTAGCAATCAACTTAAATTCTATTTTTTTCAAAATCAAAATAGATCATAGTTCTCCTTTAAATCAAAACTAAATTATAATTCAAACTAATTGTAATCTCTTTCTTATTGTTGTCACAAATTTACCAAATATAAACCCTAATTCTTATTTTTCTCTAAAATCAAACTAAACTCAATAATTGTAATTCTTCTCCTAATATTAATAATAAACCCTAATTCCTACTTTTCTCCAAAATCAAACTAAACCTAAACTTTTTCTTTAATCCAAATTAAATTACAAATTTATTTAGTTATAATTATTTAATTAAAAATCTCCACAACAACACCAATCCAAGTGGAATAAATTAATATCTCTATACTTTTCTTAGAATTATTCTTTTAAAACTCCATAAATATATATAATCTATAAAAAAATTATTCACTAGTTACAATAAAACTGATTGAGGGTATTCACGATTCTTCAAAATCATCAATTATGCCACAAATCTTACATAAACTTAACTATGAAAATTAAGTAATCAATTATTTTTGTTGTTGATTTAATTTATTTATTTTAGCTATATATAAAAATTGTATATAGTTTTGATATAGCTGTTATTTTGGCATCTGATTCAAAAGATCCTTCTACCATATTGACATTTCCTCTACTTAGAAAAATTATTTTCTGGGGCTCCCTACTATTTTCCCATTGTTGGGTTTTTTCGGCGATTTCATTCAAAAATGTCATCGCACCATCGACAGTTTTATTTTCAAACCCACTTGTGCATAAATACTCAACCATGGTTGTTGTCGAATAATCTAAACCCTCGTAGAGGATCTGAACTAGCCTTACTTTTTCTAAACCACGATGAGGACATTGTGATAATAAGTCATTTAACCTTTCCAAATACCTATATAAAGATTCTCCCTCTTGTTGAGCAAATGTGCAAATCCGCTGCCTAATAGATGATTTTTGTGCCTAGGGAAAAACTTCTGGAGAAATGCAGATGTAAATTGTTTATAGGTTTCAATTGACTCATAAGTCAAACTATATAGCCAAGATTTGGCTTTGTCTCTTAGTAAAAAAGAAAACAATCTAAGTTTCAATGCTTTATCATCTAGGTCCTTAATCCTGATGGTACTACATATTTCCTCAAAATCTCTAACATGGAAATATGGGTTTTCATTTTCTTTCCCTAAGAAGATTAGGAGCATCTGTATAGTCCCAGGTCTTAACTCATAGTTTGCTTCAGTTTCAGCTAACTTGATACATGATGAACGAGAAGTCCTAGTCGGGTTCAACAAAGCTTTTAAAGTTGTCATTGTTGGCGCGATCAAAGGACTAGGAGTAACTTCTTCACACGGTGTCAAGTTCTCAAAATTAAAATTTCCAAAACAGGGCCCTCAAAAGAAGATTCTTCGAGGTCCCCGTTTCCAGGGACAGAACTACTAGGTTTTTCACTAATCAAACGACCTAGAGTGTCTCTTTTCCAAGCTCGCTCAGTGATGATTTCGAGCGGTCTTGGCATACACTAAAAAAAAAATCCTAATTGGAAGGGAATTCTAAACAATCACAAGCAAGGATGACTCAACCAAATCAAACCTATTGAATCTAGCAAACAAAAAGCATGATGGCTCCACTTAGATTGTTTCTAGACCAACTTATATTATTTCAAAAGGAAACTAGTTACAGTTTTAGTAAACCTCTTAGAACGATCCGAATTAGATTAAGTCGAATAGAAACAGGATAAGCTCTAAGGAGCTTTGATAACCCTGTCTCTTTGGCAATGTTTCCTTGGGTTACAAGGCGGCTCGAATCTTCTTAAAATAATATTCCTGAACTTTGAGTTAGGCTAACAGAGTAACCAATTCAGTCCTTTTGAATGACTTTCATATAAGCTCGTTACCATATCGATCTATTTCTTGTCAAATTTTAAGGATTAGGTTCGCGTTTGGTAACGTGTTCCTTAAGAGGGCAAGAAGGAAACGGTGATGAAATCCGAATCCTTATTTTATATGGTCATTCCTTGCCTTTTACTAGAAAAATAAATATGTATTCAGGTCCTCAGCATATATGCATTACAAAGGCGTCCATAAAACCCACTGACAGGGGATTCGTGGGTGGTTAGAGTCTTACCTCCCGTTCAAGACGGGCGATGAACCGTTGAAGTCGACTCAGACCACCGACTCCTATGTCAGTGTACGAACCCGAGGGGCTGAGACAATATCGTAATTGTCGTCCTTCCTTGTTGTTGTTTATATTCAATAATACCCTTCCGTAGGGCTTAAAAAAATAATAATGTCCAAAGGTCCCAAAAAATAAAGTCAAAAGAAAAAGTCCAAAAATAAAAGAAAAATTACAAAAATAATAAAAGATTTTCTAATACAATTTTCTAAAAACGGAAATAAATAAAACCCTAAAAAAAATAAAAAAAAATTAAATTAACTAAAAAATAAAAAAAATTTGTCTTCTTTTTCCGTTCTTTTCGATTTATCTTTGACTCCAAGTCTTTAATCAATCAATATAATCTTTGGTTCCAATTTCTTTTTGAAGATGCATACACTTGGTACACAACCACATTTTAAGTTGTAAAAGGGCCTTCTCCCATAAAGCATGGGTTGTGCCATTATGTAAAACTCTGTCCCTGCATCTATCATGTCCATCACCATGTACTAAATGTTTATCATTGATGTGTCTGAAGAAAGAACTCCTTACCAAACCCCTGCCTCATGCGCCATTTTTGCAACCATCAAAATCCCTGAAAGGGCACTGTAAAAAACTATTAGCAGTTTGTGAATCAAAACCTTGAGAGATGGGACTCAAGCATTGCTCCTGGCTAGACCTAGTAACCCTAGTTATAATGATTCAGAGAAAAACAAACCCAAGAACGTGAATTAGAGAGTTTAGAGGATGGGAATTCAAGATTTCAACACAAATGAAAACTCAAAATACCATACAACAAATCCTAATTTAACCTTCACAGAGGATGGGACTCAAACAAAGCTTCACAAACCGCTACTTCAATTTTAGACAAAAAAACCCTCAAACCCTTAATTGAACCTTCATAGAAGAGTTACAACAACAACAAAAAAAAAAACAAGTACTGCATACTCTACTTCGCCTTCTCTGAGTAGGAATTGAAGAATCGAAGAAAACAATACCCTTTCTTCAAAACTTTGACAACTTCTTCTCAAAACCTTAATCTTTCCCTTTAATCGAAGAAACCCTTCACTACCACTCACAAACCCATGTTAAAATCTTCAAAAATCACCCTCAAATTCCTAATTGAACCTTCACAAAAGAGTTAAAACAAAAAATCCATAATTACTGCGTACTCTACTTCGCCTTGTCTGAGTAGGAATTGGAGAATTGAAGAAAACAATTCTTCTATATTATTATTATTATTATTATTATTATTATTATTATTATTAGTATTATTATAAAAATTAATCGATAACTTTTTTGGTGCTGACGAGTTTTGAATTTTGGTCATCACTCGATGACTTTACCACTGTATTCAGATCATTGATTTGTCCAAATGCTATAACCAGCTCAATTTATTTATTCTCATGTCCCTTAAGCCGATGTTATAAAGGTTGTATTATAGAAAAGTTACTTCTACGACTAGGAAAATCATATTGCGGTTATGGAAGTTTTGACGAAATCAAGTTTTTTCATAGTCAAATCCTAGTCGTAATTTGTTATTTACGACTACAAGTTCATCAATTCTCATAAGTAATTTGTTGTTTACGGCTAGAAGTGCATCAATTCATAGCCATAGGTAGTTTAGAAACTGAAAATTGAATTCTAATTTTATCAAATCTAACCTATCTAAGCAATTAAAAACAATAAAAAATAGTTGGTTTGTCGATTCTTATAAAACAAAAATCATGGATGAAAGATTATATGATTGAGGTATTTCACCATATTGATTTATAATTCATCATTTTTTTCTTGGAGTTCATCCTTTTCATATCATTTGATGGTGAATTATGAAGGATAAAAAAAAAGAAATGATTAGTAAATTCAGTTGTTGTTTTTTGTAATAAATAGTTATTAGATTTAAATTTAGCTACAGAAGAAGGGTAATTGGACATTTATGATGTATAATCCTATTGATATTTTGGATATTTAAATCCTAGAGGAGCCTTTTCTTGGAAAAGAAAAAGAACACTAAAAAAAGGTTTCTTATAAGAAAGTGACTAGGACCAACTCTGATCCCCTAAACCTAGCACGTTGTTTGGTGGGGCCAACCGGATCTCAATTATCCGGACCCAAACCGGTATCGGCTGATTACGTTTTGGTTCCGAATCCTAACATTGGAACCGCACTTTTAGACTCGTACCCGCTGGATAGAAGCCAATGATTGACTAAAATCATACAATTTTCTCAATAAACCCAAATCCATATTTCAGTAAAATATCCTCTGTCTGTCATTTAGATTTTTGTTTTAATGATCTGATCTGAGGATTGTTGTATTACTGAAAGTGTTGTTGTTCTGTGTTTGTTTGTTTGTTTGATTGGAGAGACATTGAAAATGGACTTTAACATGGCTGGTGTTAAAGAAGAGACAGAGATGGATGACTCTGATTCGGTAACTGATATAACTATGGAGCAAGCAAGAAATGGGAAAGATATTCAGGGAATTCCATGGGAAAGATTGAGTATAACAAGGGAAGAATACAGAAGAACAAGACTTGAACAGTATAAGAATTATGAAAATATACCTTCATCTGGAGAAGTCAGTACTAAGGTTTGTTATTATCTGTTTACATTGAACCTTGTTTAGAATGAATAATTGTATTGAATTCTCAAGTATTTTAGATTGCGAAAAACAAATTGTTGAAGCTTAATAAGTATTGCTCATTGCTTTATTGAATTTTGATTTGTATTTATCTTTTGGTCTTATTTAGACATGTAAAGAAGTAGAAAAGGCGAAAACTATTACGAGTTTCAGTACAACACAAGATTGGTGAAGCCCACAATTCTTCATTTTCAGGTTAGTGGAAGATTTGCCTGATCTTCCTGTTCTCTCTGCAGTTTGTAGAATACCAACTGATTATTTACCCTATAGGTTTGTAATGGTTTCTTTTCCGTCATATCGATTTATTCACGATTATGATTTCCGTTCAATGTCTTAGGATACTGGCAGCGTAATATATGTTTGTCTATTTTTTTCCTTGGGATGAAACTTATTTTCGCAATCTTATCATAGTTTTGGTGTGACCATATGCCTAATCTTAATTGAATGAGTGCATCCTGGCTTGCCTGAATGATCACAATAGCTTTTTGTTCTTTACTGGTAACTCGGTACTCCCTGTGAGGTGAAGATTTGGGTTGATAAATAACTTCGTAGTTGGTGTGCATATGCTTGAGTTTTACTGCAAAACATGGTGATTTTTTATATATTTTTTTGCAGTTGAGGAACTTAGTTTGGGCCACTTCAAAACATGATGTATATCTCATGTCTAACTATGCAGTTGTTCATTGGTCTACTTTATCTGGCAACTCTACGGAGGTCGTCAATTTTTCAGGAAATGTAGCACCTACTGAGGTTAAAATTTAATATGTTTAATGTAGATGTTAAGTTATGAATTTGATCATTGTTTACCCTCCATTGTTTCATTTATTTTACTTTGACTTATCTTGATCTGTTCATCTTGGAGTGATGTCGACTTAACAGTTGTCTAAATGAGTCATATTATTGGTTATTTAGAAACACCCAGGGAGCTTGCTAGAAGGCTTTACGCAAACTCAGATCAGTACGCTTGCTGTGAAGGACAAATTGCTGGTTGCAGGGGGGTTCCAGGGAGAACTCACTTGTAAGGTGAGTTTTGGTCTTGTATCGCTTCATTTCACCATTTACTCAGAATTTTGTTACTTCTGTGGTTGGTAGTGCCTTTTTGTGTGAGACAATTCAAACACATGAAGAAGACTATCCACTTAGGTTCTTATTTGCCAGTATACTTAAATAAACGCCACTAATTTGGCTTCCTTTGGGGGTGTTCTGTTACTTCCTTTCTCATTGTCGAGTTTCCATGCTGCAGCAATTAATTCAGCCGGGGGTTAGCTTTTGTACCAGAACAACATATGATGATAATTCAATTACAAATGCTATTGAAATATATGAACACTTCAGGTAAGCGATTTTAAATTGCCATGTATCGGGATATTACAATTTTTGTATAAAGAGTTGAAAGTTTGAAATTATTGCAGTGGTGGATCTCGTTTCTTGACATCCAACAATGATTGTGGTGTTCGAATATTTGATATGGAAAGATTTCATCTTCTGAATCACTTCCACTGCCCTTGGCCAGTTAATGTTAGTGCTCATTACCAAGTTTTCTTGTAACTTTCTATTTATCTCATTCTTGCATGCTTTGTTTTTCTTACACCAATTCCCTATTTGCAGCACATATCTATGAGTCCAGATTGCAAGTTAATTGCGGTTGTGGGAGATCACCTTGATGGTTTACTTGTGGATTCGCAAAACGGAAAGGTAATTCATCGTATTATGGGTGATAAAGACCTTTCAGACTCTCCTTGCAAATCCTTTTTTCCTGCACATTCACATAAATCATTAAACTCGAAGATTTTACGGATAATCTGAAACTGTAATTTGATTATGCAGAAAGTATCTTCATTAGTAGGTCATCTAGATTATTCATTTGCATCGGCATGGCATCCAGATGGCCTCATCTTCGCGACAGGAAATCAAGACAAGACATGCCGAGTTTGGGATATTAGAAACTTGTCATCGACATTAGCAGTGCGTAAGGGCAACTTGGGTGCTATCACATCCATCCGTTTCTCATCAGATGGACAGTTCATGGCAGTAGCTGAACCTGCCGATTTCGTGCACATCTACAGTGCCAAGGGGGATTACAATAAGCGGCAAGAGATAGACTTCTTTGGGGAAATTTCAGGAATATCGCTTAGTCCTGATAACGAGTCTCTTTTTATAGGAG
>JAJJMC010019063.1:15254901-15296912 GCA_023531435.1 Papaver californicum
GACTTTATCTGCTCTGCGTCAGTATCCATGTGTCATCTGCACCATTATTGATAGTTCTGTGGTTCTCTCCTGCCATGTTTGGTTGACAACAGCACTCCCATTAAACCCAAATTGACATCTTTATGAATGTTTGGTGTTGCCTTTTTGCCTTCTTCTTTTCTTTTCCGAAACTCAATTAAGAATCATTTTTATCGAAAGTGTTTTAAGTTATTGGTGGTCTACCATATGATGACATTACAATTTTGAAATTTTAATATCAAATGATCTTTAGTAAATGCTAAATGAGAAGTTGTTCAATCTCTTTTGCCAACGAGTTTACATGTACGAGAAAATTCCTATAGCATATTTTAAACAAAAAGACCTCTAAAGGTCACTTAATACGTTACAAGCGCGGTATAAAAGAGCAAACAGCTGCGGGCATACATCTGCATCCATTCCTGGCCCAAACAGTATTATACTAATAAATCAGCTACGTGCGGTTTTCTAGTTTATGGTAATGGCTATTCCATGGCGTACATTGTAGTCCATTCTCTGGCAGTCTTATCATACTGGTCTCTGTTGGTCCTATACATTGCAGAGATTGGATTTGAATTGTAATCTCGTGTATCTGGATCAGTAAGTATCGAACAAATTGACAGTAACGTTTTGACGATAGTGAGAGCTGGAGTCCACTGCTTTTCGCGTAATATGGAGAGCTGAATGTTACCGGACTTGTCAATGTTTGGATGAAACACCTGCCAGCATTCCAATTCATACAAAATTCACTTAGCTGCTACTAATTTGGTGGTGAGTGATTTAAATTGCACAAAAAATTGATTTGCGAACAACTAAAATAACAACACTCTGACAGCAATCTTATAGGTGATCATCAGTTCTTACCTTAGTTGTAAATTCGATTATCGGCGGCTTGAAAGGATAATCAGATGGTAAGACGATAGAAAGGAAGAAAACACCACCTTCGAATGGGCAATCTGATGGCCCCATTATCACGCCGTTCCATTTGAATAAATCGTCATAATTATTATGATGAGCAACAATCGGACCAGCACTGCAGTGACTAGGTGGGTGTCTATCTCTAAGAATGTGTTTGAGCTCGTTTTTTATTCTCGTCCGGGCAGAGCATCCCAACCCGAACGAGAATGAAAATGAGAACTTCTTATTTTTTGTAGATGTTGTTTTGATTTTATCAGCTGCTTCCAACGAATGCACTTGAAAACCCATTTTAGCTATACACTATTTGAGAAACATTGATCCGCAATATAGCTAGAGTACTATAATGCAAATGAAATGAAGAGGCACAACCGAGAACTATCTATATAGTATGTTTGGAAACTCTTAACTAGTGGTTTTGGAATCCATATCAGCCTTGCAATTTTTGAGGCTAGATAAAAGAATGGGGTTCACAAGTGGAATGCACGTCTGCGATCCAACCGCACTCGGTATAAAAGTGCACATAACAAATAGTGTTTGTTTAGCTAATTCTAAATTCGTACAGCACAACAACTAATTTAAGTTAAAGCACTCAGCACCAAAAACTGTTTGATTCTTTAATTTTCCTTGACGTCTTGAAAGAGGTGGGAGTTAGTCAGATAAAAGAGTGTGTGTTTGAAATAGCTCAAAGGAGAAAGATGCACAGTACAATTAACGCAACATCATTAAGCCAATATACTCAAGCTCAAAGTGGGAAGCTGTAAGACACTTATACAAGTCTTGCAATTTTGAAGGTTAGCTTTTTTATCCCGGTAAGTAGTATGCTGATGGATTGAAATATGTCTTGACCCAGCTGGTAATTGAAATTGAGCAATAGCATCCACGCAAATTTGTTCGTCTAATGTTTTGGCAGGTTGACCATCGCGTGATATAACACAAAATTATGAACAATCAGCGGTCGAGCAATCACCAGCCATTGTGGTTCTTAGCGTTTTTATACAATTTTGCATTGATAGTATACATTACGGTTTTGGCTTGTCCTATAACCGGAACCAGAGGTGAAGATAGGATTGTAAGGGTAGGCAAAATCGTGCTATGGGTGGGTAAATAGAGGATAAATACAATGTGGAGGTGCGCTTGTGATTAGAGAACCACCATAAGAGGAACAATGTGATGAAGAAGAGACGGACGGAGAACAATTTGTCGATCAAGACAAAGGTAAAGAAATTGTTGTTGCTTCCACTCAACCTCAAGTGAAGGAAAAAAAGACAAGGAAGAAAACATCACCGAAAGGCAAGCATATTCCCAAAGGCAAAGACGTGTTGTTGCCTAAGAAGAAGAATGAAAGACTTTGGGGTGAGGCCCCAGACAGGTCTGCAATATTATTTGGCTATCCGCATTCATGGAGTTCCAAAGTTACTGAGACTAGGGTATTAATCTAAAAACTTCTCTTGTTTTGTTAAATTTCCGTTTGTTTAACTTCAAGTTATAACTTGTTAGTACGATTTTGATTAAAAAAGATTGTTTTTATTCTTTGTAGGATCATACACAGGCCGTGAACAAATTGGTTCGTCAAAGGGCTCAACATTGGTCGTTAGATGAAGAATGTAAAGTTGTCCGTGTTCTTGTAAATGGTACAGGGTTAGCTCCCTGAATTACCAATTCTATGTTGGAATATGACAGTGTTACCTGCACATCCTTCAAGGAACGTTATTGGCCTGAAACCGATACGTTTCATCTCCCATTCGGCGAGATGACAATAACGCCGGATGATGTCAAGTCAATTCTTGACTTAAAAGTTGAAGGAAAAGCCGTGTATGAAGATTTTGACAACAACAGGTCTTAGAGTGATCTCTGTGTCCTTGTTAAAGACACACTTGGATGGGAGAAGACAGAAGCCAAGCTAGAGTTTAAACTGGCTGCTGGAGATAAACCGGGTGAAGTTCCGAAGAAAGGTTTAGGTATGACCAAGAAGATCTTGTTGCGTAGTCTGAGTGATAAGTTTGGAGGAACCCTGCAATTGGAAAAGGATGGGGTCGTCATAGATGAAACTAGAGTTATGCGTACAGCCAGGGCGTATCTGTTATATATGCTTGGTACCATCTTCTTCGCTGACAACTCAGGAAATAAGGTCAACGCTCACTTTCTACAGTGGTTGAAGGATCTCCTGAAGACGCATGAGTATTCATGGGGAACTTCCACCCTCGCTTACCTGCTTTCCAACCTTAGAAAAGCTTCGAGGGTTAGAGGTACTGAGATTGCCGGGACTACTTGTCTTCTTCAGGTAATTTATTGTTGGAATTTCAATGTTTAACTTCAAATTTTTTTTGCGCATTATCTTATATTAATATTTATTATCTTTATAGGCATGGGTCTATGATCACCTTCCGATCCTGGCTCCTAATACGGAGTGGAGCGGTGATTTTACTGGACCTACAGGAAAGAAATTCATATTCACCGGTACTCAGTCAAAGCGTAAAGAAGTACAGATAACAAAGAAGAGAAGTGAAAATGATGTTTTCACCTAGAAGATGTGGTGTTTGATCCTAATGTGAAGATTGACATAGTTGATGATGGAGTAGTAGAAGATTTATGTCAATTCTCGGACGTGGCAGGCTACAACGGGCCTTTGTACCATCCGTTTGGGTTCGTGATGTGCAACCCTAGTCGAACTCTCCGCCAATATGGCTATATCCAAACCAAGGTAACAATCAAAGCCTTTAAATTGTGTGTGAATGGCTCCATGATAGAAGGCCCAAGCATCGTGCTCAACTACATCCCAACGCCTTCGGTCGCGGTTTGGAACAACCGCCATAAACCGGAATACCAAATCCAAAGGGAGGAGGTAAATCCATCTCCGGGCACAAAAGAGGCTGTAGAAGATTACTTGGATTGGTATCGCCATTTTGGTCATCTAAATGTGATTAATATTGATCAGGAATCTATGAGAATACTTCAAAGGGGTCAAGGAAACAACAAAGGAGATGGTCTCAGTGATGTTTGGAAAAAGGCATATTTTAACTTGGTACGTAAATCACTTATGTTATTAATGTTTTTAAGATTTATTACTAAAGACTAAACCAATATTTGTTTTCATATGTGAATAGAAAAAGAAAGCACTTGCATTGGCAGAGTCTATGACTCCATGCATAAGTAGAGGTGATGTAATGACGGTTGAGCAACAAAAGAATCTGCAACACAAAATGAGGAAGCTTCATAAATCAAACGAAGATGAGACAGTGCGAAGCTTAAAGAGGAGTAGAGTCGATATAAGAGGTGTGAATACTAGCCAAAGAGAGCCACAACCTAGTGATAAAGACACACATGATGAAGCCGAGGATGTGCAAGGTGGTGCTCGTACTGGTGGCGGTCGTGTTGGTGCTCGTACTGGTGGCGGTCGTGCTGGTCCTCGTACTGGTGGCGGTCGTGTTGGTGCTCGTACTGGTGGCGGTCGTGTTGGTCCTCGTACTCGTTGTAGCACGAGCAAAAAAAGAGTTTGTCATGGTGATCGACATACCCCTCCTCATTCTCCTTAACTCTACGTTGATTCTAAAAATTGCGTCAAACTTATGGGTTTTTTTTTGTGGGTGGATTATAACTTTTTGCGACAATATTCATATCTCAATTTAGTTAGAATGTATGAGAAAGTTTTTATCTTAAATTGTTCTAGCTAAATTTCATGTTTTATTTACAAAAATTTCAAGTTGTATGAAACTATCCATGGCAAAACGTTTACATATGAGGATTGCTATCGTATTTTGGAAAAAAAGTACCTATCATGATTTCATCCTATATACTTAAGTGTAATCATCTAATGATCTATTTTATTTTATTTCCTTTAGTTCTTCCTTTAATATAAAAAATAAGGTTTTTGCCTACTATTCTATTTCATTAGTTATGCCTTTAATTTAATCAGAATTCTCAGAGTTGTAAAAAACAATACCCCAGGTTCATTTACGGTTGGGACGCAAGTCCATACCCAACCGTAGACCAGCCAAAAATCTTAAAGAACGACAGTTTTACGGTTGGGTTTTTGAATCAAAACCCAACCGTAAATATTCATGAACCCTCAAAAATAGTATTCTAGTGTTCGCGTTTTTTGGGGTTTTTGTTTGTTTGAATGACCGTATTTACTTTAAATCTAGTAAAATTGAATGAATAAGTTTAAAAATTCGATTTTGAAACCCAAATTTGGAGTGAAAGGAAATACAAAAAATAAGGTTACAGGAACATTTACGGTTGGGTTGGGACTCAAAAACCCAACCATAAAACTGTAGGGAAAAAAATGACAGGTTTACGGTTGGGTCTAGAGGACCGTACCCAACCGTAAGACTGTCATTTTTTTCCCTACAGTTTTACGGTTGGGTTTCTGAGTCCCAACCCAACCATAATTGAATTTTTTGTTTCATTTTTGTAGCCCTTTTTGGTTTGAAAATAGAGCCGTTGGAACCTTGTACGACCCATTTTTCAAAAAAGAGCCGTTACACATCTTTTTTATGAAGGAAAAAAAGGAGACTGGTTGAGTACATATCAAACCCATCTTTTTTTTAAAGAAATTGCACCTTTCTTTTACAACAATCATCTCTAACAAAACTATTACTCTAATATACTAGATTATGGCTCAACCTGGGGTTCAAAATCCTGATTTTACTTTGGATAAAGATTTGTGTATTTGCCGCAACTATGTATTATGTTATCCAAAAAGAGGAGAAGAACGAAGGCAAGGTGGTATAATGAGTTAGAGTTATTGGCAAACAATCTATGAAAACTTTTGTTCTGAAACCGGCAACCCTTATAACCATGACCACGTCAAGTTGATTTGTCGATATGGCATTATAAGCCGATAAGTCCAAGAATTTATGGCATTAGTTCGTATTATTGGTCAACTACGACTTAGGGGTGAAACCGAAGATGAGGTTTTAGAGAGATCTATTCAGGAATGGAGGAGATGGAAAATATGACCCTTTCTATACCTACCTCATTACCACATCCTAAAGGATTTTTTGCTCACTCGCAAACCTATTTATTAGTACTTTTGTAATGGCATATGGTTTTGTTGGTGGTAATTTAAATTATCTATGTAATACTTTAACGGTCTAATGGGTTATAATGTGGTCTAACTAATAAGAAATGGATTTTTATATTAATTGTGTATTTTCAGGCACATTTACGGTTGGGGTTAGAAGGTCGAACCCAACCGTAAAACTGGATTAATCCACAAATTACTATGAGTCAGATATATGGTTGGGTTTGTACGGTCCAACCCAACTGTAAAACTGCCTTAATCCCCAAAGTTGTACCAAGTTATATTTACGGTTGGGTTTGAAAGGTCGAATCCAACCGTAAACTGGCCTAATCCACAAATTTTACTACGAGACAGATATACGGTTGGGTTTGAAAGGTCGAACCCAACCGTAAAATATAACAAATAATTATTACAAAATACTCTATTCATATTTTGATTCCTCCAAAATACATATGATATTGTCACTACCAATATTACATTTAGTCAATATGTTTATATTATCTTTCCGACTCCGAATCAGGAACAATTTGTGCGGAGGCTTCCTTCGATAGTCGTAATGCGGTCCAAAGTTCAAAACTTTGCTCGAACCGGTTACACCAGGATCTGGAGACTGCGCAGTTGTATCCAACCCTTAATGGGGGTAATGGGCTTCCTTCTTTCAACTTGAGACCGACAAAATGGCACATTTGCACCATCCCCATCACACATCTTCTCTTAGCCAATTCTTCGACAAAGATTCTTCTTGTTGGTGCAAATGTAAGACTACATCCAAGTGAGATATAATGGATGACGCAATTGAAAGCGTTGGCGAGGATTTGGCCACATATTGGCATGGTCATCCAATACTCGCTTGACAAATTCTTGTTGCCTATTAAATGCCTTTCGAATGCAATGAACTTCTCGTTCAACAACGACTCTTCTTCTCCCGGTTCACTCATCACTGACTTGTATAATCCGGGTAAGAACGTAGTTCAACCGCGGCCCTATGCCTTACATAAGTGCATTCGTCCCAACCTAACTCTTTTGCTCCGCTAAATAGTCAAACTTGTTCGATGAATACATGGTAACCACAATTACCATCACCAGCAACATCGTCGGTGGCCTTTATGTATTCACGAACAAAATTCGGAAAATATAACAAATAATTTTCATATATAATGTGCTCGGTTCGGACGATTTTACCATTCTCATTTCTTGAAAAATTAGATGGTGCTTGTATCAATCCTCTTGCAACCCGGATCGTATGCGGCTCTTCAACCACTAATGTATTTCCTTTAACATTTTCTTTTCTTCTTGCTAATTCTTTGATACTAACTCTTCTTGAGTTTGGTTGTGCGGGAGCTTTTATCGACTCTTTTTTAACACTTGATGGAGTCATTTGTGTCTCTTCAACTACTCGTTCATTTTTCTTCACCTTAACTATGCTTCTTGATTTTTGTTTGGAACAAAATATCAGACCTTTTCCCTTGGCACCAACTTCCATTGTTGAACTCTCTTGAGAGGGAAGCGCGGGACCTTTTCCTTTACAATCTACTAGGCTTGGTCCTCCTTGTTCCGTTTGACTTCTTCTTCGTTTGTTTCTACCTTGAACATCATCCTCCTTCTCATCCTCCGCTTCATATTACTTTTGCAAATGCTCAAAACCCGAAGGTTCTCTTTTCTTTGATTCTTCCAACAACTCCCTAGCTTTTTTTCGTACCACGGCCCTCTTTTCTTTCGTAGAAGGCCTACCCTTTCTCTTCCTTCTAGTTGGTTCCTAGAAATCGTACCTTATGTGTGGAAACACGAAGTTACTCAACTTACTCAACCATATTTGCCTTTGCGCGTGATTTAATGTGTCGTAGTTCTCGGCTAGATCTTTTCCAATGTTGGTATCGGCAAACAATCCACCAAAATCTTGCTCGACGATGGGTTCATTGAAAGACAGTTGTTGCCAAAACGGATCAATATCTTGAATTGGGATCACACCGTTTTCTTCGTACTTGGCTATCATATGCCGGCGGGGAAGTCCCAAACTTGACATGTTAGGACAAGCACACTTTTCTTCTCCGTGCAAGTTGCCCAACCTATAATGCTTAACTTCGTACATTATCTTCTCAATTGCGCAATGCGACACCTTATAAGAAATTCCTTCGAGCCATGGGTCGTCTTTATAAATGGTGTGTTTTCTACAACGTTTTTTTTTTTGAAAAGTTCCTTAACTCTATCAAGATCACGGAGGAAATAATCGTGCATCGCTTCGAAGACCGTAACAAACCCACCATCACAACTATGAAGCTTCTTCTTCATTCGGTTGTGAGATGACTCCGCGGTACTTGTAGCTTGGTTGTCAAAGTGCTTATATTGGTTTGTGAATGCCGCTACAAACTTCTCTTTGTGCGGATTCAACCAATGGTCCATCAAATACTTCAGAACTCTTGGATAATTTCTCCAATGCAAGCATAACATATGAACATTTTCTTCATAATTTTCCTTGGTGATAGACCATGTCAAAGCGTCCCATTCACTTTCGAAACTAGCCCATTTTAGTTCCGCCAACTTGTCATCCTCCTCGAATTTTTCTTTGGCCTTTTCTTATTGGGGTAGCGGTAATTTCTTAATTCTATCCATCTCGCTTTTCTTTGTTGGCCGAGTAATCGGTTTGCACTTGGTTTGAATACTGTTCCACAAGTGGAACGTGCAAAGAAGATTATGAGCATCCGGGAATACCCTTGATATGGCATTCATCAAGGATTGTTCTTTGTCGGTGATAATCACCTTAGGGGTATATCCTTCAACATAGAATAATTTAACTTGTTCCAATGCCCACACATAGCTTTCTTCGAGCTCGTATCTCAAGAAGCAAAAGGCAACACTAAACGGGGACTTGGTAGAAGTTTTGCTGATAAAATTCAAGACCGGGAGCTCATACTTGTTAGTTTTGTACGTGCAATCCATTAGAAGCACTTGATGGGAGCATTGTGCTAACTTCATAAACTCGGGATGAGCCAATATAATATGCTTTATTTTTTTTATTCTCATCTTCTTCATGGAACATGGTGTAGTTGTGCTTCTCCCCCAAGTACATAAGTTGTCGGATTTGGTCCCTTTCTTTCTATTTCTCACTGTTCAACTTGGCTTTGGCATTGTAGATTGTCTCCAATGTGGAGACATTCTTTGGGTTATTTTCTTCAAGTGTCCGAGGATATCAATGGGTTTCACTCGCTTTTCCGTCATTATGTCGTCTACGATGACCTTTTCTTCCTCGGTGAGCCGTGCCGCATAAGGATGCATTAACAAAGTCTCCGGTGGTAGGTGGTTGTGACGACCACATACAACTCTAGATAAGAACAACTTCTTCTCCTTGTTGGTCTGAAATTGAAGCTTGCAAGGACATCCCTTCTTCTTAGTGAAAGTAGTTTGCTTCCTCTTCGTCTTTCCTACATACTCGGTACCCTTCTTCGCATGACTTGTATAGAATCCACTACACTCAGAAACCATTTGAAAGCGGTTGTCTTTAGTTTGACGGTTACAAACTATCGCACACATAATTAACTTGCCATGTTCTCTAGCCCATTGCTTTGCATCATCTTTTTTTCCCATGTCTACATGGTCCGAGAACACAAAGTTATAAAAAAAAAAAAACTTAGCAATATTGTCCAAAGGAATTAACAACTTATCTATAACCTACCAAGTCGTTCAAATAGTGATCCGTAGTATCTCTAGTTAGAACATCATTTCGAGGAGGCTGAGCATACATAGGGTGAGGTACAATCTCGAGATGAACAAAAAATATCAAGCATTAGGCAACAAAACACTAGAAAGTATAACTTTACGGTTAGGTTATGAGCATCAGACCCAACCGTACGGGAGATTACGGTTGGGTTGTACCTTCGAATCTAACCGTAAAAATAAAAGAAAACATACATAATTAACTACGGTTGGAATCAAAAGTCGAACCCAACCGTAACTAGTGCAATAAATACCATGCACATAATGAGTTACGGTTGGGTCGGTGTTAAACACCCAACCGTAAAACTGTTACGATTGGGTTTTCCGCCTTGAAAGTACGGTTAAGGTTAGGTCCGAGAAGAAAACCTAACCGTAACCTACCCTGAATCACAAAAAGTATCATACTTTTTTACGTGATTTCATCAAATTTGAGCCATAAAAGACCAAGAGTTTAAGTTAGAGGTATACCTGACTACTCTCGGCAATTGAATCTTCACTTTGACGGCTAGTTTCTCCATTTGGTTGAGATTCACCATCACAACTTTGAGTTAAAACCTCTCTACCATCCAAGAGATCATACATAGTTGGGTCTCCATCAATGGGTATGTAAAATTTTGTTTGGTTATCATACAAGGATTCACCCACCTCAAATTTGTCACTAGAATCACTCATTTTGGTTGAGTAAATCAAAATTTAGGGCTTTTCAAAAAACTACCAAAAAGTCTCTTTTCTTTCTTCTACTTTTTCTTCCCACCAAACCAAAACAAATAAAAATATGATTTATGCATTAAAACAAAATCTGGGATAAAGGAGATGAAGATGAGCATTTACGGTTGGGTTTGATTATAAATTCCCAACCGTAAATTATCCTGGGTAGTATTATGATTAGTATTTTTCTCTCGCAAATCCATTTCAAAAGACTTACTTTTTTGTAGTGTGGTTGATTATGAATTTGAACAATGCTTTTGTTTTTATTAGTTCTTTTTATGAATATGAATTTCTTAATATAACTTGAATGAATGGATTGTAGTTTCTTTTTTATTGTTAAGTGATTCAAGGTATAAATAGATGAAAAAACTCAACTCAGGTTTACTTAGGCTAGGTGTCCGCCAATTGTTTTTAATGAAAAAAGTATTAGGCAACAAAACACTAGATATACACATTTACGGTCAGAATATGAACATCGTACCCAACCGTAGAAAGATTATGGTTGGGTTTAGCCTTCGAACCTAACCGTTAATTACGGTTGGAAATCAAAAATCGAACCCAACCATAACTGGTGCAACAAATACCCATGCACATAATTCGTTACGGTTGGGTCCTATGCTAAAACCCAACCGTAAAACTGTTATGATTGATTGTTCCGCCATGAACATACGGTTACGGTTAGATTAGGATGAACACCTAACCGTAATTGTTAGTTACGGTTGGGTACGATGCTGAAAACCCCGTAAAACTGTTACGATTTGGTTTTCTACCATTTGGTTAGGATGAACACCTAACCGTAAATGTTGTCTACAGTTTGGTTCGACAAGAAAACCCAACCGTAATGTTCCCTGAATCACAAAAAAATTCATACTTTTTTACGTAATTTCATCAAATTTGAGCCATAAAAAGACCAAGAGTTTAAGTTAGAGGTATACCTGACTACTCTGGTTGAGTGAATCAAAATCTAGGGTTTTAAAAAAAATTACAAAAAATTCTCTTTCATTTCTTCTACTTTTTCTTCCCACCAAACCAAAAAGAAATTTTTTTTGATTTGATTTAGTATAAGATTATTTTAGATTAATTATTATTATCCTAATTTATAAGCTAAGTAGTTTTACTTATGAAAATATAATGGATAAGGGGTTTTTGAAATTCATACCTAGTGTCCCTATTTTGTCTTCACATGAAAAGCCCCTCTATTGGAATTGGAAGACCCTATATGAGGCTCGTTCTTCCAAATATTAATGCGTTACTTATAGCTAAACATCTATAAATACAACACAGAGAGAAATAAAAAACGAAAACAGTTCTTTTTTTCAAGTTTCTCTTTAGCATTCATTCATGGCTGCCAATAATCTCAAAAAATCTGTGTTTCTTACCAAAGCACAGCGTCAACAAGCAGCAGCAATTCAACAGTGTGATGAAGAACACGTTGTTGCTGCACAAAAACCCCCATCACGCCAAACCCTGACATTAATCATCGGAATCGTTCAACGAGACATTCTTCTCCAAGTACTACTGATCATGAATGCCGCCACCACCACCGTAGAGACAGAGAACGAGATCCAGAGAGAAGAAAAAGTGAAAGAGAAGTAGAAGATGAGAAAAGATCTCGAAAAAGAATTAGAGAGCAAGTAGAGAAAGAGAAAGATCTTGAAGCGATCAAAGAAAAATATTTGGGTACTGCTAAGTGTTGGGCGCATTAATCAAAATGAAGAAAATTCAAATAAACAAAAGTTATTGATACTTAGCTCTTTTGTATTGGAAGTGATCGTTTTAACGAAACGGATAAGCTCCCCAGATCTCCGCAACAGAAACATGGTAAAACTTTGGAAAACAGAGTGATCCACGTGTTCAACACGCTGTCCTTAAGACATTAGCGCCCGGCTACACCCAAAAGTGATGCTATAGCCTCCACAGGGCGGATGCCTCCAGGATAAAACACCCTACTACACCTACTACTAGCATATGCAGTAGATGCTTAACTTGAGCTTGGCAACTCCGAAAAAATCCTTAAGGAAAATCTCGAAAACTTGAGAAACATAATAAAAAAAATTATTATTCTTTTGGTATCTCCAAAAATATGGAGAAACCCTTTTTCCTTGGATTCTCTCTATAGGTTGAGAAAAGCTTGTTTATATAATAACCTAGTACAGCATAAGAAGAGGGGTCTCCCCGATGTGGGACTAATAAGTTTATATATTATATTAAAACAATTTAAGATTGGAAACTCCCCGATGTGGGACTAATAGTTTTTCCATTCACAAAAGAAAACAAGAGTTTATTTATTTTCTTAAAACCTTAAAATTATATTTTATATATATATTGTTTTCCAACAATCCCCCACATGAATGAAAAACCTCAGTAAACATGAAAAAACATATAGATCTTGGTAAATCAACACCTCAATCCACGGCCGTGCGTATTGAAGTCATACTAGCCATTCCAACGTCCTATCCTCCACACAAAAGCGTGTTGACCCCAAGGTCATACTATTGATTGCATAAATCATAATTGTATAGAGAGCTTTCATCTTTAGTTTCCCATATATAGTGGGGCTAAAGGTTCCGTTCACCAAAGTGAAAATTAGTCAGTGATCCAGTGACCCTTAGGTCCTAAGTATCAGCAATACCAAGACCATAAAAAACAACAACATAAAACTCAGTTTCTCAAAATGAATTAAATCTCGATAAAAAATGAAAATCACATAAAACGCAGGAAATACCATTTTAGGAGAGGTGTCCATGAGGTCTTGAACCTTTGCTTAGTGAGAGATTACCGGAACTACTTGCTAGAGACATTGAACGCGATGTCTTGAACTGTTAGCGTTTGGTGTAATTCGTGATAACAACCATGCATGATATCTCCAAGGTGCTGCCAAGCTCGTGTCGTTGTGCTCATTTTGGCCCTGAGCAAATATCTCGTTTCTCAGAATGCTCTAGAGAATCAGCTTATATTCTCATAAGAAGCGGCCCACTTCCTCATTCAGATAGGTGAGTTCTATCAAGAGTGTTACTGCTACACCCCACTTCAATCTTAAATTAAAACTATATAACTCATTAAGACTTCTTAAAAGTCATCCTTCACATGCAGTCACACTATCACAACAATGCACCATAGGGAGGGACAGAGAATGTAATTCTCTTGATAGTGCATACCTTTAATTACCACAAATTAGTTGTCTCATTGAACCTTGATCTTGGGATCTCCAGTCACTAAGGTTGAGTGTCCTTCATGGTAATTTTATTTCTTGAGCTTAAAGTCCCATCCCCCTCGATGTAATAACAAACTATCTCTCTAGATTATCCTTCCGTCAAAGGATCCACTGATTTTTCTCTTGACTTCACTAAGTCTACAAAAATAACTTCACTAGAGAGTAGTTGTCTTACCGAATTAGCCTTCTCTAGGAGGGGAACAACAGCTGGAAACGGCTGCTAATACCCCGTAGGCTGAGGAGCAATGAGTTTGTCTAGACTTTTCCATTGCTCATTTACTTTAGACTCACATAGTCAATTGAGCTTCAGCAGTGGTGGCCACAGGCTTCAGTCACAGAGGAATACCCAACAAAAGAGTTCTAGCAATTCATCTTCCTCTTATGTTTTAATTTAAGCAAAACGAACTCTGATTTCATTTTAGTCGAGTTCTTCATATTTGTTGGAGGATTTCCAACTAAGTATACATCTTAAGAGAGTACACACATAGGCTAAGATTCTCCAAAACCTGAAATCACAACATCTCTTAAGGTCAGTGTAATATGTATCATGCACATACACAATTTAAAATGTACCTCAGGTACTTCAAATTTCTGATCAGATCATCCCATTAATTCTTCTGGGATCACAAGTATATTTGTACACCTAATTTACTGTACATTTACAACACACATTAAACGCATCGAGTTTTACAAAGACCATTCCCATCAGAATTTCTTCTGGTTCCAATGAACTTTTGGATCATGCTTGTCTACAACAACTTAGTCTTTCAATCAAATCACAAACATCACATGTTTTCTAGTGGTTGTAAAGCATATAAAGGCATACACAAGATACATGTACTACTTACTAGTACGGTCATTACATCTTCCTCCAAAGGTTGGTGCAATATATATCACATATTTGAAATTAACTATGTACCTCAAGTATCCCAATTTTCTGGTCTTGTGATCAGAGCAACCCTGTAATTATCCTGGATAAAATGGAAAACATGCACACATATTTTACAACACACATTTGACAGAAATTATATCATCAAAATTTGATTTTGGTTCTTTCTGATCCTCTAGACCACTTCAACAACATATTAGTTTCCTGTCAAACTTTAAACAACAAAAAATTGTTAGTGGTTGTAAAACACGTAACAAAGGCATGCTAAACATATGCACCTTCAATTTATTTAGTGTAAATACACTATCAAATTCATTATTGTACATCACTAGTATTCATCATCATCACATAATAATATTTATAGGTCATTGACTTACATCTTGGTTCAGGTTAAGTATATGTAGGTGTAATCAGTTAGTACCCCTAGCGCTAACCAAACCCTTAAAGTTTGTCCACCTTTGACTAATCATTTATGTATAATGTCTCAACATCCATCTAATGTAGCATACTGAAAATAATGGCAAACAATGCCTGATGTAGTAATTTTAGAGTCATGTGAGTATGTGCCAAGAGATCACTACTTTATTCTCTAACAACAATTTCACAAAATCAAGTCTCTGTCTGACTTATTCAATCTCGTGTGAGAACCCGACCTCAGAAAACTATTGTCAAGAACTCAACATCCTCAACAATAAAATTTACTTTAGTTAAATGTTTTTAGCTTCAAAACTTTCAAATTATCATACTACAGTTTTGGTGATCATATGCAATGATTTTCTAAAGAAGTCGACTCTTCATTCTCACCTTAGACCCCCACAATTGAGCTCTACAGGGTAGGGCACATATAAGTCTAGGGTGTTCTATGAATCTACTTGAGAAATCAAACAAACACTTGTTTCCATCTTATACCCCACAGTTGAGACATAAGGCCCCCCACAATTATCAGGATTTCTCAACATAAGAAACTACAATTATGTATCATTTAGGTTGCATCTAACTAAGACACATCATATAATGGTACTCTATACCAACATTATGATTTAACATGGTCATGTATTCATTCTCAATTCATTGACGATTTTCCCTTTTGTCTACTGTTGTCTTGTTCTATTAAGCTTACACTCAAAGCATCACAAGACCATATTTCCAAGTATAACATTTCATAGTAACTTAGGTAGATAGCATTTGACACTAGTTTTAATTCGCAATGCACATATTGAGAATGATATCATAATCTGATTAATGTCCATACCTGACAGGCCTTGCACATCATTTACCTATTTCTTCAACTATTTTGATAGTTGAATTGTTCATGAAAATGCTTTTAATCTTTTCCATTCCTGGTAGAAGACAAAACATGCCTTTTCTGGAGCACACGTTCCAGCACTTCTGGCATTTACCAACCAATTCTTTTATCATCTCCACTGAAAAGTAAAATTACTTAACACAGTAAGAATGTCAATTGTTCCATTCAAATTTGAATATACAATTCTCTTATTCCGAGGAGATAAGCACACAACTAAAGAAAATATAAGTTATCAGATATTAACACTAAATTTATCATTCAACTTAAGATGATAAAACTTCTGACCAACTAGGATTCAAAAAATTGGTTGATACTTTCATTCGTCATAGGTAATATAAAATTATCAAGATATTATAAGTGGTCATCTTATCAAAATATTTATTGCGAACACATAGTTATCAAGTTACTTAAGTCTCTCTTCACATTAGACTATCACTATCATAAGTAAGTAACAAAACTTGGTAATAAAAACCCTAAACATTTTTTGTGTACATACGTATCAATTCAAGCACATTTGATCACTTAACCTTCTTGTTGCACTAGTTACTAAAATATACTTTATACCTCACTATCCATATGACTATGGTATACTAGTGTATTATGATTCTCATATTTTCAACGAAAGGTAACATATTCGAAATGATTTAGAAATCACCATAGAAATTGCTAATACACAATTATTAACCAATCATGTGATTCACGCCAATTGATACTACACAAAGCACATATAATCAAAGTGATTTATAACACAATGGATAACTCATACACAACTGATTTAACATCTTATTCATTAGCAACGTGATACTAATCTAACACATATAAGAGATTATCACTTTAAGTCACAAAAATCAATTCGTTACTTGCTCTAAGTTGTTTATGATAAATATTTCAACTAAATTGAAATCTCAAGTATATCATGGATAAAAGCACTCACTAGTACCGGTTTTTCATGTTATATCCAAGGTGAAAAGTACCACTGTAAATGGTTCCAAGATCTCATACTAATCTAGAGCTTAGATACAGTAATTGATATTCTGGACAAACATACGCAACGTTTTTACAAACACCATATCTCACAAACCACAATTCTGAATCGAAAAATAAAAAATGAGTTTTGAAGATAACATCTAGATCTACAAACTTCGTTCGAATCACAATTTCAAAAAACATATGGTTACCCCAGAAAAGCTAATTTAGTCAACAATATTTTTCTGAACGTCAGAATTTTTCAGGAACGTTTATCAGTTTTGTAAAATACCTAAAAAATACTTTTACAACTCCAAAAATTCTGAAATTTGGTGTGGGTAACTATCAAGATGTCTACTATATTCGGTTAAAAGGATTTGTCGAAATTCCTTCTAAGTTAAGAGATATACTCGAAACTCTACAGCTGACCAAAAAACTCAATTTTATTTTTCACTTCACAATTAATATCCTTTGTTTTCCAATATAATATCAACGGCAACGATTCACAAATCGAGCATTCATTTTTGATTACTACTAAAGCTAATGTCTTAAGATTGTTGGGCGCAATGATCAAAATGAAGAAAATTCAAATAAACAAAAGTTATTGATACTTAGCTCTTTTGTATTAGAAGTGATCGATTTGACGAAAAGGATAAGCTCCCCAGATCTCCGCAACAGCAACATGGTAAAACTTTGGAAAACAGAGTGAGTCACGTGTTCAACACGCTGTCCTTAAGACATTAGCGCCCGGCTAGTGATGATATAGCCTCCACAAGGCGGATGCCTCCAGGATAAAACACCCTACTACACCTATTACTAGCATATGCAGTAGATGTTCAACTTGAGCTTGGCAACTCCGAAAAAATCCTTAAGGAAAATCTCGAAAACTTGAAAAAGATAATAAAAAAAATATTATTCTTTTGGTATCTCCAAAAATATGGAGAAACCCTTTTTCCTTGGATTCTCTTTATAGGTTGAGAAAAGCTTGTTTATATAATAACCTAGTACAACTTAAGAAGAGGGATCTCCCCGATACGGGACTAATAAGTTTATATATTATATTAAAACAATTAAGATTGGAAACTCCCCGATGCGGGACTAATAGTTTTTCCATTCACAAAAAAAAAACAAGAGTTTATTTATTTTCTTAAAACCTTAAAATTATATTTTATATATATTGTTTTCCAACACTAAGAAACCTAAAATGCGAGTCATCAAACCTAGCGAGAAATTCCGCTTCAATTTCGATTGGGATACTACTGAAGATACTTCTAGAGATGTGAATTTGTTGTATCAAAACCCTCATGAAGCTCAACTTTTATTCGGTAGAGGATTTCATGCCGGTATCGACCGTAGAGAACAGAAAAAGAAAGTAGCAGCAATTGTAAACGAGATAGAATTGATTAGAAAAAAAAGGGATAATTAGGAAAATGCCCCAAAAATGAATACCCCATTGGGAAAATACCCCGTAAAATTAAAATGTTGGGAAAATACCCCACTATCACTTTTTCTATCCAAAAAGTCAATATCACGAGATTGACTGGTCAATATCTCGTCTGACGAGATATCATTTGCAGATAAAATTACAAAATTATCCTTCTCTTCTTTAAACAATTAGGTAGACACGTGTGGAGATCGTGTTTGTACACGTGTAAAAGAGACGGGCTAGATATCTTACACGTGTTAAGAAAGATAACACGTGTTTATGTGGTCGGGCTAGGGTTCAAACACGTTCATTTTCACTTTGTCTCTGCAAAAGAACAAAAAACCCTAGCCGCGCCCTCCATTCTTCTTCTTCTTCTGCTATGAACCTCCATTCTTCTTCTTCTTTTGATTGGCAGAAAAACCCTAGCCGTCACTTTTTCCATCTTCTTCTTCTTCTGCTATGAACAAAAAACCAGGTCTTCAAATCAATAGAACCCTAGCCGTTCTTCTTCTTCTTCTGCTATGAACCTCCATCTTCTTCTTCTTCTGCTATGAACAAAAAACCCTAGCCGTCACTTTTTCCATCTTCTTCTTCTTCTGCTGTTTACCAAAAAACCAGGTCTTCAAATCAATAAAACCCTAGCCGTTGTCGTTCACAGTTGGTGATGAACCCTAGCAGTCGTCGTTCTGCTCTTCATGTTCTTCAAATTTGAATGTTGGCGATGAATCCATTACAATCGAAGTAAGTCAGTTGAAACCCTATGATTATATTGCATTATTTAGTATGTTAATTTGATTTTCTATGGTTTTCAAAATTTGGTTTTTTTTTTGTTTTTTCTCTAAATTGGGGGTTTCACTGAATTTTTTCTTAAATTAGGGTTCATCAATTGTTTGTTTTTTTTTGTTAATTGTTGAAATTGAATGTTGAATGTTGTTAATTACAGAGTTTTTTTATGAAAAATACAAAAATTATCTGTCATGTGAATTTCTGTTTGTTGATGAAATTGTCTGTCATATGAATGTTGAATGTTGAATGTTGCTAATAACATAATTTTTTTATGAAAATTACAGAAATTGTCTGTCATATGAATTTTTATTTATTGATGAAATTGTCTATCATATGAATGTTGAATGAATTTCTGTTTATTGATGAAATTGAATGTTGATGAAACAGAATTTACACTTGTAATAGGGAGGCTTTATCTATTTATGTTATGTGTTTAGTCTGATTTTTTCCATACTCCTTGTGATAGTGTTTTCAACTTACATTTAACTTGTGCATTCTTATTATAGATACCTACGAAACAAGCTTCAATGTGAATAAGAAAGAACAAGGTTTTGCTCGCTTCATCAGTCTTAAGAAATTTCGAAAGTTGTATCTTTTCGGTGATACTTTTACAGTCGTGTTTCAATGTTCATACAACTGGCTAACTCAAGTATTCTTTCTCCTGACAAGCAAGTATATGTAGACTACAGTTTTTGCGTCGCAGGCCGAAAAGAAACTCTCAAGCGAGGTAACGATAAATAACCCGATGACAGAAAACTATTACTTACAAGAAGAAGATCTTTTTTGTTGTTGCATTAACACTGTTGGAGTATTTTGATCACATATGGTTTTCCTGTTGCCGCTCAAAGTTGGTTCAGTGCTTCGCAGACGAATCGGGGAACCCACAATTTCATTTCACTCAATAGACTCGAACACCCAGAATTTGGCTACCTAGTGGCTGATACATGCACATTCGAAATAATGGTTGGTGGTAGGCTTAAAGGATACTACCAAGGCTTAATGTAATAATGTGATAAAGGGGTAACTGATCAATCGTTTAGTTATCCATAGTATATTAGATCTGAGAAACTGAAAATTGTAAAGAAATTTTATGTTCTGTTAACTAGTTTTTGTATACAAAAATACAGTATATTTTTTACTGCATGAAATGCATGTACATGAAGCAACAACGGAATCTAACAACATATCTTGAGATAACCATTGGTAATGATGTTTGGTGGTCTTTTAGACATTGGTGTGTGTGTTTGTGTTTTTTCACTTTTTTCTGTATGTTTTGTGTATGTTTTGTTGGGACTTATAAGTCCAGGTGACTGTGGTATACAAGCCACTTTGGTGTGTACAAGTGATTTTGTGGTGTACATGTGACTCTGGTGTACAGGTGATTTGTGGTGTACAAGTGACTTTGGTGTACCGGCCACTTTGGTGTACATGTGATTTTGGTATACGGGTTCAGCAAACATAAGTGAATCTGTTAACTTAAACAGTTTTAAATATCAACCGTTCATTCATTGAGGCTGCCACGTGTCAAAATCCTGTGAACTTAGAAAGTAGAGGATACGGTAGTCATTTCTACAAAAGATTTGGGTATATTTACACAACTTTAATCCTCACCGTTCATTCATTGAGGCTGCCACGTGTCGAAATCATGAAGAAAAGGTAATTTTGTCTAAAATCCCACATGTGTGAACACACATGTGTGCCTAGTTTGACTACTTAACACCATTTGGATGGAAAAAATGACGGTGGGGTATTTTCTCAGCATTTTAATTTTGCGGGGTATTTTTCCAATGGGCTATCTATTTTTTTGGGCATTTTTCCAATTATCCCTAGAAAAAAGGATGGCGGTGTGCCTGAAGATGCAGCTGATCGTCTTTACGATACGTTTGATATGAAAATCCATCGGCATTGGTCTGACAAGAAATTGGAAGACATGACTGAACGAGATTGGCGAATTTTTAGAGAGGATTTCAATATTTCATATAAGGGTTCAAAAATATCAATGCCAATGAGGAATTGGCATGAGAGCAAACTGCACAGTACTGAGTTGTTGAAAGCTGTGGAGAAGGTTGGGTATAAGACTCCCTCGCCGATTCAAATGGCTGCGATTCCATAGGTTTGCAGCAGCGGGATGTTATTGGAATTGCGCAGACAGGCTCGGGGAAGACTGCTGCTTTTGTACTTCCTATGCTGGCATATATATCTAAGCTTCCCCCAAGACTGAAGAGAATGCGGATGATGGGCCATATGCTGTTGTCATGGCACGTACTAGAGAACTTGCACAGCAGATTGAAAAGGAAACTGTGAATTTCGTCATTACTTGGGTATCAAAGTTGCTTCTATAGTGGGTAAAAAATCTTATGAGGAACAGGAGTCTATGGTTAGAAAAGGTTGTGAAGTTATAATTGCAACTCCTGGACGTTTGGGTGATTGTTTGAAGAGGCGTTCTACCGTTCTGAAACAGTGTCATTATGTTGTTCTTGATGAGGCTGATCATATGATTGACATGAATTTTGAATCACAGGTCATGGATGTTTTAGATGCAATGCCTTCGAGTAATTTAAAGCCAGATAATGAAGATGAAGAACTTTATGCGAAACGTATTTACAGGACAAGTTACATGTTTAGTGCTACACTGTCGTCTGCCGTGGAGCGATTGGCTAAGAAATATCTGAGGAATCCTGTGGTGGTCACTATTGGAACTGCTGGTAAGGCTACTGAACTGATTACACAAAAAGTCACAATGATCAAGGAAACGGAGAAATTTGGGCAGTTACATAAAATGCTCATTGATCTACATGAGAAGATGGCTATTGTATTTACCAATACAAAGAAATCAGCCGATCTTGTTTTCAAATTTGGATAAGAATGGTTATCGTGTGACAGTTCTTCATGGTGATATATCGCAGGACCAACAGGAAAATAGTCTGGAGAGATTTATGAACAGAAGGTTCAATGTTCTTGTAGCGACAGATGTGGCAGCGCATGGAGTTGATATACCTGATGTTGCTCATGTTATAAACTATGACATGCCAGGAAACATTGAGATGTACACTCACCACATTGGAAGAACTGGACGTGCTGGGAAGACTGGTGTGGCGACAACATTTTTGACCTTGCATGACACGGATGTCTTCTATTATCTGAGACGGGCTGTAATTCAGAGTAACAGCCGTGTGCCTCCTGAGCTCGCAAGGCATGAGGCTGCAAGAATCAAGCCGGTGGATAGACCTCATAGGCAAAATGACGAGGGTTATTGATGATTAATTGCCTTCCGAAACTGATGTCAGATATTCTTTCTTCTTCTTTTCTGGGTAGGAAGACGATCATTTTGAATTTGTGTCTGTAATTCTAATATTCTTTATAATGTGAAAACGTTTAAAGCTACTTGTTTCGAAACTTCTTAATAACTTGTTTTAGCTCACCCTTGCAGGCATTCATAATGTGTGTATTTACTTGGAAAAATAGCTTAATTGTATTAAACAGCTCGCCTGATTGATGCTACCATACCACTCATCCAGATCATAGCTAGGTAACATAATGTGGAGAATTGCTTTTATGTTTAGGTAACAAAATGTGAAGTCTCTTCCAAAAATATAACTACACTTTATCAAGTGCTCAGTAGGTATGTTTATTGCTAAAGTTGTTTTCAGTGAAGGTAATTTGACAAAGAAAAACGAAACTGATTAATGACTGACCCATTCATTTCGAAACCATCACTTTTGCTTTATTCTTTTCATCGATATCACTATTGCTTTATTAAAAGATATATGCGATCCATTTGCTATTGAATACAACTGGTATTATTTTCAGTTAATCGGTGCTATTTACAAAAAAAATGTACGGAGGACTGTAAATGATGTAGAAGAGCCTTGGAAAACTATAATAATACTCGAGGAAAAACATGTAAACCCTTCAGAAGACCTACTTTCTTTTTCCTTTCTGTGATGTCAGCTTGTGGGTGGCAAACCAATGTAGGAACCTGATGAGAGAAAATGATACTGAAGGGGCTCGACAAAGTGTCCAGAGGCATTTTACCTAACTGAGTGCATGAGAGCCAGCCGTTATCGAATCTTTCTAGTGATACATAAATCATTCGGTCAGAGACTTCTGTTATAGTTGAAGTAATAGCGATGAATAAATCTTCCTCCAGATTCAGTTTGTACCTCATGCTCCTGAGGAATAAGACCCTCCACAGTTTCTGTACCAACAGAAGTTTCTTTTCTGCAATTTGAGGTGCATTATGAGCATACAAACATGTGAGCAAGAAATATAAAGGAAACTGGAAAGAAAGGAACATAACAGGAAACCAAAATAATAAAGGAAAGACAGGAAAATCAAAAGAGGAAAGTAAATAGATGAATCGATAACTGTAGACTGTATTTTACAAAAATTTCTATAAGCAGGTCTATCACTCATTATAATTCATCTTTCGGAGGAACAAATGCTCAAACCATCTTCGCAGAATAAGTAGAGGTGATTGATGTTATGCTAACTTTAAAAATTCAGCAAAGATCAAGCTTTACATGGAAAATGAATAATTTTGATGCCAAACGATTTACTAAAAGATTATTGTATATTTTATAACTCTCTATGATTTGAATATCTGAATGTTTTCATGCTTTCAAATAAGACAATCAAACTTACTCTGATGCTAGGTTCTTTTAGATTCTCCAAGGACTGTGCAAGCTCCACTTGTTTTGACGATGTTGCATGCAACGCCTAAAGAAACTAGATGTGTAAGTGAAGTAGAAAAACAGCTACATCTATAGAAGTTGTATAAAATGCAAAATATATAAATACACTAATGGACAAAAAGATTAACAATAAGAATAACAACTAGAGAAAATCCCTTACTCTTTTTGTTTTCTGCAGGTCAAATTCGATGCCTTTAATACGATTCAATGACTCCAGAAGTATGTCCTCTTTCTCCAGAGGAATTTTCACAGGTTTATTTGAAATTTCTGTAACTAATTCTTCTAGTCTCTGCAGCCTCTGCATGTATGGACGAACAGTTTCATCTTCTACGGGTACTGAAGCAACTTGGTCTTGAGCAACAGGATTGATTAGATCAGTATGGCAATGATTTTCTTCCGATGGATTAACCACGTTACCCCCTTCTCGCATTTTGCTTAAAATGTGCAGTACAAGGTGTAACACTGCTAATAGTTTGAGTACAAAAGTCACACCTAATCTTTTTAAATAAGATATAAGATTCGTAGGCTGCGTCACCAAGACGGTGCTGATATTACCATCTGTCATCAATGACAAATTTTAATTAAGAGATAAAACTGGTATCCGTTATATACTACAGTAACTTCTCAAGAACGTCCGGAAAATACATACTCAGGAATTATTAATTAATGGTTACTATATTAAAATAATGTCAGTCTGAATGTAAAAATGACAACGTAACTCAAGTTCAAGACTAGCCAAACTGTCTTGAATCGGCCCAGGTTGAGCCCCCTGCTGATTTTGAATCAACGAGAGTCTAGATCCCAGTACATGATGGTGCTGAACAGTTTAACTACCCCTTTCGAGTGACCTCCCCTTTTCCTAATTTCAGATGATTGCTGGACATTAACAACCGTTCAACATATACTGCCCAACCTTCCATAAGAAGATGAGATTGGACAAATGGTCACATAAGCTTTCCTAACCTTGGTACATGTACACCCTTGCTGTGTACACTCCAGTACAAGCTACCAAAAGCAATGTGGATAAACTTCTTTTAGCCCTATACACCTGCTTTCTCCTATCTACTTAGGACGTTATTCATACAATGGAAGCACCATGTAGTTGTGGGGTTTGCTTACTCTTGTCACGTAGATTCATACTGAATAAAATGGATGTCAAGTCCCAGACTCCCAGAGCTTAAAGTCTAATTAGGTATCAGTATTTAACAAAACGCTGACCCCGGGGTCAGTAACATTCAAATGAAATGATTTTGGACATCCAAAACATACATACTCAATACTCTATTTTAGAACCATAATCAATTTAGTCTAATTGCTGCTTATTAAAATGGAATAGGGACCCTGCATACAAGACATGCATGAAAACACCACCTACTGGTTTAAGCCTTTAGGGTAGTTTCCACTTTTGAGTAACTTTCTTTATCTAGGGAGTCTGGGTAGTTAAACAAGTCTCACGTTTTTAGACGCAAACCCAAATGTTAAAGACCACATATTTATGGAGTATTAGGGGACTTTGGACCACATCAAGGGCTGATTTGGGAGGGAATTTTTGACTCGTATTGTAGACCATCCTTGCAAAAAAGTCAGCACTCTAAAAATTTTAACCACCATCAATCTTATGACTTGATAACTTTTAGTCATCAAATAAGCAAACGACTAGATGATGGAGTTGCAATTTTAAGAATTAGCTAGTTTTCCATGAGAATGAACTACATGACGAAAAAAAAAATCCTTACAAAACCATGGGTTGATTCATTACAAGGGGGCCCAAGTTTTCCACAAAAAGTTCAGCTATGTGGTCTGCAGGAGATTTGACGATCCTTTAGCAATTACCTTATCATTATGGTACGGCATCAATCTCGGAGACTAACAACGTCACAAACTAATATATATTGGTAAGTTTGTGTTTGGTAGTTGTCTTCCTTAAATTGGCCAGTAGGTAACCATTGAAGTCGGATCTTACAAACTAATGATAGAATAAACCAAGTTGATAGTTTGGCCAAAAAAAAAAGTATTACTTGGTGATATCCAGTCGTCATTATGATGTGTGGTAGTGGCATAGAGTAGTAATTTAAAGTCAGACAACAACCTCATAACTTGACAAAAAGATAAGCATGGTGTTTGATAGGTGATACATACCTCCTGAATCGACCTTTCCAGTTCTAGCAGAGACACCAACTGGCTTATCCAATTTATGAACAGCCGCAGGATCAGCCATCCTTACCTGATGAAAATCATATGCACAAATGTAAATAAAGTGTAAACCATTTTCAGACAATCACTTATGCAAATATTTGTGCAGGTAAGATTCAATGACTGCTGCTTTCATGAAACACGTGTTAAAATAAAAGCATAATCCACCAGCTTGATTCACTAATAGTCAACAAATAACATCAAAAAGTTGTAAAAAAGTGTTTCAACTTTTGAGAAACTTTTGACATGGCAAGTATGTTACGGATGATGATTCTAATTCGCAATGAGAAACATAGCAACCACTAATCAATTTCACAAATTTTAGTAATCTTTTCCATCAATGTAGTCATAACCGAAGAACCCCGTCACTTAAATTCATTGTAGAAACTTTTACAATCGCAACTTGGCCGTGTACGCTGGACAGGATGACACTCAATACTGCAGCAATTTTAGTGTTATTATGGTAGAATGAAAATGACCAGTAGAACCAAACTCTTCACCATCCTAATAATGTTGGATGATTGGATGTAAGAGAAACTTTATTTCTCTTGCTAGAGGTAATTAGATTCACGATATGTTACCACAAAATTTTCAAAAGTAGCACAAGTATAGATAACTAGATCAGAAAACTCACGTGTTCACCAAGTGGAACTAACTGGATCAAAGCTGAAGTCCTTAACCTCGTTGAAGACCGCAAGTCTTCAAAGTCAGATCCTGACTCTGCAGAACATATTTCGCTATTTACAGCCTGTAAATAAATTAAGAGCATTTTAGTCCACGGGGAATATAACATCAAACTGACCGGTTAAGAAATATAAACAACTCCATGCATCTGATGTAGAATCACCTTGGAAATAAGCAATGTGACTGGCAAGTGTTTGTTGCCATCTCCATCATCAGAAGTATTAGATTCCCTCATATTATGTACTACCTGCACAAAAAGGGTCATAAGAAGCGATGGACTAGCTTTTACTTTTAGACAAAAAAGTTACAAAAGGTCCAGGCAACTTGTGTTAACTATTTAAGGTATAATAAAAGTTCTTAACCCTGCTAATCACACAGGTGCAAAAACTAACTAGGTTGACTACCTTGAAGGTGCAAAACGAAACCTTATCTTAAGAAGTTCACTCATGTACTGCTTTTTTATTTAAAATACTACAAATATACCATTTAATACAGCCCCAAGCTTTGTTGTCTTAGTCACCGAGTTCATTTTAAATATAAAGATCATTATGCAGGGCAACTGATTTAAGAAGACATACCTTCATTACTTCGGGATCATTCCATGGTCCCTTGCCAGATCTAAGACACCCACCCAAAGTTGAACATGTGCAAGAGCCGCCAAGAAAATCCGGCAATTGGCTTTTGAAAAGGAGAAGGATATCAAAATTTTAGAACGATAGTTATAACACACATCCAAAACACTGTAAAACAATGGGCAAGAGAAGCTTAAACCTTGAATCTATAAGTTGCAGCAGCTTATTCTGGTATTTGTTTCCTAAAACCTGTGAAATAAGTAAATAAATTAAACACTGTTACTTTGCTTAATACATGTCAATGGCCCACAAAAAAGTGAAGTACCTTACATTTATCTTTGCAGTAGTCCTTGGGTCAAGAAAACCTTTTACAGTGTTCCACAGTAACTTAAACCCATTACCCGCATTAACAATGTACATTTGATGTAAAGTCTGCAAAACAGAAGCTGGTACAAGTAAAATATCTGTGATTATTTTTTAAGAACTAGATTTATGTTTCAAGTTTTTTGTCCTGAACTGAACACGCACCTCCGGATAATTATTACCATCAATCTTTTGGATGCGCATTAGAAGATCGTTTGCAACCTTCCCGAAACTCATCCAGTTCTGCATAACAGCTACGTCAGGAGAAACAAAGACTACCAAACAGGAAAAATAACAAATAGAGGACCAGCTTTAGGCTCAAAGCTTACCACCCCATTGACATCCAATATTGTTGTTGTTGTATCAATATGTCTCTTGGCAGCAATTGAACATGCTGGAAACTTCTCAAGGAAGGTCTTCTCAAACCCCTGAACATGGTACTTCAAAAACCGATCCACTGTGGTCACATTCATCAGCTTACTTGGTTCAACTCTACCAACTCTTTCTATATAGACAGGTCTCCCCTCTTTGTCCACCCCATGGTAACCATGAGGATAATGACGTTGAACTTCGTCAAGTTCTTCAAAATTGAAGTCCTGATAAAAGTTCATTATTTTTCAAATCCTTTAGAATGCTGAGAACAATTCTAAAAGTAGTGGAACGTCGACAACAGGGTTAAATATCTTAGAAATTAGTGTGAGTCACTAGTCAAGTCAGGATTTATGAGTTTTAGTCAGTGACTTATTAAAGTTGACAATTGTAGTAACAATTTCATGTCAGTGGATGTACTAAACTGTTAAAGACTTAAAGAAGGAGATACGTTAATGAACTTAATATCCGAAATTAAGGACCTAATCTCCAAAACAAATTGAACATAAGAAGTTCAAGTTCTTTGGCAGCATTGTTTTAACTAGTATGACTAAAGACCTAATTTCAAAATTTTAAAATGAATGACAACTTCGTCACTTCAGTTCTGACAGCACTTACAGGTACGGGTCACTAAAATCTTATTGTCCAAGAAAATGTCAACTGTCTAAGGTGTGAATTCCAGGTCATCAACCAGCATTCAACTATATATAAAATGATGGGTGTGGACAAACCACCTAGAAACTCAAACATCAAAAGCAACTCAGGAATAGTGCAATCTGAAAGATTGATATTCACCCTCTCTTGTTTGCTCTAGTACCATAGCACACTGATCACCTTTAGCAGGTCCCTGGTCTCTGTAGTATGTATCAGCCGTCTGAAGGTGCAGTTTCTATTGAAGGTATGCATTTCATGTTCTCATTGTCATGGTGTTACAATAAATTACCAAAGTAAGTACCACTGCACAATATTAGCTCTCAAGTTCCCTAAATAGAACGCCTGGTGTATACCCATCCTAAAGAACTATGTTACTTTTGGTTTCGTACATACTGACTTTCGGATAACAATCTCAGATAATGCTGATTAAAACTAAGAATTCGTTCTATACTATTTTAGAGGTGTCACAATGAATTTGAGGAAGCATTATAGATGGTATAACACTAAAACTATTCAAATGCTATGCACTAAAGAAAATGGAACTGATAACACATCTCATAGATACCTGTAAAATCGAATCCACCCCATACTCTTTTCTCCACTGGAGCATTTCTTCCCACATGTGAAGTGCCTTTTCAATATCAAATTTCCTTGCCTTCAAAAATCTGCAGCAAACCATATTCTTATATTTTCATAAAAAATAATTCAGTACACCAAAAAAAAGTAGGCTGATTCACAATAATTAATCATACTTATTTAAATTTACCTCCTCATTGTATGGTAATGATCATGTTGAGATGGAAGTAGATCCTTGGCAAGTAAGACCTTCCTAAATGCTTCAACTGATTCTACCTCCTCTGCATCTCTATAATCTTCAATCGGAAACCTACAATCGCTTACTCTTCCCCTTCGCCGTTTAATACTATGACTCAATTTAGTAGATGCATGCATTGCTTTCTTTTTGAGAGATCCTATCCTAGCTCTTCTTATTCTCTCATCATCAAATATTACATCAGGATCCGATTTTCTTGAAATCTCTTCTTCTTGAACTAATAATCCTTCACCAACAGCTATTATAAAAATCAAAAGGAGAGATCATTCACTAATCAGACAAGAAATTATCCACTTTTATGATCTAGAAAAAACAAATTTCCAACGAAAAAAATAAATGAAATGAAATACAATTTACCTGTCATTCTTCTAAATTGCAATTCAATTAGAATGATTCAGATTTCATCTACATTAAACATTTACACATTCAATTCCCAAATCTGATATGAAAAAAAAAGCAGAGAAAAAAATCAGAAAATCACAAACCTGAGCTCCTGAATACCAAAGATCCAGTTGTGAATTCAGCAATGACTCAAAATTTGGAAACAAGATCAAAAACAATTTCTAAATGATCAAAAAATCAAATTACAAATTCCCAAATACAGCAACAAAAAATTGAAAAAGAATAAATTCTTGACAAAGAAATGAAATCTCTCTATCAACAACTAGATTGATTAAAGGTAGTAGTTGTTGGTGAGAATTTGGACTATCTCTATAAAACCACACTTTCTCTCTCTTAAATCACACACTACCGAGGGAGGTGGAAGGAGGAGGAGTATATTTTATTAATTACAGAATTAAATAGTAATTATTTCCAAACATAAAGCTTGGGGAGATATGAAGTAATAAGAAAAGCAGCTCGTTATATTAGTTGGGTTTCTGAAGATGAAGAAGAAGAAGAAGAAGAAGACGAAGAAAAGTGTTGCGTTTCGGTGCTTAACGCCCCCACGTTACGTTGTTGTTTTTACTGAGAAGAATTTATATTTATTTGGTATTATTCGGAGGAACATTTAATAGTGGCCTTATTATTTATTTTTTCTTCTGATTCTGAATAGGAAACATCAAGAATCAATACAGACTCTACAGTACAACGGGTTAAGGGAGAATAGTAGTTTTTGGGGAAAAAAAAATATCTATTTGGTTGAGAAACTTAATGCAGTCAATTTTATTTTGATTTTTTTCCCAAATTAGACTCATTAAATCATTATTCACCTCATAATTACCTGCCATTAATACGCAACTAATAACACTTTTGACTAATAATGGGATCGTAACTTCCGTTCTTCAGAGGACTATTCCTCCTGAATCCTGATTGATTGTATTTGTGCGCCGCACTCTGTGACATCATCACAAGTGGATATCTAGAGAAGCATAGTTTGGTTGGATAAAAAACAAGGCAGCCGTGAGAAGCGTTTGATAACCTTTTGTACAATACACATGGTTATGCTGCCGACTAGGAAATTAATTACTATCATGTGGCACCATCTCCAACATCATAATCCACTTTACCCATTAATGCAAACTCTTAATTCGAGATGCCACCTGATAATATGAATATATTCTCTGTCTGAAAGAAACCTTTTTTACACTCAAAGGCATCCGATGGCATTCACATGGGGGTACTTTCCAACCTAGATTAAAACAAGTTGTATAAGATATCAAGTGTGAACAGTTTTAAGGTAAATTAGTTATCGACCTCATTCAATCAACATAAATTTCACTGGTCCACCCTTAAATTACTACAGTTTCATGTCGGGACTTTGACAGTCACTACTTCTGAAGCTTTTGTAATGCCACCAAGAAGTCTTGGAATAGTACGACTACCTAACAACTAGATTTGGAGGGAAACTATAAAGGTGTCTCCCGCCTAACCCTCATATATAGTGCCCTCCAGGGCCCAACAAGCAAGGGATACAATGACAATTAGTCAACAAAAAAAATCAAGTACTTACAGTTATCAAAGAACAAACTGTAACCCTGACTAGTCATCCATCCCATATTCATATTTTGTGGATCATATGAATGTGATACCACAATTAGTCTACCGACTTCTAGGGTTAGACAGCAACCTGTTATACTACATGGTTCTTGCGGCAGATTCGTGGTATGTGAGCATAACGGTAAGACAAACAGTGTCCAACCAGTGTGTGTACATATTACATTTAAGAGTACCTGTTATCTCCTCTTGGCCCTTTCTTGATATAGCTTCACACAGATTCTAGACACTATCATGTTCTCAGCTTTGATTCATTAAGAAGTAGCATTTCCACATGAAGCTCTGCCGATGTTTGTGTTACTGTCGACCAAAACACAACAGTTTTGAGAACCAAGTACCTGAGAATGTGAATGTACAATAGGATGCTAAATACTGATCGTCAACTACCTCAATTCAAATGTAGAACACAATCGAGTTTGCTCACAAGTATTTAAGAATTTGTCGTTTCCAGCAAACAAATTGGTACCTGGCTCAGCTACTCCCATGGATACCCCAATATGCACCACTTCGATAGTGTCTCTTCTTTGAGACAACCTGCAAGTAGAGTTTATATGATCCACAATTGTATTCCTAAAAAGCTATATTACAAGATAAGTGAAGAGGAACTGAAGTTAGTTTCTGAACAAAAATGCACAGGTCACGTAGTCCTTCTGTTCTCCATTCCATTGCTTCCAACACTTTTTCCTTCATTTTCTTTTCTCCAAAAATTTCAACAGGGTGTCACTCCTGAAAACAACAAAGTGAGAAAACTCTTAACGTTTCACGTACAAGATTTATCAATTGGATATCGACGTATTTCCCATAAAAGCAACAATTTTCTGACAGTTGGTATATGGTTCCAAAGCGAATGAATCAAGGTTTCCAGTTCTGTATAAACTTCATAAAGACAGGAAAGCCATTCTTTAAGGTTTGAACATCATAAGAAATTTGTACCAACAATGTACACTGATACATGAAGAAAAAGGTCAAAGCGATGAACGTGACATCAAATTACATATGATTTTTCAGTCCACATGGAGATGATTCGACCTCGTTGAACATGATGATGATTATTAAACTTTCAACAATAAGAAAAGCTTATCAAGAATCAACAATCAATCTGTATAGTAAAGAAGGTTAAAAACTGTAGCATTTAGACATGCAGGGGAGGTTTAACACTACAAAACTGGTCAGTGAAAAAATTGAAAACCATACTGAAATTTCGAGCGATTACCAGTGCTGGGTAAACAAATGAAACAATCAAAATTAGACATCAGCAATATTCTGCGTTTGCTTTTAGCTTAAAACCTATTTATGTTCTCTTCCATAAAATAAACAAGAATAATTTATACAGATCTGGTCAATATTCAAGACACTGCTAAGTGCCAGTAGTATCACATGTATCAATAGTTTATATTTGTAATTATCTAATCCTTCTAATATTGAATAATCGATAAGCATTATTTAATGAAACAACAGAAGCACGCTGTCTGCTCCTTCAATAAATTATTACTCCTAAATTCTGTTTAAGGAAGACTTCCCCATAACAATTCTAAGTTCCTGTTTATGAAGAGCAGTCACCAATACCAGTCAAACTAACAAAAGATTTCAATTTTCCTACAGTGATCCAATTGGACTCAGTGTTTGTGTGTAATTGGAGGCAGAAGAGTAGGGTTCATACACTATATATAAGATTTGAAGAGCTGATAAACTCGCAGCCCTCCAGTAAGCTCACTGGGAGCTCACAAGGGGCACTGCAGGGAGTTGTACATTGTTCAATCAGGATCGGAGGTCACAAGGGAAGAAACAAAAAAACTTGAGGAATAGGAGCTCTAAAAAATTGAGATAAACAACATTTCATTGATGATAATGTAGATCAATATTTAATGATATTCAGAGAACCCTGAATGAAACTTAAATTGCTGCAAACAAATTACATGTTATATAACATCTTAAGTCATGGAAAACCAGTACTTAGCCTGAAAATTTTAAGTTTTTAACACATTACCGCAATACTTGTATGTACTGAATCACCCGTAGTATAATGACTAATGACTTGTGTTATACAGTTGTTTCCTTATATTGTACATTACAACTATTAAGCTAAATTGTCAGACATATCAGACACCAACACGCTCAATTAATTATTATTATTATATACAGCTTACTATTTACAAGAAACACAGAAGTATGAGATAATATGACCACAGTAACTAAATGCAAGAGTATACGAATAACACTACTTTCAATTTTCATAGACCTGCGTATGAAGATGAATGGAATTCTTATCAAGTACCTTAGCAGATGGAGGAGGTAAAGAAGCTTGCCGTACAGCCTTTCCAGGTTCGTTTAACTGCCGGATATCCCGAAGCTGACTGGCTATGTCCTCTAACAGTTGCAATTGAATTTGTTCTCTTTCTCGGTGTTCAACAGAAATATGAAGCTTCTTTCTTCCTTCTTGAACAACCCTTAGCCTTTCTCTAAGCCGCTCAACCTTAGTTTCAAGTTTCATCCTTTCACTATCAACCACAGATGTGGAACTCCTCTTCAGTAAGTCAAAATGTATGTCTTTGCCCACTAATTTATCTACTGGTAGCAACACATTTGTAATGTCAGAATAGGATGGGCTTCAGCACTGCTTAAACTAGGGCAATCACTTAAAACATGACTCCTCCTGAAACCAGAAGTATAAAGCGGAAAAGAAGATGTAGTAGATTCCTGGTTACTAGTCTTCGAATCATCATCAATGACATGGACATCGTAGACACTTGTCTCAAAAGATAGATCCCTGACTCCTCGATCAGTATCTTTCCCTTGCTTCTTCAGATCCGTAACATCACATGGAAAACTAATTTCAGTATCAGTACGCATTTGGCCTGTCTCGGAAGCAACCCCTTGGAATAGGCTACAGTTATCTCATGCTTTTCATCTTCATCCAGTAAAATAATTGTTTTTTCATGCAAATCAGACCCATGAACCTCCTCGGGCAATTTCTCAGACCGACAGCCTGCCCCTAGTGCCAAAGCCGGATGTTGTGAAGCAGATGGTTTTTTATCAGATGATACTATCCCTTTCTCCAGCAACTTTTGCTCAAGTTCATCCATGCACTCAGATACAACTCGATGCTGTTTTTCAGCATCTAAAGCTCTCTGAATATTCACTCGTCTTAGAGAATCACCATCTTCAAGACTGTCAGATAAAGGCAATCTCTCCCCAACAGCGAACACAAGATCCTGTTTCTTAACATCAAATTCAACTGATTTCTCCAAATGTTTCCTTGTTGCTCATGGATTCACTAAGCTTTAGCAGCATAAGCATCGGGTCTTCGCTCGACTCGAAGGAAGCATGACTTTCTCCCATCATGTCCTCCATTGAAAGAAGGTCACCTTCTGAGTGCTCATTCCTAAGACCCATGTTTTTCCTATAAGCTTCAACTTCCTTCTCCAAAAAGTGTTTCTCCCTTTCTCTTTTCACAAGAATCTCCTTGAGAATGGCCATTTCTTCTGCATCGTAAGCAGATTTTTCTTCTATCATCCTCTGATAGTGCCGTACTTCCATTTCTATAGATGCTTTCTCCTCCTGCAGACGCAATATCATTGCCATAGCCTCATCGGCTGCTGATGCAGCAGCACTTCTCTCCTCCTCCAACTCCCTGTAAAGAGCAATTCGAGCAGCATGCTCTTCTTCAAGTGCATGTTCCAAGATTCTAACTGAATGTGCATCGTTTCCATCTAATCCCAACTCTCGCTTGACATCATACACAGATTCCCCAGCAGAAGATGCACCCCTCTCTGTATTCTTATCTTCATCCAGCGATTCAGTCATCTGAAAGCCACCCTGGCTTCCTTGATTTGATTTAATGTCGGCTAGTACTTCCTTTGCCTCTAAAATATCATAATATATGAAAGGTCACATGTGAGGATCAATTGAAGCTTATCATATTTCACAAAGCTACAAAGGTTTAATGAACTCACCCTAAGACAAACAAGTTTCATTTCAGATAGGAAACAACAAAAATATAAGAGCATGTTTTACTTGCTTCCCCAACCGATGCTCGATGCCTATAAATCACATGCTATTGAACCTCAAACTGTGAGCAATGATCCCAGTTTTCGTTTAATCATCTTGGAAGGCAAAATAATTTAGTGGATCTATGAAACAAAAACAATACACTATCTTCACTTAAGTGACGCATACTTTCAGATGTTGAGGGTATATTATGTGTGTAGTTGCACCAAACTGTGATTCAAATAAAACCTAACTCATTCTCTAGACAAAAATAGGAAAAAGCTAAAACTCAAATTTAGGCAGAACCCACAAAAATTAAATAAGCAAAAAGGTTAGGGCATTCATTAAGGATAATAAACTAAACTAATTACCTAGGCGCGCATTTCTTGGTGCATTGAAGCCATCTGATTCTCCTCTTCTATATCATCATCATCATCAGAATATCCTCTTCTCCTTGTTCGGTCACCACCATAATTTGAAGGAGAAACATCTCTTTTACTTGACTGTTGAAGATTATCAGAATGAGAATTGGACATGTTCAACAGCAGAAGCAGAAGCAGCAGCTCTTTTCCGTCTTCGAATAACCCTAGTTTTCTGATTCAAAACAGTCTTACCCTTAACCAATCCATGTTCACTAGAATTAAGTAATCCAACAACTTCACTCCTAATTGGTGCCCTAGCATCAGAAACAGAACTACAAGAGCCAACACCATATTCTCCTCCTCCTCCTCTATCCATATCAATAAACCCACGTTCTTTACTATTATGACTTACTAATTTCAAATTCAACTGTCGACCTTGTTGATCTTTCATCAAAAAGAATCAAATGGAAATTTGGTAATAACAGACATATGAACAGAAGAGATTTTACTGGAAGGATTATCAATCAAGAATCCATTAACACATCTAGTTGGATCATTGAAGAAAAATCCATTACAAGGACTGTTAGATTCCTCCATAATAATACAAAAAGGAGTGAGAGACTAAAATACTCAAAATAAACTCAACCTCGATAATCTTTTGCTTTTAAAACTGAATATATTTTTTGTTTAGTTTTTCATATTAACGTAAAAATCTTTAAATAAGCGTTGCAAAAATATCTTCACTGACCCACTGTTAACATAATTCCTTAGTCTTTAGGATCCACTTTCCACGTCTAAAATACTAAATCAAAACACGTTATTAAAACCTAAATACTAGGACTAATCCTAGTTAAACCTAAAGACCAAATCAATTAACAAACTAACACAAAATATATGAACATGGTTGATACATTCAAATTCCAACAACCTCCGTGAATGTGTTAACCATTAAATCTTCTTCCATCATCGTCATAACATCATCATCATTCATCATCATCATACCATCATCACATCATTACATCATTAATCATCATAATCACAATCATCATCATCTTCACCATCATTAAAGTAAAATTACCTCTTCATCATCAATGGCTCCCATACATCAATTAGCATTCTCCACATATTTAGAATCCTCCACATATTTTGAACAAAAAATCTTCATCAATTTTCTTCATAACAATTTTTTCATCAAATCATTTTTTTCTACACCAAAAAATTTCTTCGTCACGTTTTTTCTCTCACCAAATAAATTAAAAAAAATATATTTTTTTTGTAACTCTCCCTCAACTCAACTCAACTTTGTGCCCTAGCTCTGATACCATGTTAGATTTTCACCATGATAGTACAAAGAGGAGTGAGAGATAGAGATTAAAACATCCAGAATAAAATCTACATTGATAATCTTCTGCTTTTAAAACTCAATATATTTTCTCTGCTTAGTTTTTCACATTAACATAAAAGCCTTTAAATAGGCATTACAAGAATATCTCCACTAACCCACTACCAACGTAATTCCGTAGTTTTTAGGATCCACTTCCCACATCTAAAATACTAAATCAAAACACGTTATTAAAACCTAAATACTAGGACTAATCCTAGTTAAACCTAAAGCCCAAATCAATTAACAAACTAACACAAAATATGTGAACATGGTTGACACATTCAAATTCCAACAATCAAAATGTTGCTATATTATTAAATATAATCCAAATACTGATGAGAATTTACAAGTGGATGATCCACATAAAAGAAGATAAGCTAATGAAAGATCTAGAAATGCTCCTACTAGTGATGAAAATGTCCATGAATGAATTGGATGTGATGCCATGAGATTTTTTAAGAGTAGAAAGAAGAAAAAAAAAACCTAATTTTGATTTTTCAAAAAAAGAGGGAAGGAAGAAGGAGCAATAAGAATCGTGGGTGGAACCGTGGAAGTTTTGAGTTGGAAAAGAAAATGATTAGTTTGAAAAGCTGAGGAAAAGAGAGAGAAGAACATGTTATTTAGTGATTGTAGTACTGAATCTAGGTGGGATGTCTGAGTACCAAAAAAAAAAACCAAGAGAGCCAGATAGAGAGTAGTCAGCTTGGAAATATGATGAGAGTGTTTCGGCCCCGAGGTGGACGATGTTTTGTCATTTTTCTTTTTATTTTTTTTTGTCTTGTTTTTATTTTTGGAACCTAAAAACAAGTAGTGAAACAATATATGACTGATCCATCCTAACTTATGATTTTTATACTTCTAGAAGTTGAAAAGTAACTTCTAAAAGATTATCCAAACAGGTTACAAGTTGATCAAACTTAGTAGACAGAAAACTGGACTGAATTAGAGGAAGGATAATTTAGAGAGTTTAAATTATTTGGATTTTTATGTTACTTTTATTTTGATGGGTTTTTTATAGATAGATAGTGACATTTTTAGGGTTATATAACCCACAACCTGTTTGTAATTTACAAGAACACTATTGTTAATGAATCATAACTATTATGGGAATAAGCACTATGACTAGTGGAATATTAAAGTACTATATATATATATATTAATAATAGGGATATTTGTTATAGTATATAGAAACGTTAAGACAATAATAAGAAGAAAGGTAATTGAGTGATGGAGAGATATTATTAACTTCTTAAGACTTAACTTTTACACGTACTAGTGGGGTATATATATACCACTTTGCATGTTAGCTACACTAGAAAATAGGACATGTACAAGGCACTTGTTGCCAGTATATTTATCTAAAGGTGAGTCATCCACACTCATAAATGACACATCATGTAACATTTCCCCTTGGATGATCACCGTTCTAAGTTCGTTTTCTCGTTAACAACCTTGCCAGTAAAAACCCAATGGGACAAAAACCCGGACGAAGGGAAAAAGAGTACAACAAAGACATCTTAGAACAGTGTTGGACACGCACATGCTGCCTCGTTAAAACCTTAACAAGGAAAACCCAGTGAAACAAAACCTTGACGAAGGAAAAAGAGTACAATACGTTATATTCCAAAAGTCCCCCTAAACAGAATCTGTGTCAGTTTGTCTGCTTGTATATATGGCGCATTCTGATTCCATAAACCAGTTTCCGGAAAAGCTTTATTGGTAATGACTTGGTGAACAGATCAACATAATTCTCGCAGGATTGCACCTTTTGGATATCAATCTCGTTGTTCTTTGGAGGTGGTGAGAATAAAATAATTTCTGTGAAATATGCTTCGTTCTGTCACCTTTGATGTAGCCTTCTTTAATTTGTGATATGCAAGCTGAGTTGTCTTCGCAAATTATTATTGGCGTGCCGGTAATGGATAATAGACCACAAGAACTTATGATATGCTCGATTAATGATCTCAGCCACACGTATTCTCTACTTGTTTCATGTAAAGCGATTATTTCAGAGTGATTTGAGGAGGTAGCTAGCATGTTTTGCTTACAAGATCGCCATGAAATTATCGTGCCACCGCTATTGAAGACATATCCTGTCTGAGCAATTACTTTTATGTGGGTCTGAAAGATAGCCAGCATCTGTGTAACCCTTAATCTCCTAGGTTCATTTTGAATCTGTCGAATAGAACAGTCCCACGTTCGTAGTTCCGCACAGGTAACATAAAATGTGTTTTACTCCATCCCAATGCCTCTTTGTTGGCGCAGAACTGTACCTGGATAACAGATTTACTGTAAAAAAAATGTCAGGTCTAATACATTGAGTTAGGAACAATAACCCACTGATGGCACTCAAATACGACATTTTTTTACCAAGGAGTGCTTCGCTTTCCTCTTTAGGGCAAAATGGATCTCTTTTAGGATCAAGAGACCTTACAACTAGGGATGCACATACCCGACCCGCACCCGTCTCCCAACCCACACCCGCCAGTTTGACCCGACCCGCACCCGACCCGCCGATAAACGGGTCGGGTGCGGGTGACAATTTTCTTTACCCGTCTTCTGGCGGGTCGGGTACGGGTGACACCTTCTCTCACTCGACTCACCCGCCCAACCAGCCAGAAAATGACAAAACTTACCCTTATGTCTTTGTCTTTCTTCACTCATCTGTCTTTTCAGGTTTAATCTCTTCTCTAATCTAAACTTCGTCTCTGCTTCATTTCTCTGCCATATTTCTCCCTTTTTCCTTATTATTTCTCTCATTTCTCACACTTCCAAAACCAGAGCTTCTTCTTCTTCTTCTTCTTCTTTTTTATCCTCATTTCCTCTTCTTCTCTTTTATTAACCCTCCATCAGTCAAATTTATTTTTCTTAGCTAACTATCAAGACAAATCTACTACAACAAGATAATCATTACAAACTCAATAGAAAAAATTTATGAAGGTTGTGTATTTAGTGTTTAGGTGTTTAATCATTAACAGATCTGATTTTAGAGGATTTTTTAGGGTTCAACAGCTCTGATTTCATAGGATTTATGAAGGCTCAACAACTTTGATTTAATTTCAAGACTCAAATCTCCAGCTCACCAGCTTATTAGGGTATGTATTATGTCCTTCATCCGGAGTTAAATTTTGTTAGGTTTAGCCTTATTTTGGTAAATTTGGGGCTTCTGCCAATTTTTGTGATTTGACTAAAATCGGTAGAAGTAATTCTAGTACCTAGATGTTATTGTTGTATACTTCGTTTGGGTTGTTACTTCTTCAAGTATAAGTGAATGGTTATGTTTGTGAATGATGCAGTCATTGTTATATAGTTAGTGATAAGAAAATATAAGTGAATGGTTACAGATGAAATGGCTTTTAGAATTGTTGAAGGCGAAGGTAATATACAGGTAATATCTTACATAAGAGGTCTTACTGTACTATAACTTTAAAGTGGGGAGTTTTTTCTATACAGGTAATATCTTACATAAGAGGTCCCTTTCTCATCGTTTTCAATTTTCACCCTGAAAATTCCTACTGGAGATATAGTGTTGGGGCAGATTAAGCTGGGGAATATCAGGTTAGTGAACTACACATCGAAGAAGACAAATAAACTGCTCGAAATGCTAGGAATACCATAAGTTGCCTTCATTGATAAACATGCTTGTCATGTTTCTTAGCTTTTATTCCAACATAAACTAGCTAGTCTTTCTTATCTTAACAAGAGTGTAACCGATTGAGTAGTAGGTGATTATGATACTGATAAGCCATATATTTACAACATATACTTGATATGGATGGTGTCAAATATGGGGGACAAGGACATCTCAAAGATGATCAATATCTTCAAAGAACCATGAGTAACAAGTATTTCATCTGCTTGTTTTCTTTCCACATGTGAGTATTACTTCATGAGTTGGTTTTCCTTAGCTTCCCATTGTTCCTGTTATAGAATTGATGGACTTACGAACTTCTTAGGGACTATGTTGCCTAGTAGAACTGCTCAAGTTTGTCATTTTTTATCTCTAAATGTTTAAGCCAACCTTGTTATTGCCCAAGTTCTGGTATCAAATACTTGTGAACATGTAAATCTTTGATGTTTCAACAACTACAGGTCTACAAACTAACTCGAATTCTGCGAGTATGAACAATTATGTGTTATGGAGTAAACTTTTGCATGCTACCAACTGAGGTTGCCAAAGAAATGAAATGTGAGAGAAAAATTAGTTGGGTTCTGCCCTGTTTCCAGAACTGGTACTTTTGGAGATATACCTTATAAGATTCTCCTCCATCCATACCGAGACAGAAGAATTATCCAGAATCAGTTGTAGGAGTCTTAAAGAGGTTAGAGACTTGTTAATTCAAAGTTAGCATTGTCACATGGATCGAGAAGAAAACCAAAGCCAACTTCACTGTCCATATGGTGCACATCTCACGGTAGTGCCTCGGAATGAAGATTTCAAATTTTGAGCAGATTTTGATGGAAATGAGTGAACCGAAGACCTACTAATGATCTCTAGTCCAATGAATACTTTGTTCAGCATGTTTTGTGCAGGGAAAATTTTGAGAAATATTCATGAAGATGTTTTGGGCACATTTTGTACATAGAACACTTTGTTTGGTTATTTGTTAAACAGGGAAAAAATTGACTGAATCTGGGCGGGTGACCCGCACCCGACCCGCCAAATGGCGGGTCAGACCCGACCCAACCTACAGCGGGTTCATTGCGGGTGAATACTTCAGTCACCCTCCAACTGGCGGGTCGGGTGCAGGTAGGGCCAAACCCGACCCACCCGACCCGATGTGCAGCCCTACTTACAACCATCAGGGTGCTAAGCGGATACGATTTTTCCATATTGAAACGTTTGAAAAGTATCTCAGTATACACCAAATTATGGACAACAATTTTTCCCTCATAATGTTCAAGTTGTAAACTGATGTAATTTTAGAAAGTGGTAAATAAAGGTTCGATTCTCGAACTT
>JAJJMC010019063.1:15311912-15344929 GCA_023531435.1 Papaver californicum
CTCATTGCCAAATAATGCACGCAAGAAATTCGACAAAATGCATGAACCAGTTTCTAATGTGTCAGAAATTATGGAAAAACACAGCGAGAATGGCGAGCCGACTCGACTAGTATGGGATGCCAAATTTCAGAGATTAGAGTGTGAATCATAAAGTTTGAATGAATCATAAGGGTAGGACTTGTTGGATCTGAAATTTGGCCGCGGGACATATGAGTTACGAGTCGTGCTTTTGGTTAAGTTTCCGTCAGAAATTATGGTTTCCTAACTTAGGATTTGAACTCAATTTGGAAATTGAGTATTTGAGTTGTACAAGGAAAGTGAGTTATATTCTAAGTGGGATTGGTGGAGCAGGTGAAACTGTATAAGAGCAACTTCAACATGAGGGGGAGATATCTAGTTTTTCATTTAATATCTCTTCCCACCTCTTCTACTCTCCTTTTTATAGGTTTGTGGGGGGAATCTCGACTTATATGGTTTGCAATTTATTTTTAAACTTCATTATGAGTAGTTAATTTTATTATTGATTATGGTTGACCTTGATGTCATGGATTTGAGTTATAAATTAGTTTGCATAAAGTTTATTTGAATCTCTATTTAAATTATTGCTAATTTTTTACAATATGAATGATATATCTGAATTATTTTCAAGTTGCTCGTATACGCAATCACGTGACTAGTTGAGAATTTTTTGACCCGTATTATCTAGAGTTCAAAACAATAAGTAGTAATTTTCGATTGTTGACGATGGGATGTTGTTAAACAATTACGAATTAGAAAATACATTTGCTAACAATTCGAGCTTATGAGTGTGTGGCTAAGTCTCACCCCAATTCACAAAATTTAATGCGTCCATTTTGATTATAGCTGGAGAGCCTATTCTAGGTGTTTAAATTGGATAGTATCCTCTAGAGAGCTTATTCCATTGAGTGGTTATGGAATTGATTAAGATAGTTGAGCCTATAACTATTATATGGTGGTGATAAATAATATATTGAGAGAAATATTCTGGTAAATCAATTATGCTCTATTTCATTAATTGATAAGAATTCCTTAATCATTCTTATCTTTGTATTTGCATTAATAATATATGTTTTCATAGGTTTTGTTCTTATTTTCATAAACTTGTATTGTCAACTTTAACTCAAGTCCCCTTTATGAACGAATCTGTTAATTCTTGTACTACTTATTAGTGTAACAAAAGTAGAAATATTTTTTTGGCAAGTTTGAGACCTCGTACATAAGCATATAATTTTGTAACCATATTTGATATTGGAAATCGATATTTTAAGATCTTGCCTTGAGTATCAAAGGAATATATTTGAACAATAAGATATTATAGTTTAACACATGTTCAAACATTATGTCGTTATCTATGAACATTTGAATCTAACTCGTGTACATCTCAATATCTGCATAAACTTATGAAGCTAACAGACAAACCGAAAAATATAACAATTCATACTAAGTCAGGTTCGGTACTGGGATGGATCCTGACTTGATATCGATCTGGGATGGATCCTTGCTACAAGGTATCGGTCATGGGATCGATCCTATCTAGAGATTGGTCCTACTTCTAGGATCTGTCATGAACCTTATTTCGACTACGAAACAAGATTTGTAAGTCTACTGCTCTAACATTTGCATTTGAAATTGTTTTCTAACATAAATATTAAAGTAAGAATTCACCCGGAAGTTCAACACATTAAGTAATAACAAGTTAATTAGCGCAATATCGAAAACACGAAATCCATAAATAAACTATACTTTGTAACTCCATTTACTTAACTTGTATAAACAACTATTATATACCTTTCCTTTTTATATTTTGATTATAGTATAAGACCAAATCACCAATACTAAAATTATTGTATTAAACAAAACTTTGCATATTATGTTTTCAATGAATAGATACTTATAAGAACAACAATATAAATGAAACAAGTCAAGTTTGTAGTTACTAACCTCGAACTGAAAGATGATCTTTCGTTTTCTTCAATACGTCTTCAGAACTTCATGAGTAACTAGAGAAAGCCTCAACATTTTTATGTTCCTAGTCTAACCTAACGAAGTTGATTTTAGTAATATACTCAAGTGACTTCGAGTTTTGGAACGAAACTTGACATACCAACGGTAATATAGTATTCCTAGTCTTATTGTATATCCATTTGTAAACATCTCCTCCAGTTAACCTGTAGCTATTCGGACGACGACAATCAAGTTTTTGCCCTAAAAATTATAAATTGTTGTACCATAATACCGACATTTTTTTGAAATATATTTTTTTAAACTCTACTTAAGCTAATAATAAATGTTCTTATATTTTCGATGATAATATTTGACCTTAGCCTAGCTAGCTATATATATAAACCATTATTTTCCAACATTGTTTTAGTCGGTTATATTTGTAAACATCTATCCATCGTTTTTTTTTTTAAATTATAATTAAGTTCTATTTTTGGTATTTTGTTATTACTTGTTTCCTATGTTTGATTTTACTATTTTGTAATAAGAAAATTGTTACTTGAATGAATTGACTACTATGAATTTACCATCAAGTTTATAAGGGTTACATTAGTGGACACATTTTTCACGTGGGATCCACTTCTGTTTCAAGTGTGTTTTGTAATTTGTTGAAATAATATGGTTTTGCATGGGCATAATTGTCTAGATGAATCTAATTTACTTTTGTATTACCATATGACCCAAATTCCGCATTGTGAACCAAAATCTGATTCCTAACTAAGAAATTACGACTGAAATGCAACAGGTGGTGAAAATTTCTGTTGAAAAATCCCAAATCCAAAATTTATTTGATGGTGGTGACATTAATCGTCATTGCCACGACATGGATGCAATTTGTTTCCAGGGGTTTCACCTTCATCCTTTGTTATGGTAAAAAAGTTGGCTCAATTTTAAATGTGTCTACTAATCAAACCCTTAACAAACTTGATGGTAAATTCAGAATTAATACACAATTTCTGTTTTACAAAATAGTAAAATCAAACATAGGAAGCAAGTAATAATAAAGTACCAAAAATAGAACTTATAATAAAAAAGGATAAATAGATATTTATAAATATAATCGACTAAGATAAAATTGGAAAATAATTATCGATATATACAACTAGCTAGGCCAAGGCCAAATATTATCATCAAAAATATAAGAACGTCAATTATCAGCCTAAGTAGAGCTTAAAAAATTATATTTCAAAAAAAATATCAGTATAAGGGTAAAACAATTTTTCATTTTCGGGGCAAAAATTTAATTGTTGTCGTCCGAATAGTTACTGGTTAACTGTAAGAGATGTTTTTTTGGAAGATGTTTACACATCGGTAAGCATATACTATCCCTTTGGGCTTATGAGAACATATGAATTATGGTGTCCACGTCCTGTATTTTTTTTTTTATCAACCTTAAAGGAAGTGATGGTCTTCAATGGGTACTTCTACGAAAGATATCTTTTTGCATAAGTCTGTTGCGCTTTGGTGCTGGTGCGACCCAATGATGTTTGACGGAGTTGGTACTGGTGCAATCTGATGATGTCTGTATCCAACGAAGCGTCGAATGATGTTCAAGTCTTGCGTCTGTTCGGATGCTAAAGATAGAAACATATTTGTTTTATAGAAGCACGCATAAATACTTCTTCGTCTACAGTCTTCTCCATTGTTCTCCACAATAACTTCTTTAATTTTTTATAAAAATGGTAGGTGATCTTATTTCCGTTGTGGATGCTGCCGTGAAAGGTCAGCCTTCTGCTGGTGCGATAATCCTTTCCTTTTTATTTAGATGTTTGTTTATTAGTGACGGTGATAACACCTTCCTTCTCCATTTTCTTCCAGATGGTGAAAAAGTTATGAACAGGTCCCTGCCTTTTCCTTCGTGGGATGACCTCTTGGTTAATAAATTTCATTCTTCCAGGGACACTCCTAATCATTCTTGTTTTTATGGTACTTGGAAGGTTTTTATCGGAAAAAATCTCCTTGTGAGCTTTGCGTTGCTTTTAAATTTTTTTTAGCGAAAGATACGTGTGTGACCAGGGGCGGAGCCAAAAATCCTACCATGGTAAGCTAATTTTTTTCTATAGAATGAATAAATGAACCCTCATATAGGGGCTTACACTTCCAATAGAGGGACTTTTCATGTGAGGACAAAATAGGGTCACTAGATATGAATTTCAAAAATCCCATATCCATTATATTTTCATAATGGCTAAACTATCCCTATTTAGTTAGTAACAATTAATCTAATTAGCTAATAGATTAAAAACTAAATTAAACTAATAAAATTATATTATACTTAAAAACCAAATCGTATTCTTATATGTTTTGTTTTGGTGGGAAGAAAACGTAGAAGAAAAAAGAGGGAACCTTTTGGAGATTTTTGAAAAACCCTAGATTTTGATTCACTCAACCAAAATGAGTGATTCTAATGACAAATATGAGACAAGTGACTCTTTATATGATAGAGAAAACAAATTTTACATATCCACAAATGATTTTTTTTTTTTGTGATTCAGGTCAACTTATGGTTGGGTTTTCATCTCGTACCCAATCATAATACATATTTACGGTTGGGTTTCGATGAACTCTAACTGTAGCTGGATAAAAATGGAGGAAAACCCAATCATGAAACTTTTTTACGACCGTAACTCATTATATTCAGGGATATTTATTGCACTAGTTACGGTTAGGTTCGATAAAAAAAATTCAACCGTAATTAAGTTACGGTTAGGTTCGATTTTTGATTCCCAACCATAATTAATTATGTAGTTTTCTTTTTGTTCTTACGGTTGGGTTTAGGGGTAAAAACCAACCATAATCATGTCTACGGTTGGGTTCGATGAGCTTTACCTAACCGTAAATTTTTATTTCCAACGATTGGATTGAAGATATAAAAACCAAACATAAATATATTTACGGTTCATAAAGCCAACCGTATAAATACAAAAAAAATGATACTTATCAGATATTTTACTGTTGGTTTGTATTTTCGAACCTAACCGTAAATAATTTACTCCGTAATCCCAACCATAAGATGTTTCTTCATCTTCCTTTTCATAATTTACAGTCAATGTTTCTAAACCAACCGTAAAATAATTTCAAAAATCAATCACGTTTGGGTTTTGAGATTTCCCAAACATAAAAGCTTGAAAAAATAATTTTACGGTTGGGTTGAAAAACAAAACCCAAATATAAAAAAATATAAAAAACCTATTTTTTTTTTAAATTAATCAATCAAGCAAATAATGTTAATCATGACCAGTCATCATTTACCCTTAATTGGACCAGTTTTCCTATTGGTTTTATTTTCGGTACAACTCTAGAAGGATTCTGCCTCTCTCTCTATGTGGATGTATGTTAGGATAATAATTCATTGTTTGATCGGTCATTCCTGTTTATTTACTATGTTCAAATGCTTCCAATACGAAGGTACAACGAATGAAGACGGTAGAGGACCAAGTATTTGGGATATTTGGATTCACAAATTCCCCGGTAATCTCTCTCTCTTTCACTCCCTATGAAGGATATTTGGATATTTGGATATGTGGACATACTTTCTCTCTTTGGATCTCACATTCTCACTGTACGAATACGATTGTTCAATATTTTAAGAGAATCATAAAATTAATTAAGACGAGAGTTGTTAACATAAGAAAATATATTTTGAGAGAATCATAAAATTAATTAAGACGAGGGTTGTTAACATTAGAAAATGGGAGAAGGAAATGGGGAGGAGAAGAAGAAGGTATGATTGGGAAAGAAGGAGTTGAAAAGGTTTTAAAAATAAATTAGAGTTAGAGTTTTTTTCTTTTTTTTAGTTTTTTTAATAGATAGAAGGATAAATTATACATTTAATACTAGTATTATTTTAAAATATTTCCTAACCAACTATTTAATTACCCTAAAACCTTAAAAGATCTCTCGACTGAAACCATAAACCCTGTACAAGGGTTTAAATAGGTAAAAATGTACTTTGGAGCACATAAATTTGAACTTTTTAGGCAAGGGTGGGCTGCCATTTCAATAATAATCCAACAAAAGACGGACGATTCAAAAAATACAATTTTTAAAGGCTAAGTTTGTAATTTTATAATTAGTGGGACTACTGGTGGCTCCGTCGTCGACCAATCAGGTTGGGATAGAGTCCATTCTTGTGATTTCACATAGAAAAGTAAGTGACAGAAAAGACTATTTTTAGTGCTTTGCAGTAAACTGAACTCCATTTAGAAGAAGAAGAAAGATTGAGATGAGATGGATAGTGTTGTTGCAGAACATGCAGAAATGAATACTAAAACTAATGGTTGTTGTAGTAAGAAAGGTCCTGGTTATGCAACTCCAGTTGAAGCTATGTCTGGTCCTAAAGAATCACTGATTTATGTTACCTGTGTTTACTCAGGTATCAATTATTTTCTCTCTGTTTTTGAAGTTTGATTTGTTACAGAGTTATCTTCTTTGCATTATGGTTTTGTGGGGTTTTGTTGATTAGTAATAGAACCATGAAATTTGTTTCCTGTTTGGGGTTTTGGTGATTTTCATACATAATTGATTAATACAAAATTAGAAATTGTTTAGATTGTTGTCATTTCAGAGTAAAAGAATGAAGTTTTAAGTTGATTCAAATTCTTCTTTACTGAACTAATAGAGAAGTATTAAGGCCTATCAACAAGAAGTATTGAATTTAGTTGTAGGGAAATTTTAGGGCTTTTGTAAGACTTCAACTTCTTGAAGCTGAACAAGTTTTATCTGTTTCTCAGGAGTAAATTGTACAAAGAGCAATGCTCATAGTGTGTTACTACGTTTTTTTTTTGCAGGAACAGGAAGAGAGAAGCCTGACTACTTGGCTACAGTAGATGTTGATCCAAGCTCACCAAGCTATTCAAAAATAATCCATAGGATGCCTGTTCCTTATTGGGTGATGAATTGCATCATTCTGGGTGGAATTCATGCAGCTCTTGCCATGGAGATCGATCCGCTAACCGCCGCTTCTTCATTTTGCCATCTTTCGTGTAAGGTTCATGATCTACTTCTATTGCAGCACAACTCTTTCTTAGAAGAGTAATATTCTTTTTGTCTCTTCTTTTTTGCGCTAAAGCAGAACACTTGAATTTTATTTGTGCGACTGACGCCAATTTTAGGCATAAGTATTTTAGGTGACTATCAAAATTCGTCTAACTCGAATAAGTATGCCAAAAGCATCACATTTTCCTTCCCTTGATCATGCTCTTGGTTAGATATGTTATAATGAAATTCCAGCAGAAGATCATGATTTTGGCACAGATAGATCACATTCACAATTGAATAAGTATTTTTTCTTCTATTAGATCTGGTCGTATATATGTGGTTGACACAAAGGATCCGAAGGCTCCTTGTTTGCACAAGGTTGTTCAGTCAGAAGAAATTGTCCAAAAGACTGGATTAGCGTACCCGCATACTTCCCACTGCCTTGCATCTGGTGATATCATGATTTCATGCATTGGAGATAAAGATGGAAATGCCGAGGGAAATGGGTTTCTTCTTCTTGATTCAGAATTCAACGTTAAGGGAAGGTTAGTTTTCTTCGTGGAAATTGAGAAACTGAACTATATTAGAGCCACATGGGTTCTCATTCTTGCACTCGTATTATGTTTGTATTTGTGTGTGAACCCGATCTTTGTATTTTGTTCAAGCTCTTCACGTTTTTCGACTGCTGGACTTCCACATTTAACTTCACTCCGCTTTTCTAATTCTGCTCAGGTGGGAAAAACCAGGACACAGTCCACTTTTTGGTTATGACTACTGGTATCAACCACGACATAACACCATGATCAGTACATCTTTGGGAGCTCCATTCACATTCATAAAGGGCTTCAACCCTCAGCACGTATCTGATGGTCTGTATGGAAGACAAATATATGTCTACAGCTGGCCTGGAGGTGAGCTTAAACAAACACTTGATCTTGGCAATACAGGGATGGTTCCCTTAGAGGTATGCTTCGGAGAATCCCATCTTGCTGACCCACTAATTAATTACTTTAACAAAACCGCACTATCCGACCATCGTATAGATTCAAATGTTAAGGCTGACTATTGTCGATCATTTGATTCCTCCCACCAAATTTTTTTTGGGTTTCATTTACCCACTTACTGGAACTTCTTTGCTTCTGTTAATTCCTTATATTTGATATCATGTTGCCGTGAAGGTGCCTGAAATGAACTTACGCTCATGACAGATTAGGTTCCTTCATGAACCTTCAAGAGATATAGGGTATGTTGGGTGTGCACTATCCAGCAACATGGTGAGGTTTTTTAAGAATCCTGACGATTCATGGAGCCATGAGGTGCGTATATAGTCTCATCTTATATTTCCTGGTAGCGTGAAACTCGCAGCAAATTTCAGTGATATCCCTGACTTTGACCTCAATTATATAGGTTGCCATCTCAGTGAAGCCATTGAAGGTTAAAAACTGGATTCTTCCTGAAATGGCAGGACTTATCACTGATTTGCTTATCTCTCTTGATGATCGTTACATGTACTTTGTTAATTGGTTCCACGGAGATGTTAAGCAATATAACATAGAGGACCCCAAGAATCCTGTTTTAAAAGGACAACTTTGGGTTGGTACACTGCTCAAAAAGGGAAGCCCTGTTGTTGCAGAAGATGAAAATGGGAACGACTGGCAGTTTGATCTTCCTGAGGTCCAGGTATGTCTATATGGAACCAATTGTCTATGTAAGGAACCATTCACCGTTTCGCACAGGACACATGTGTACTCGGATTCATTGTTTTCTTCACAATGTTTTATTATGCTCCGTAACACCGTATATGTTTAAGCGCCATTTGATTCCTAATGATGCACTAATTTTTCAGGGTAAGCAACTGAGGGGAGGCCCGCAAATGATCCAGTTAAGTTTAGATGGAAAAAGGCTTTATGTGACAAATTCTCTCTTCAGCAGTTGGGACAAACAATTTTATCCGGAGCTCATGCAGAAAGGTTCTCACATGCTACAAATCGATGTCGACACTGAGAAGGGTGGTTTAGCGATAAACCCAAACTTTTTTGTCGATTTTGAATCTGAACCTGACGGTCCTTCATTGGCTCATGAAATGCGATATCCTGGTGGTGACTGCACTTCAGATATTTGGGTCTAAAATAATTGATATCAACTAAGTCAATGTTCGGTATAAGCATCTGTACAAGATTAATCCTTTGTTAAGATTTGTAGTTCTGTATCTATCTTGTCAAGTGTTCAAGTGGCAAACAAAATCTTGGCAAGTTGTATAAGCATCTGAACATAAATATAAAGTTGCAGGGGCACCTCCCCCTTATACGATATTGTGTTGTCATATAACACCAGCACAAAACCTCGTAAGCTGTGTCCTTCGCCTCTGATGATCCCGCTCTAGGTTATCATCCCAAATCATACCCAATTTTGTCGGTTCATCACTCGCTCTAATTTTCCCGCCCTTATTTCATTCCCCCCCCCCTCTAAAAACCCTAACTCCGAAATTAGCAGAAGGGTAAAGTCTCAGTCATGGATGATATTCCTCTTCCAGAAGAGCTTGAATGGCTCGAATCTAACAGTCTACTCCCTGAAGAAGAAGAAGAAGAAGTATACGAAGAGTATGAGGAGGAATTAGAAGTTGTTGTTCCTCATCAAAATCCATCGTCTTCTCGAGAAACTGGTAGTACATCTTCATTACAGAACCAGATCAACAACAATAACGAGAATAATAAGAAGAGACCATTGTCAAATTTGAAGGAAAACCCTAATAATACTAATAATAATGTTGGTTCTTTGGATGCGAAGCGGAATAAAATTATCCCTCCGCCTCCTCTTCCTCCCAGTAGAGGAGGGGGAAAGGTTGGCGGAGATGTTGAGATGGATGAGGAGGAGGATTTGCTTCGTTATTCACCACCTCGGCAGCCATCATCACCAGTTAAAGCGGCAGTACAGGAGAAATTTGTTTATAGATTTGCCTCAGAAATTGATGGGAATTGCATTCCAGTCACTGGACCTAGTGGGGATCGTGTTTATACTAAGGTTATTTCGTACCAACAGAATGAAATGCTCAACAATGATCACAAAATGTTAACTACCAGTACCAAAGGTAAACTACTACGAACTTCACCTTTATTAAGAATTTGTTCATAAATGTCGATGGCTAAGCTCTTTCAGATATGCAGTATTAGTTCGTTGACATCGGTATTTGAAATTTGTGTACCATAGGTCTAATTTCAGTCCCTGTTACTGTTCTTATGGAAAGATTGGAACAAGATGCTCTCGCAAAGGTATATGTTTCCCCTATTTCTGGAAATTCTGTGCATGATAGGAAGACTTGTGTTGTTACATCTTATTTTTTACTGTTGAAGTTGTCTTACTTTGCATATTTGGAATGATTTTGAGAAATAATAGTATGCAAACATTTCCTGGGTAAATATGATCTGGGGTAAGGGTACTCTCTAGGCATTTGTAAGGAACTTGTCTATTGGTGGAGGTTCCGTCAATTCTTAGCAAGCCTCTACATGGTGGTTATCTTCTATCTCGTTGTTGTTTCGGTTATATGTCATTTATGAGATTTTATTTCTTCCTCCTTAATTTCCAACTCTGCATATGGATGAGTGCATCAGCAGCTGAGTTATATTGAGGTTGGACCTGGGAAGCTGAGACTTTTGGTCATAGACGCTAAGCTATTAGTAGAGGCAGAGCCTCAGGTTTTGTTAAGACAGGAAAATGCATGAGGTAACGTAGTGGGACAGTGGACTCATAATGAGAGAAGAAACTAGACATTTAATAAATGCCACTGTAGATTTTCCATATTACCATGAGGTTAGTGATGCATACATTTCCTCTGAAGCCAGTAATTGTTTCTCTTGTGAGTCCACTCCTTCAACCGTAGATTCAGGTATCTTTGTCTAATTTGGACTTGAGGTAGCTTCTTTGAAACCAATATACTTTTTTGCACCAAGTCATGTTGCCTTTCATGTTAAATGAATCTATATTAGCATGCTCCTTGGTATCAGAAAGGATTTTAATTGTTAGTACTTCCTGAAGAGTTGTCTAGTATCTTATATGCTTATATATATTGAGGCCTGAGAACTTTTCTTCTACTAATCACCCATGATTGCGGGCTTTGCTACATTGAAGGCTTTGCAGGACTCATCTGGATCATCAGCTAATTTGATCAATAGCTCAAGTTCAGTGGTCACTGAACAGCTTTGGGTGAATAAATATGCTCCAAATTCATTCACAGATCTTTTGAGCGATGAACAGACAAATCGTGAGGTAGAAAAGTCATTAAGTATTGCCAATGTTAAGCGCAGACTCATTTTTTCTGTTCACTTTTTTCTTAAACTTTTTTATCTTGTAACATTTATTTTAGTTATTACATTTTGCTTCTGTTTCAGGCTTAATCAACTTCAATAACTGATGCTAACTTCAGCTGTTTTCAGGTCCTCTTATGGTTGAAACAGTGGGATTCTTGCGTATTTGGATCTGCAATTAGGAGTACAACAGATGATGTTTTGACTTCTTTGAGACGACATTCATCACTTGCTCATCACCAAAAGCTCCATGGTATCAATCCAAATGGAAAGAACAGAGCACCATTTTCGACCAACAAATCTTACAGACGTCCAGACAGTTCGTACGGAGAAGAACAAAACATAAAAAACATCCAAGAGTCATGGAACAATAGGTCAACAGTTACCAGTCCGCTAGATCATAAGGTGAGTTGTATTTATGTTTCTTACTTTCTTTTCATTAATGAGATTTATATACGTAACAACACTGTAGTCTACAGTTAGTATCTGTTGATTCATAATCCTAAGTTAGATGCTCAGGAGGTAAAACCTAAAGTATATGATATTTTATACAAATCCTTGTTTATAATCTAATTACAAAATATCATACATCCGGCAATGATCTTGATAGTTCAGAGCGGTTCTCTTCCTGTTGTGACCCTTGAGCTTCACAACTCCCTCTGATGATTGTATTTAGTTTCTGTATAGTTATTTTAGTTAATTCCCTAACAATTTGACTTTGCAGGTTTTGTTGCTCTGTGGTCCACCAGGGCTTGGAAAGACGACTCTTGCACATGTAGCTGCTAAGCATTGTGGTTACCGCGTTGTGGAGGTTTAGGCATTCATTTTATGTTTTTGGCTATATTTTCTCTATTTCTTTGTCTAGTTTGTTGTGTCACAGCATGCTCAAAGGTATTTAATGTGGTCAGTATTATATCCTCTGCAGATAAATGCTAGTGATGATAGGTCATCATCATCGATAGAAGCGAAAATTCTTGACGTGGTGCAAATGAATTCCGTTATGGCTGACGCGAAGCCTAAATGCCTGGTTTGTATTCTTTGAAAATGCTACCTAAATATGTGCACACGTACACACACTGACACAGTGGCTTCTGGGGCCGATAAGGAAATGTCACTTGCATTATTTCCCCACTGTTTTACCACTTTTTCCTTGGGACAATGTAGGAAAAATATAGATGTAGCACAATTGTAGCAGTGCAACAACCAACCATTGTTGTGATAATATGTGCACGATGAAAATGTAATGTGTAATGAGAAAAATTGATTAGTCTGATGACATTCATATTTGCTAGATGGTCGATTATGGTACTACGTCATTGATGATGTACAAGTGCTACATCTATTTATTTTTTTCCGGCAGTGTGCTGCCACTTGGAGATTCGATATTGTTCTCTAAGTCATTATATTTTCTAAAATTAGCTCATTAATGACTGCTAATCCCATAATTAGTTCATTCAAAATCCATGGTAATGAAAGGATATATCATTGCTGCAAAGTCTTATAAGCTTATTGTAGAGGTTGTTAAAAGATTTAGGAAATGCCAAATTATTGCCAGTATTGGATATGATTGTCTACATAGTGAGGAGAACATCTGTAGCGAAATGTAGCCTTTGGATTATCTTCTTGTGGGCCATTAAAAGTGGCAACTGAGGCTAAATGAGAAAGATCTTTAATAAGGCCTATATGGGAATGGTCCTAGGGCTGGTTGGAGGAGGTTGATCTCATCAAGAATCTCAATAGCAAGTTTGATTTGGGACGGGTAGGGCCACATGGAAGTTGAAAACAGACCGTGATTAACCCATGTATGTCACTGCTGATGAGGATGATCTACTTTATGAGGAATACATGTTCACCAAGAATCAGCCTTTGAATCTCCATGTGGCTCCACCTAGCCACTGTTAATTTATCGTACTAGCAGATCTTGCACTTAGACAGATAAGTTCTATAATGTAGTATGCATCAAGGTGAGTTTGACTTATTTTTCTTATGCTTGCGCCATTAATAGATAATCGACGAGATTGATGGAGCTCTTGGTGAAGGAAAGGGTGCTGTAGAGGTGATTATGAAAATGGTAAGCAACACATTTCTTCTGCAAGCCATACAAGGATATTTCCTACCTTTTGTACATTCATTGGATCCAGTTTCCATGAACTAGTACTTCTGTAATGGTAGAAAACTGTGCTCATATCTTTGAAGAACTGGATATTATATTCAGAACAAATTATATGATCAATCTTATGGTAGGCTTAAAGCTTGAGCGTACATACTTCACTGCAGTTCCATCCATGGTATCAACAGAATGAACTCAGCATTGTCACAGAATAACAGAATTTGCTACAATCTTAATGATTTTAAAGATTGTTTCTCCAGACTTAATCCCCACAAAACTGCTGCCTTTGAATCTAAGCTCTGCTCCGCTTACATCTCTGTAAACTTATACAGAGATTTTGCTCCATGATCTCTGTAAGAATTTACATAGGGACTGTGCTCCATGATAATACTTGCATTAGCAGCAAGTTTTTTAATATTTATATTTTATCTTGAGGATGAGAGGAAGCTCAAACCGAAATTGCCAAAATGAGCTTTGAACTAACTAGGGGTTGTGATCTGAACATTTGAGTTAAGCTGAGGAAACTTTGTCTTTCGAAGCCTTGGTAATCACATTCCTATGATGAACTAAGTCATGGAGTATTCCTTTTGGATCGGTGAGTTTCTGCAAACAGTTAACAGCTCTTTGAACTTGTATCATATATGGCCCATATGGTCGTAGTTGGCCACATTAGCTGTTTTTTCCCATTAGGTCAAGAAATAATCTGATCGTGAATTGAATTTCTGTTGAATAAGGCAATTAACAAATAACAACCAAAAGAAACCTGCTTATGTACAGTCATCCATAAATTTTGCACCAGAGTTGTGCTCGCTGTGCCATACAATCGAAGTTCTTACTTTTTGCTCTAGAAAGTCACCAATTACTTTTCAGGTGGTTATTGTATTGCGCGTTCGAGGAAATATTTAACAATTGGGCCTGATGAAAAGATATTCGTGTGTATATGCTTTTAATGAATGATGCAGCAGCACATAATACCGTAGAGGGCTATTATTATTCAAAAACCAATAGTTCATATCAAATACGAAAAACTTGCATAGTCTTCAGCTTCTGTCTTTTTGGTACATCTGTGTTTCAGAAGTGCTGATTTGAAGTTCAACGTCAACAATTGTAAATGGAAAAGTATAATGTAGAGTATAAAGTCGAATCAGGACTATTCTAGTAAAGTAGGTAGTTATGTTTTTATGATGACTAACTGCACACTAACCTGCAAAAGCCCTTAACTCCCCGCTAACAATTATCACTTGATGTGAATGCAGATTGCTGCTGAAAAAAAGTACGAAGCTGGAAAGGAAAATGTCGTGCAAAAGGAGCAACACGGGAAGGTTTCATCAAAAAGAGGAAAAAAATCTGCAACCTTATCAAGACCTGTAAGATCTAATATTTGCCAGACTTCCTTTTGTTTATTTGTAAGTGTTTACCTATTTTCTTGAAGGTTATTTGGTTGTGATTTAACAAGTAATGTTCTTAAAAATGAAGGTTATATGCATATGTAATGATCTTTTTGCGCCAGCACTGCGGCCACTGCGACAGGTGGCAAAGTAAGTCTCTAATTTTACGTTGCTTGGGGTTTACCAATCCAAACTGCTTACATGTTCTCTGTTTCGTACTAAGTGATTACACAGAAGGGTTTTCTGAATTTTGTGATTAAGTGCCATCACAGAATTTTTTGTTTATGTTTTGTAGGGTGCATATGTTTGTTAAGCCAACAGTTAGTCGTGTGGTGAGCAGGTAAATTATGAGCTACATAGTTAACTGCTTTATTAGTTTAAAATGCAATTTTGTTAGTGCAAACTATTGTTATTCATGTATTCTGCCTGTGTAAACTGCTCAACGCTATGCTAAGTGGGATTCTGTTTCATATGGATACGGATATGTGCTAGGCTAAAGTATATCTGCAATATGGAAGGATTCAGGACAAGTTCCACCGCACTTACTGCACTTGCTGCGCATACCGGTAAGTGAAATTCTCACATTTGGCGTGGCTAGTTCAGTAGTAGATTGAAAATAGGCTTGAAAAGCTCAACTCCTTAATACATGATAGAAGTACTAAAACAGATACAAAGATGATTGTTACTGAAGCTTGTAGCAGAACCACATACCAAATCCTCCATAGAAATAGCCATGGCATCTTATTAATCGGAGCAGATAAGATATCCTCCACGGACATAACACTAGACATCCAAAAGCTTGAAGCAGATAATTTCAACAGTTAACATCTATATAACCAGGGAAACTTTGATAAAGTTTTGCCTCAAAATGTCTCACTTAGATAAGGACCTGCTGTTCTTATGTGGAAACTCAATAGAGAAGAAAAAGAAAAATGTCTATTTTTGTAGTTATAGCACCCAAAACCATAATATGTGCGCGCTTCAGTTGCCAAAATATGACATGATTTTCTGGCTTTGGATGTTCATACTGTTTCTTTCTTCATCTAGAATGTGACATACGATCATGCCTGAATACGCTTCAATTTCTCAACAAGAAGAAAGAAACCCTTAACGCGGTAAGCTGCTGAAGATATTTCCTATTTTGAAAGAATCTTTCTCCTTCATAATAGATTAATTTTTTTTCTACATCTTCTGGTATTCATTCAGGCAGAAATCAGCTCTCAAGTTGGTCACAAGGACATGTCAAAAAGTGTTTTTGATGTTTGGAAAGAGGTATTGCTACGGGAGTGCTATAGCGATGTTCTTTGTTAACTACACCCATTTATTCTAATCACTTTCTTAACATTCTGTTTGTGTAGGTCTTCCATAAGAGAAAACCAAAAGGGGAACTGAAGCCCATGACCAGTGCTGTGTCTAGTGATTTTGATTTTCTGCACTCCCTCATAACTAACTGGTAGGAGAAGATAATGGCCAAAAATTGTTCTGTGCAAAAGTTTTTAGTGATATGCTGATTCTCCTATATTCAATTTTTTTGACAGTGGCGATTATGACTTGACAATGGATGGTATTCATGAGAACATTTTGCAGCTCCACTATCATGATCCTATGATGCAAAAGACAGTAAGTCTTTATTGTATTTCTCTCTTACAGCTTCTAACTTTCCGTTTTGACCTTGGTTATTCGTTTACATGTGATTCAACATTTTTATTATGATTATGTTAAATTGAAACATGTGCTGATTCACTAAAATCTTATCACTGGAAGGTCAAATGCATAAACACACTTGGAGTTTCTGATCATTTGCATCAGTATATCATGCGAACTCAACAGATGTCACTTCTTGGTAAATTCACACTTTCTATCCTATCCTAACTAAATTTTATGTTTAAATGCTAGGGTCAAATTAATATTGTTTCTGATGCCTCTTTATTTGCATCTTATCAGCTTATCAACCTTCTTCTGCAATATCTATTGGCCGTTTAATAGCTCAGATACAAAAGCCAAATATTGAATGGCCAAAGTCTTCCCAAAGGTCTCTTTCCTTGATAACTTGAATCCGCTTTTCTCAGTCACCAAATATCATTGTTTATTAAGTAAATACATGAATATTAATTTTAATTTGCTTGTCAGATATCGGTTGCTCATAGAAAAGAAAGACCTTTTAAAGTGCTGGTGCAGCAAAATACTGCCATCGATTTCAAGGCATCTATCAACTGAATCTTTTGTGGGAGATGCTGTATCTCTGTTATTGTATATTCTGTCCCCACCCACTATAAGGCCAGTAAGTAATAGATCATACTACATATCTTTGCTCCTTTGTATGCTTTCTGCTTAGCTATTGTCTTCGCTTACTCCTTATGAGGATTTGACTTTATCAAACTGAAGAGATACTGCAGTTAGCATTCTCAAATGACATGAACACTGTATACCAACTTATACTCTGCTGGTTTATATATATATATATCTGTTGTTCCTTGCAGTGTTTTTTATTTCAATAAGTCTTACTTGTAGATTTTGCCGCTACTTGATTCGGATTTTCCCAAGTACTAGTTTCTCGCTAAAAAAAAGTGTTTTAAGAATTTTGGTGGAAGCTTCAAGAATAGACAAAAGAATAAAAAATTGGAGGTTTTTTCGTCAACCAATGGTTTCACTCTTTAAGCAAACATGAGGACCTCTACTGGCAACTCAGGCACAGTGAGTAAGAAGATCAATAGGCACACAATTAGTCCCCTTGGTGCTTAGTCACTACACCTATAAATTCCATCAAACCTTGAAATGACACTCTGGAGTCTTCCAATATTAATATTAATAGGCTGACTTTTTTCTCTCCACTATCCCCCAAGAGGTTAAAAAGATTTCCGAGAGTTGTTTCATGGACCTGAATGAGAGTACTTGGGTTCTCTCAATAACTAATAAGAGTAGCATGCCTGACTCTCACTGGGGTTTGCTGTGGTGGATAAACTTTGTCGGGAAAATGTGGGAATCTATTAGTAAGATATCTAAGGAAACCGTAGCTCGAACTAAGATCAAAGAATTTAAATGATTAATAGAAAAAGAAGAAGCAGAAACAAATATTACATATCTTATCTGTGATTGGTCAATGGAACTCACATGGTTTGGCGAAAATGGAACACTGAGTTTGAGATCTGTTTGATCTTTGAGATCTTTTGCATTATATGAAAATTAACAGATCCTTACTGCATTGACGCTTGAAACATTTTCAGGCTCTTCAGTTTTTACTGTTTTTCACATGCTTCAGGTTCAGCTTATACGATTCTAGTGTTAATTTACTTGAAATTTGATAAACTATTTGGTGTTCGCTGGTGTATTTGTATTCTTAGGTTGCACTGCACTTGCTATCTGAAAGAGAGAAGAATGATATGTCTCAGTTAGTCAATACTATGGTGTCATTTTCCATATCATATAAGAATATGAATCCGGAAACGCCAGCAAATACACCGAGATATGGAGCAGCTTTAGATGCACCTACACTTTCAATGGATCCCCCAATCGGAAACTTTATTAACTTCAAGGTTGGGAGTTCTGTTTTGTTTCTCCTTCAGTTTGCAGGCATATAGTATAAAACTGTATCCGTTTAGTTTGATATCCTTAAGAACAACAAATTTTGTTGGTGGTGTTTAAACAGGACTATGTATCTGACCATTCCGGACTCTCTTTAGCTGTGAAGCAGCTTTTGGTGCACGAGGTGGGTGATGTTCTCATTTTAATATATTTTGCTTTTATAGGTTATATCATACATCCTCCATGTGGGAGTTGGTTATAGGTCCAGCTCAAAGCCACATAGTTAGTTCACTTCCAGCTAGATTTTCATCATTATCTCATACCAACATTAGTCTCTTGAAGTTAAGAATACTGATGTACGATGACAAAGAAAGGACCTCCCACAGTGGATATTTCGGTGATCTATTGATGCACGTTCGTTAGAATGGTCACATGATTGTTTTTTTCTGTTTTCTAAATATTAGCAATCTCATTATTCTGTTGCACGCGGCAGTTAATGTTCTGTTGTCATTTGTCATATGTTTGCCTATCTATAATGCTATATGTTCGGTGTTCGGTTTTGTCCCTCTGCTTAAAATGTTATGTTCGTTAACTCTGCCATGTTTTGGAGTCAGATTCCAGTTTTGCTCACTTACTACCAACTGTTGTGGCTGACACTTTTCCCTTTTGGTGCTCTTTTGTTTATTAATTCTTTTTGTAATAATAACATAAAGAATGTTTCGAGCGTTATGGATTTTGGCCTGTTTACATGTCTTCCTTTTGATTAACAAAAATTGTTGCTTTAAACTTGAATCATATTTGGTCTGTTTGTGCGGCATATAACTAGATGTATTTATTACTTTTATTGTTTTTAAGTTCAACGAAGTGTAGTTCTATACTATTTAACACAACAACCTTATTGCAACAAGCAGCACTGCTAATAGTTTATTTATATTTCTGCTAATATTTCTAAAGCTGCTTCTCTGAGAAGTATGCAAACTAAAAAGACACGATGTTTTTTGAAAAGTGTTTACTCTTTTCCAGGTTGAAAAGCAAAAGATTCTATCTGGAAGTATCAACTCTAGATCTAATCATTCAAATGATGGGAAAAATAATGCCATAGAAGGTGATGCCAAAGCCTTTTCCACTAAAGTAGAAAAAAGGACTTCTACTGTGGTGCAGAGCACAGAAATTCTAAAAGGCCAGCTGACCCCAGGGCAACAATGTGATGAAGAGAGTATTAACATCGCTAGAAACATGACACCATCAACATCAGGTTCCAATACAAGCGTAGCAGTTGGAAACGTTGAAGTTAAGGACTCTTCAAGTGTTGCAAAGAAGAAACATTGTGGCGCCTCTAGCTTTTTTGACAGGTTAGATCTTGTTCTTGTGACTCACATTTTTGTTTCTTTCTTTCCTTACTCTGCATCTTCACGTTGCCGTTCGTACCAGTTCCATCTCAATATCCTCCCTCCCTCCCTCCCTCCCTCCCTCCCTCATATTCTACTATCTTTCATGAATCAGGTTCAAAAAAGGTGGTGGCAAAAATTCTGCAAATGCTGGGAATGCCTTGCAGAAGTCAGCAACCGTAGTGAGGGATTCTCGCCCTTTAATATTTAAGTTCAATGAGGTACGTAGTAGTCCTTAGTTTTTTTGATAAACCGGTATATTATTGAGTCGCATGCATCAGGTTTTGGTTGTTTTGTTTCTGAAATTTGCTGCATTGTTTGCATTATTTCATCTACTAGAACTGGATACATATTATGGTCATGAAAGAGAGATCTATAATAATGAATAAAATCATATGAATGCTCTTGCGTTGTTGAAGATGCTGTTTACCAAGATTGTTATTCTTTTTATTCTAAATCAAGGCAGAAGGGTTAATTAGTTCACGAAACTGATGTCTCGGGGAATTGTAAAAGTGATAATTGACTTGGTTTAATGGAATTTAAACTTAGGACAAAATGTTGCATAGTCATTTTTCTGCCCCCTTTTTTGTGCAGATGAAGCCGTTACTGCAATTGTTTTATTGTAAGATTATAGAATCATTTTTGTCTTGTAAAAATCACACAAGATTCTTAATATGATATAATGAAGCCCAGAAACCTTGTACTGGTGATATTTTGGTAAAATCTTTTTGGAATATATTTTGTAAACATCTGCTTCCAAAATGACATTGTAGCTTTTTAGATCTTATGCAACCCGCATGGAAATCAAAATGTTTCATTGTATTCCATACTTCCATAGTCTAACACAAAGTTGTTTTTGCTGTGACAGGGATTTACAAATGCAGTAAAAAGACCTGTAAGAATTTCTGAATTGCTTTGAGATCAGGAAACACAAGTACTTTGTTCTGCTGGAAGCTTAAAAATGGGAATCACTGTTCTGTCCAAGTAAATTTGTGTTTCCTTTGTCACTAGCTGGCTAACATGCACGGTGCTCCTGTAGATTAATAACTGGCCCGTGCAGGTATAAGTTTCATTCTCTTCGAATGTAACTTTGTCTCGGCAATTGTACCATGTATATTGATGTCTCTGTTTTTGTTCTCTCTTGATTTTAATCATCAAAAAACACACTTATCTTTCTTTTCTCCCAAATCAATCAAAGACATGATACCATGAGTGAGAAATTAGAGTCTTATATGAAGTTTCAAAGATTCTGATATTCTAGTCGCTGTGTGAGACTGTTAGTTGCTGACACTGTAGTGTTCTCAGCCGCAGAGTCTCATGACAAAAACAAAAAATGTTAAAAAGGTAATGTCCTTGAGAAAAAATTTACAGAAAAAGTGGAAAGATAAAAGGAACAAACCACTTTAACCAGTGACAAACTGACTGAAACGTTACATAGATGTGGAGGTTGTTGCCAGGGTTTTTTGCATGATAATGTCACCCCAGTCAACCAATATTCATAGCAGCCAAAAGGTTTTTACACTGGTAATGCAATTGAACCAGACTTGCAGCCCTTAGATACAACAATATTACATTCATGATCAGTACTAACTGAAAGAGTGCAATTTCTATTGCATCCATCTGTTGTACACTGCTGGTATGATTCTACGATACATTCCTTGCAGCTCTCTAATGGACAACAACCCTTAGAATGGTGGTTTTAAACAGTGTAAATAGACCAGTAACATTCCTTGCAGCTCTCTAATGGACAACAACCCTTAGAATGGTGGTTTTAAACAGTGTAAATAGACCAGTAGTTACAGAATCACCAGAAGCTGTTAGTTACAAAATTATAAACCTGGCCATTTTGAGGGCGACCAAAAACTAATTTGGGGAGACTTTTTTAACCCAATCCCATAGATGTGGCTATGGGGTAACCTAGTGGTATGTAAAAATACTTAGTTACCTTCTCATAAATCAAACAATTACCATTAAACCTTTCACTAATAAAAGTTTAAAAACCTAAACCTAAACTATTCTCACCTTCTTCCCTACCGATTCTCTCTGATTTCTCTTCTTCTTCTCTTGTTTTCAAGCTACCGATTGTGGCACAATCCAATTCATCTTCAACCGATTAATCGTAAACCAATTCATCATCGTTATTACAATCTAAAAATAGCAAGAAAGAAGCAAACAACCCGTCAACCTCCTAATACTAACTGAACGGATTTTGCCGAGAGAGTAAGAAATCGAGAGATCGTTGAAGAATATAGCGAAGAACGTGAAGAACACGAAGATGATGACCTAGAAACGGAGACCGATTCCGACAATCAGCCTCTTCGGAACTTTATAATGGCTCCAATAAGGTAAGGGTTTACCATTATTTGTGTTTATTTTGATTCAATCGAATGAATTCGTCACTAGAATATCAAGGGTTTTAGGTTAGATGTCATAATCGGTAGTTTCGTGTTTGTATTTAACTACCGATTATGTTATTGTTCTTCGTTGCTCATGAACAGCATGCACAATCGGTAGTTATGTTTAGTCATAAACTACCGATTATATTCCTGGACCAAAATTTAGGCATAATCGGTAGTTTCGTATAGGGTTAAACTTCCATTGTGTAAGTTAGTGATGCCTCAAAAACATCGACCATAATCGGTAGTTAGATTTAGTCATAAACTACCGATTATATTCCTGTACCCAAATTTAGGCATAATCGGTAGTTAATTTTTTTTATGTAACTACCGATTGTACGTGTGTCCATAGACTTTTCTGTTCCATTTTTTATGCACAATCGGTAGATAATGTAGAGCCCGAGCTACCGATTATGCACAATCGGTAGTTACGTTGTTTTTTGACTACCGATTATGAACAATCGGTTGAGTTTAATGTACTTTGTCTACCGATTATGTACTGATTAAACGGTGTCTTGTTGGAAATAATTGTTCTTTATTTTGTAAGAAGGGAAAGGCGATCTAAGCATTCGAACGATACAATTCTTTCGGGGCCTCGTCGTGAAGGGGGTAAGAAGGTAACTGCTAGTGCAAGAATACAAAAGAGCGCTAGCGGAATTGTTATCACCGAAGGAACTCAACCAAGTGTTCCAAGAAGTAGAAACGAATAAGAAGGAGAACCAAGTGCTCCACAAGATAAATACTTTGATGAAGGAGGACCAAGTGGTAGACAAGAAAAAAGAAGTGGTACAAAGAAGCCATCTAAGAAGAAAGGAGGACACAAGGTCCCTGACTCTTTGAAGATGAAGGGTATTCAAGAAGGCAAATCCCTGGCCTCCAAGAAATGTAGGAGATCTATTATTTGAGTACAAAGACTCTTGGGCGAAAGAAATTTTATCTACTGAGGTAATAATTATAAAACACCATTCTTAACATATTGTCTTTTTATTCGTAGAAGTGTTAACTGTTATTCTAATTGTTTTTTAATTCGTCGTGTATATTAGGACCATTCTAATGCCGTCCGTCTACTCAAACCTACGGCTGCACCAACAAAGATGAACGATTGGACGTTAGAAGGTGAGTGTGAATGGTTTCATCAAATTATAATGCACTCGGGGTTATCTACGGCTGCCGAGAATTCAATGTTACCTCACGTGTCGATATAGGCCTTCATAGAGAGGATGTATCATGAGACCGATACCTTCCACATGCCATGGGGAGAGATGACGATCACCTCCGATGATGTGGTGCAGATTCTAAGTCTCACTGACCATGGTATGACGGTGAAGTTTGATTATGTGAAGCAGTTAAGCTGGGAACAACTTTATTTTTACACTGAGAGGTGCCTTGGTTGGGATTGAGCGACATCCGAGGAAGATTTCAAACGGTGCGCTCCTTACAAAACCAGGCAATTCAGCATGGTTCAATTAATGAAAATTTTCAGAGGCACCAAGGATAAAGAAAAGATGAACCCAGAATTTAGCGATGACCAAGTCAATGCTGCAGCCACTGCATATCTTCTCTGTGTTTTGGGATGTGTAATGCTAGTGGCAACCGGGTCGACGCCAACCTCCTACAACTTTTGCATCCCCTCCACAAAGTTCGTGACTATTCTTAGGGCACCGCATGCCATGCGTTCTTGATGGAAGAGATGAGAAAGGCATCCAGGGAACAGACTAGCCAAATTGTCGGGAACGTGAGCTTACTACAGGTATTTTGGTAACTCCATTGATGGTTTGATTGTTATTTATTTTCTTGTCTTTTAAGAATCAGTTTTCCCATACTTGGTTTGATATGTACACTAGACATGGATCTATGACCACTTCCCGTCCCTCGAGTTGGCCAAAGAGAATCCGACATGGGAGAAAGGAACATCTCGAGGCACAAAATACATCTTTAAGGGCAACCATTCAAGGACTAAGGAGCAGGAGTTTATTTCTTTGCGGAGGAAATTAGACTCGATGGCGTCCAAAGATGTATGCTTTGATCCATACAGGGAAGACCGAGCTAGTGGTCATATAACGCGAAGGTATGAGTTGTCGTTCTACTATGGACCCTTGTGGCATCCCACTGGATATGTCGTGTACAATGCCACAAGGGTGACGCGTCGACTAGGTTATGTCCAAGAAGAACCTTGGAGTCATTTCAGGGGTAGGTTCCAGTTGGCGTCGAGAATTCTACTTGTGGTAAGGACTCTATCACAGTAGTTTACTCTGATAACCCATCCGTTGAACATTGGAACAACATGATGCAATCTATGATCAACGAGGGGAGACCTATCATCCGAGGTGATAAAGTAGATCCACCCTATATGGTATGGTACCGGCAACATTCTCATCTTCATGTGATCCGTGAATATAAAGGAAAGACCACCATGGTGCCCGAATATAGTTGCATCATCAAAGAAAAATCCTCTGTCTATGAAAGGCTGGTACGTAATGTTATTTCCTTTTGATTTTAGTATTACAACTCAATATTTTAGATAATAATCGTTTGATTGTTATTTCCTAAAAACAGAAAAAAAAGTTTGCATTTTTCTCAAAGAAGATAGCTGGGTGCATAAATGCGGGAATGCCTTCATCAATTGAGAAGATGATGATATAGCATAAAAACCTCATTGACAACATTGATAATGAAGCCTATGCTAGCAAGTTTGGGGAGAAATCTGCGAATAAGCCTAAGAGGCTAACAACAAAGCACACTAAAAGATCTCGCGGTTCAACGAGTGCTGCTGTTGAAGCAAATGTCCCTGAGGGTGAAGCCAATGCCGCTGAGGCTGAAAGATTGTTAGCCCCTGGTCCTCGTGCTCCTCGTACCAAAACCAAAAGAGTTAGAAATTAGATTATGGTTGTTTACTTTATGGATATGTCTCTGGTGTTTAACATTACTGGTTTTAAATGTCTAACATTTGAAAGTATTTCATGTTCTTATTGTGAGTTACCAATTGAATTACAAAAGATTTTATTTTTAACAAGTTATTTTGTTCAAATTCTACATTATAATCAGTAGATAATTGGTTTGAAACACCTACCGATTACGCATTTTCATCGACAATCGTCAGATAACAACCAACCGATTGTGTTAGTGTTATACAATCGGTAGTTTAAATATCTACCGATTACCCTTACCCCAGGAACTGCTTGTTCCTGGACACATTTTACACTATAATCGGTAGTTTAAGAAAATCTTAAACTACCGATTATGCATTTTCAAAATGTTGGAAAAACTGAAAATTTTTGCGATTTCCAACTTGGGGCAACTTTCATAATCGGTAGTTTAAGAAAATCATAAATTACCGATTATGTATTTTCAAAATTTTGGAAAAATTAATTTTTTTTGCGATTTCCAATTTGGGGCAACTTTCATAATCGGTAGTTTAAGAAAATCTTAAACTACCGATTATGCATTTTCAAAATGTTGGGATTTTGAAATTTTTTTCAATTTCCAATTTGGGGCAATTTTCATAATCGGTAGTTTAAGAAAATCTTAAACTACCGATTATACATTTTCAAAATGTTGGAAATATTGAATTTTTTTGCGATTTCCAATTTGGGGCGACTTTCATAATCGGTAGTTTAAGAAAATCTTAAACTACCTATTATGCATTTTCAAAATGTTGAAATTTTGAAATTTTTTACGATTTCCAATTTGGGGCTACACATTACAATCAGTAGTAAAAATATTTGTTAGATTACCGATTGTTAAAATCGGTAGATAATGATGATCCCAAAACTTCCGATTGTTAATATTCGTACAAACTTAGTGTACATATTTTCTGTACACTCTTGTTACACCAGACCACAACGTCTTTTTTTTTATTGAAAAAAAGAGCCGTTAAGACTCTAATCTATATAAGGAGGGTGACCTCTTCTCGTTTAAGCACCTCCAATACATTTTAACTCTCCAACATCGAAGAAATAATCGTTTAGATTAATGGATCAACCGTTCACGGTAGAGGAAGATTTATCGTTATGTAGGCGCTACGTGCAATTCTATCCGAAGCGAGGAGAAGAACATAGGCAAAATGATGTATTGAGTATGAGTTATTTGGATAGTGTTCACGAACATTTTTGTGTTGACACCGGGAACCCCAATAACCATAATAAAGCTGATCTTTTTTGTCGATTTCATTCTATAGGCAGATAAGTTGATCTATTTGTGAATTTAACTTATCTTAATCAATCGATATTGTTTGAAGGGTGAAACTAATGATGAAGTTATAGCGAGATCTCTCGAGGAATGGTGACGGTGGAAACGATCAAATTACCGTTATAAAGTTCATTTCAATATCATTAAGGTATGGGCAGATTCAACCCGTTTAAGGTTCGTCCACGCCGCTAAAGCTGAAAGGAATTTTCCAAGACCGTGTAAAATAATAATTAATATAATAAAAGTGTAAAACGTCAGGTTTATAAACAAAAACCAAAACCTAATTCTTCTTCTTCTCTACCTATTCATGCCTCTTTTTCTTCTCATTTCCTTCTCTACCTCTACCTCTACCTATTCTCAACTAAAACAACCTCCTTTTCCATTTCTTTTCCTCTACCGATTCTTCTACTCCCTTTACTCTCGTTCTCCATTGAAAATGGCTCCAAAATCTTTACCTAAACAATCAAAGAAGGGAAAGGAAAAGATGGTGATAGAGGAGTCCAAAAACATTGAAATCAATTCGTCAACCGATTCCGATGAACTTCCCCTCCGACCAAAAAATGTTCCTACCCAATCAAAGAAGGGAAAGAAAAAGTAAGTTACATCCAACTTTTATGTTTTTAGTCATTACTTCGAAGAAATCATGATAGTTCTTGTTTATAATTTTCTGAAACAACGCATAATCGGTAGACATCTGACGAACTTTATCAACCAATTGTGCCTCTAGTTCATCATTTCTGAAGAACATCATGCAAAATCGGTAGGTATTGCATAATTTTATCTACCGATTATACAATCGCAAATTTACTGAAAACACACACTACCGATTGTGTGTAATCGGTTGATATTTCATATTTTTAACTACCGATTGTGTGCTTTTGTTTATTTTTATAATAGGTATTATGTAGTTAGTTAATAATCAATGTTTGAGTATGTTCATTAGGGTTATGGATGAAGATGATTCCGATGAAGGTCTTTCTCCGGCTCGAAAGGCCGAATTGCTTTCTCGTCCTCTTTTTAATTTGCCGAAAGGAGTTTCTGATGTACAAATATATCAAATGATGCTGGATGATCCGTATTTCTCACAAATGATGAATGATCCTGATTGTTGATGGAACGGTCCTGACAATCCCTTCAAATGGGTTGATGTTTCATCTTCGGATGAAGGATCTGAGGCAGAAATGAATCGAAGGATAACGGCTGATCCGGATTTTGATCCTCGACTCTTTTTCAGGGAGAAAGACTTCTCGTGCATAAACCCATATTACAATGAAGTTGGAGAGTACATAGGTCCAGTTCAGGATGATGAAGTTGTTGCTGATCCTAAGGGGAAGGAGAAGAAGAAGAAGAAGCGGGTTGAAACTAGGACCAAGTCGAGAGTAACAAGGAGTGGAAGAATTTCATGAGAATTTCTATGATGTGTTTTGTTTCGTTTTTTTCGGATGCTCTTAGTTTTTTTGAACAAGTTAATGAACAATATGTAGTAAGTTTATTTGAACAAGTTTTTCTTCGGATGTTAAAATAGTATTATGAAGTTAGATGTTAAGTAAAATCGCATAATCGATAGATAACTATGTTTCTAAACTACCAATTACATACAATCGCTAGTTATTAATTTCCCATGCCACCGATTAACCACAATCGATAGTTATTTCTGTTCACTAACTACCGATTATGGCAAGATAAGTCATGGACAAAAAAAACCATTATAATCGGTAGATAAAATTGATCTTTAAACTACCGATTACAAAGTTTAAAATTTTAAAGTTTAATTCAATTCAGGCTACAATCAGTAGATATAAATTTTCAATTCCTACCAATTGTGAAAGATGAAGAGTTAGAAATTTTGGAATTTTTGAGAAATTCAATTTGGGACGACACCTATAATTGGTAGTTATGGTACTCCATTAAACTACCGATTATGAAATCAAAATCCCCAAAAAAAATAATCTGGGAGTTTTGTACAATCGGTAGGAAAAAAAATCACGAGCCTACCGATTGTACAAAACTATAACTCAATTAAATCAATCTAAAACACTCTCTATTTCTATTCCAAAACTAAAACTTAAATTCATCATCTAATACTTACTATAACCAAATTAATTACCTAATTAATTAAAATTAACACTAATTAAACAAGGATAAATTGACCATTATAGAAATATATGGATAAAGGATGTATTGATATTACTTCACAATGATCTTATTTTGTTTTATTAGTTGGACCAAATTGGTTTTCGATCGCCCTCAAAATGACCAGGATTATAAAATCTTACATTGGCCTCCAAGAAGAAACGGCAAAGAGAATTCTTCCCTTCCATCCAAGAAGCAACCACCGGCTATCTTCATCTATGACAAAATCCTTATGGTAGTCTGATATGGCTTGCTTTTTTGCCTTCTTCATGATATGCGTATTCAGTAGGAGTTGCATGAACCCAGCCTTTATATTCCTTAACTGCCACTGCTTATAAGTCTCTGGCCTCTCAACCCTGTCTGATCCCTCGCATCCCTCTCAATGATTATCCTCTCGGAATTTTCACGGGGGACAACTGTTTCAAGCACATCAAATATAGAATAAAAGTGAAAGAGAGCATCCCGGAACCGTGAAACAAAGAATGGCGAATTGTAGGTACCATTCACAATCCCGTGGACGAAAATCTTAGGATTCATCTTCCTTATCAGATTAAAAACAGCATCCCTTGGACTGTCCAGTATCACACTCTCATCAAGTAAGTTCTTACCTTGATTGATACAGTTGGCAACAAGAAGTTCATCTTTATTGATCTTGAGATCCTCCAGTTGAATGGTTTCCCATTTCTGAGCAATGCCATGGTACTCGAATGGGACATTGAGTTCTTTGGCATAATCTCTTAAACGACGACCTGTTTTCGTCAACCCTTTCAGCTGGACGGAGACCAGGTAGGGATAATTCTATCCCTGTAATCCTGAGTTTAGGAGGGCCACCCTTTCTTTTCGAAAGGCGTCGGATAAGGCAAGGCCATTGGAAACCATAAAGGATGCCAAAATCTATAATGTGGAGAGAAGTAGCATTTTCAGCCAGATTACCAATTGTTTGGTTAGCAAAGATATTTGATATCTTCAGGAAGGGGAGTGCAACCATAAACAGCTGATAAGCTTTCAGCACTCAGTAACTGAGGGCATCTCGTGTTGGAGAGTTGAGTAAATCTGGCTCCCTGATCCAGCCAAACGTGCCTCGAGACCATAAGCAAAGTAATGAGCCAACCTTCGTGAAACATCTCCGTAAGGGGAGGAGTGTTGTCTAAGCTGCTTCAATTGTTCGCTAGCAGTCCTATGATTACCAGCAGCAACAGCTTCCGCACATTAATGAGTAGGGTATCCAGGTCTCTTTTGCCGGTCTGTTTCTTGCCACGGACAGTCTCCCATCATTTTGATGCAAGTTCTTGCTTGTTTGAATTTTCAAGGATTTGCGTAGAATTGAATCAGCCTTTTCCGCTTTTTCATCATTACTAATCAACACCATATCAAACATTGCTTTCTGTACTGCCGCCAATTGCTTATTGCTCTTCCCTATTAAATCCATATCTTCCCTGTGCACATTTTTCTTTTCTCTCGACCCGTATGGTGAAATCTGTACCACATCCTTCTCCAAGTGAGCGACAAAACCCCTGGCTTCACTAACTTCTTTATTTCTTTTACCATAAAAGAATCTATTACGCTCTAGGTTGATAATCAGGTTATTATCATCTGGAAGAAATTTATTTGCTTCCTGGACACCTTTTCTGAACTGCCAAATGGGTTCACTCTCTGAATGCACATAAGGAACCTGAACCTTACCCACCTCTGACTCCACTAGTCCTACAACAACAGAATTGAAACTGTTTGAAGGGTTGTAAGACAATCGTGGAGTCGCCTCCGCCTGAAAAGTAAAATTACTAGGAACACTTTCGGTATTGAACAGAGAATCATATGCAACAAGTTCATCAATCCAACTAGTTTCAACTGCATTCTCACTACCATTGTAGTGAATAAAGTTCTCAGTTTGACCTTCAGGGTTGCAATCAGTGGGATACTTCTCGCCGAGGATATCGTAAAAGGGTTTTTCTGCAGATTGAAGAGCTAAATAGTCATCTTGGGACATGAGATAATTTTTGTGTTCATTGTTCTCTTCCATAAGTATCTGGTTTATGTAGTTGAGAACCACATCAGAAAAATCAAACTCCTCCTCTTGGCTTAAATTTGAAGATGATGATGTACCACTATTACTAAAACTAAGATGGGCTTGATCCATGAAGTTGGGTTCCTTGAAACTCAATCAGAACACACATCAAATCCTAAATGAAACATACTTATACTCATTGATTCAAACAAAATGAAAGACACTGAGAAATAAAATTCACTCATTTTTCATGTACAACACTAAAAAAAATACTTAACTGATTAATAGTTACAGTAGGTGGTGATGGAAATTAAAGATAGTTTGACTCGTCTCAGAATATTTGGGAAGGAAGGATTAAGGAAAGCAAACATGTGGTGGGGTTTTAAGTTTGATAATTAGTTAATGTTAATGTCACTAAGGCCGCACTGGGAGGAGGAGTTGTTAAATAATCACTAAGTAAAAATGTACTCCACCTACTTACATTTGAACGGCCTTTATAGATCTGGAGAGTGGAGATTCTCTTTTAATTTAGTTTTATGTTAAATAATAATACCATAAAACTCTGCATCTCTTTCTGAAGGACACCCACATAAGAAACAAGATCATGGACCATGAGTAGTCGCAAATCAATTTTGCACTTCATTACTCCAACCTTCTACTATTATTTCTTGGTGGAGTTGACTACAAACAAAAAAGTCTTCATGTTGTAAGTAATTAATTCCGGTCAAAGTCATTTTTAGCGTTGAATGTTACACTTTAGTTTAACCATGGATTGTAAGAATCTATTGTGTAAAAGAAATACTAGTATAGTAGCACTTATTGAAAAAAATTCTGGTTACCGTATTTATTACTTACAATAGTGTATATTTATGCATCCTTAAAATCCAAGTGGATAAATATTTTTTTTTTTATTTTTCCTATTTACACAATTGTTGAGGCAAGATGAAAGAGAATAACTTTTATAATTTATTTTCAGATTTATTTTAACAAAACTTTAATACTACATATATTTTTATAATAAGAATAATAACATTTCTTAAAATAATTAGGTAGTTTTGAAAGTTTGTTATATTGAAAATGAAAGTAACTCTTTTGTTGGAACAAAAATTTAAAGAGAAAGTAATTCTTTTCCTGAAACGGAGGGAGTATAATGTTATTTTCTTTTCCAACATAAACATAGCTGTTTTTAAAATAAATTTGTTATTTTGTTTTTTCGATCTTATACATGTTTGGATGTGTAGGTGTTTTTAGCATGTCTTTTTACGTAATTGGTTTATTACATATAATTACAATATTTTTAAGGAATAAGATGTTTCCTTTATGTTTTTTAAACACAGTTGGCTTATTGCTATGTAGTTATGATATTTTTTTCTATGCCAATGGTGTTTGCGAATGAAAAGTTTTCGACATGTCTATTTAAACTTATTGGTTTGATTACATGACATTTAACGTACTTATTTCTCTGTCATATTATATATTATCTCTAGATTTTTTGACAATACTGTATTTATTATTTACGATGCTATATTAATGCCTGTCGGAGGATGTATTCTCTGATTATCAATGATATATACGTACCTTCGTAATCGTGACTTCGCAATAAAACACCGTTGTGATCATCACCCATCAAAATTTCCTAGATAGGCTCACGAGTATTGAATTATTTACGAGGACTATCGTTTCTTGCTCAAAGTAATTAAGGATATAGCACCTAGCTTCTTGTTGATCCATTATACCATCGTTCTAGCTAGGTAGATGATATCTTCAGTGCTTATCATCTCTCTTTTCCTCTAGGGTACAACATTACAAACGGGCTAGACAACGGAACATTTTTCTCCTCTTTAATTAACTCAATTTCCCGATCAAGATTTGTTTTTTTTTTTTTGAGTAAAAAGGTTAAAATGAAAAATGAAAAAAAAGAAAGTACAAGAAGGGAGCACACTTAGGTTAGGTGCATTTACAAAGAATGACCTAGAAGCTAGCCAAAGCAAGAAAGCCAAAAAAGTACAAGGCAACCATTGAAAATCAATAACCACAGTCAAGAACGAACAAGCAAAAAAGCCTACCAACTGTCTCTTCTTAATTAGAGCAAGCATTATGGTTCACTCTCTGGCTAGATTGTAGACAAAGTTGGCCAGATTTCAGCCAAGAGCTAAGCTATATATGTTTATGGAAGACTATAGATTTGTAGTGCTTGTAAAATATGGCTTAGCTTGCGGAAACTATGTACCTATTCTATTATGCGTGGAAACTAAATTTCCAGGGCAGAGATTCTTTAACATTTTGCATCTTAAGCTACACGTTTTCAATCAAATCATATCAAATCCAACCACACCATTCAATTTTGGTGGAAACCTGATTTCGTCAAACACTATTCACTGAGAAACTAAAATATCTGTCTAAATGTAAACAAGGGCCATGTTGGTTTTTTTTTTTTTTTACAACTCTTAGTTTGGCTAGATTGTAGAGAAATTTCTAATAAAATCAGCACCATAGTGCTTTCTCTTGGGTGGGGGGGCCGGGCCCCCCGCCCTAATTTTGGGTTGCTAGCTAGGTTTCTTATTCCAATTGAGCCTTGCAATTT